>JARNME010000404.1:83519467-83611435 GCA_030179655.1 Scaptomyza flava | reverse complement strand
GCCGCCTTCGCTTTGTCTGCTTGCCCTTTTTTCTGTGCAATAAAGGCGTTATTAATATTATTATCATCATCGTCCTCGTCAACATCATCATCATCATCATCAAAAGGGTCAAAAAGTTGCAGCATTTCATGTACCTTGCATAATGCGACATGTGAAGCTTTAAAGTGTCGATGTTTTTGTCTTCATTACTGTTGCCTTTAGCCCGATGTCGCCGTTGATGAGTTTCCATAAAATGTGAAACGTTAAATGTGAAAACGTAAATGCGGCTTAAAATAACTGTGGCCAATGTTGTTCATAGGTCTATATATACATATATAAAAGTATTTCAAGGGATGTTCACAACATACACAACTGTCGCCGTTCACAGGCACAAAACCCTCTTCAAACTCTTACTCTTAAACAAACTAGGCAATTCCGCGACCCTGAAAATATATACGTATAAACATGAATATATATTTCTGTTAACGTTCAGTTCAATTGGGCTTTTGGCTTTACCCCTGTTAGCTTGCTTCTCCCTTCTTTGAGTATTTGTCTGTTTGTTTGTTTGTATGCTTTGATTTATTTCATTTGAAAATGATGCAGTTTGCTGCCATCAACGAATTGCTGTCTGCGTCAAACACTTGGGGCAACTTAACAGCATATAATGGGGCAAGAACCCCTATACACACACACATACATAGACTTTCACAGTTGGTGGCTTGCAGCTATTTTTATATCATTTTTGTCTCGTTCGTATTTTGTGCAACTCAAACTCAGTCTACACTTTTCTCTAACCAAAATCTCTGCACTTGTAGTCACTTTCATTCCCTCTCTCTCTCTCTTTCTTATTCCTCCTCTTTCACTTTTCATACAATTTCCATGTGTTTACTTAACATGTACTTAAAGCCACTTCACAATATTTTCAATTTTCCCATTTTTTTTTTTTTTTTTGGTTTCTTCTAGCATTTATTTATTTATTTATTTATTTGTTTTTTTTTTCTTACAATGCTTACAACTTTTTTAAAGTTTTGCTTTCTTTTGCATAGCTTTTGGTCTCAAAATTTTGTAAGCCATATAGCACAGACGACTGACTAATAAGTTGAAAATGCGGCACTTGGTGAACAAGTTCTTTTTTTTTTGTACTTTGACCAAAACTTTTAATTAGCTTGATATTGTAACTAGAAACGAGCAGTGGAAAAAAAAACATACCTTTGAAAGTATGTAATTTTTAATTAATGTCATGCAAAGTTTTCGTGAGCGTCTTAAACAAAATGTTTTGTCTTAGAAACTTGAACTGAAAAAAAAGTAATGTTAACTTTGCCACAAACTTATTGAAAAAGAAAAGTTCTCAGTTTTAAAATTGAAGATTGTCAAAAGGTTTCTGTATAATCGCTTTACTTTTCAAACTATTTTTTTAGTTTTTTAATTTATTCAAATTTTATATAAAATTAATTTTATGTTGAAATCATAATTATGATACGCTCCCAAAAGTGCACAAACGTCAACGGACCCGTCGCCCAGAGCGTTAACGCAAACAATTTGCTATTATTCACACGTTCATAAATTACGCTCATCAAATTGCGCATTTAAATTTAATTAGTTATTTATGCAATTTGATATTTTTTCATACATTTGCCGCACACACACACACACACACACACACACTCACACCGCGTTACTATACATACAATTATTATTTGTTTTTATTTGTGCAAATTGCATGTAAATTTCATGATGATTTGCCATGCACGTTGAGTTCTCATTTGGTTAGTTACATTTTTTAGTTTTTGTAGTATACCCTGTAGTTTTTTAAGAATAGGTGACAAGCATGTTGCCATAAAAAGTTATCCTTCATATATAAGTTATAATTTTCTTGTTAATTTTTATATATGAATTATACCATGGAAAGGAATCTATTCATGGAAAACTTACGTTCGAGTTATTAAGTTAAGAAAAGAACAGGATGTTTTATAGTCAGTTAACTCGAAAACCTTTAGCTTTTTTTCTTAGCTAAACGTATTAATATTCAAAGGCTTTTAATTGCATTTATTCATATTCAGAATTTCCATTTTTTATTTTTTTTTTCATATAAATGTTGGTTGTCATGAATTCTATGTCACTGGGAAATGTTTGTTAATTATTCTTAATGCTCTCATTCACATTATTCATTCACTGCACAAAACTAGGGCAACAGCAGCCCTAAGTACTCAAAACAAATTGCACTTAACGACATTTATATTTTAAGCCAAAGTGAAATGCAAAAATAAATAATAATAATAATATTTTTCTAGTCTTTCGCTACTTGTCTGTGATGTGAAAATTTGTTTGCGAATTTGTAAATAAATCCACAAGCATTCATTCGCTCATTCGCTCGTTCATTCACTTATTTTAAGATACGCATCAAGTTGATTTATTTAGATTAAACTTTTTTTCTTCCACTCTATATCGTAAAATGATTTACATAAGAAGGACAGAAAAGAATAAATTGATTTTAAATCATTTTCGCAGACAACTTTGCCAGTGGGGCAGGGTGGGCTAGTGGTGCGTGGTGGTGGTGCTGGAGCGGTGTGACGCTTGTATGCAAATAAGCATGAAAATAAGAATAACAAAAGCCAAGTTAACGAGTATTCAAAAACAAGATTAAAATAGGAGTGCTCCACACAGTGCGGCACAGACATAGACAAACAGACAGACAGACAGATAGACAGTCACACCGCATGTTGTGATTTACAGCCCCCCTTCCCCCTTCTTACACACACCCACAGCCCTCCGCAGCTGTCTTTGATGTGACAGTTGCAGTCAGCGGCTCACAATTCAATGGAAATATCCTTGCCTTGCTTTTCAAGCATGTGTGCTGTTGATGTTGATGTGATGCTGATGCTGATGCTGTTCCTTCTCTATTAATGCAAAGTGTGAATTAGAGCCAGCGAATTGTGAATTTTGATACAAGGGCAAGTTGTTGTCGAGAAGATGAAGGACATTCGCACACACAAAGCGTTACTAAACATGTTTGCTCTTTGTGATGTGAATTTGATTTGTGCTTGGCAGTAAGATTGAAAGCAAATCCCTCTGTCGGCTTTGGACAACGGTCTTAAATTTCGGCAATGCTTTTGAAACTCGTGAAGGTTATTTGCATTTTCACTCAACGCTCAACTCAACTTGTTCACTTTCGTTTAGAACTTTACTTATAATTTACTAGTGCGCCACAAAATATGGAAATTGCACTTGCCTCAACAGCAGTGACACTACCTCTTGCTAAAGTTGTTGTAGTTACCATTTTTGTTGTTGTTGTTGTTGCTGCTGCGGTTTTGTGACATGCCGCATCAATCTATCACCATTTTCCTCACCATACAAGCGCGAGAGAGTTTGAGAGAGAGTTGAGCTATTCGATGCCAGTTTTCACATTCCCCATTTACATTCACATGTCCATACATTTTCCCCAGTTGCCCAACAGCTCTGTTTGGTGCTGGTGCTCTGGCTCTGGCTCTGGCTTTGGCTTGCCAAAAATTGAATAGATTGGTAGTTTGGGCTCGCTAGCCAGCTTGGATGCCAGCAGTTTTGGGGGCCGGGCATCGCCGACTTTTGCATATATAAATATTTATGAATTTATTAAAAGCGAACCAGGCTAGCGGCTGCCTAGTTGGATGGATGAATGCATAAGTCAGGCGCACAGGCAGGTTTGGCAGGCCCAGCCGGTGCCAGTACACACATGCCACTTGCCACTTGCCACATGCCACTTGCCTGCCATGCACACACCCTGTGCCTCGATGTTTAACGAAATGTTTTGGGGAACATTTTTGGGCAAAAATTTTTCACTGTATCAGGCAACAAGAGGCCAGCGGCAGGCAACGAACGCTGTCCAATTTCCCTGCAAAAAGAATCACAAAAAAAAAAAATGGTGCCCCGAAATGGGTAACAGGGCGCCATTCATTTGCTAGGGGAACAAGGCAATCGCATATTTGCGGCCGGCAAACGAGATTGTCAAGTTTTTGAGTGGATGCAGCAAACTCGCTGCTGTCGCTCAGCACATTTGATGCACAAGGGAAAGGAGTTGGGGCACGCATAATGCATGAAGTTGTCATTATCAGGGCCAATTGAATTGAGAATTTTGCTTGCATGCACACCCCGTGTGCTTAATGTTCGGTTTGTTGGGCAACGGGTTACAAATGAAATTTTCGCAGGGGTTCCAAAAATTGAAATTTTAGCCGCTCCACTGACCAAGCTACACAATTCCCATACCCTCTCCCTGCAATCGCATGTTGGCCTTAAGTGTTGTATCGTTTGGTGATTGCAAAATTTGCTGCCAGTGAGTGACCCTTGCTGTTGTTGCACAGCAGTTGTTGCCACTTGATTATACGCTTGTTGTCTGCGGCTCACAGCATTGTGAGTGAAGTGAAATCCGTTTGTATGTGTGCGTGCGTGCCAAAGTAATTTAAACTTCATGTCAAATTCAGTCGAGTCATTCAATTTCATCGATGCATAATTTTACAACATTGTGCAGCACTTGAGGCTGGCTTGGCTGCCAGGTTCACGTAATTACCTGAAGCACTGTAATTGCAAAAAGTCCTGAACAGACGACAAAATAGTCCCCATTGGCAGTATTACAGGACCCCGGCATAATGACGCTTAGTTTTGGCGATGCCACATGCCCCTAACCACACACCACGAACCCAACAATAAAGGATGATGTTGCAAAGGCATTCGTTGCTGGAGCGTTTGCTTTAAACTCAATTTATGCAAATTTCGGTTGTCTAGCAACGAACCCGAAGACAGCACATGGCAATCAGCGAAAATGTGTGTTGACAGGCGGGCAATGTCAACCTACTCCAACCGTCCCAACCTCTCCCCTCTCTTTCGGTCCAGTTGTGGCACATTTAACACGCTGGCCACATTAAAACCCACGCGATTAGCATAAACGCATTAAAAATATGCCTGCCTATGCGTAAGGGTGTGCGAGACTGTGTGTGTGGGTTGAATGAAAATTTTGCATATAATGCTGCTGTTTGTTTTGACATGCTCGATGACAATGTCAACGGCGAAGTAACGTGGCAGCAACAGCAACCGTCGTAAAGGCAATTTTGGTAACTTAGGATCGAATGGCGTCATGAACATCAAGCTAATCTCCACAATATTTCAATTGCCAAAAACATGTTTGTTGCTCTTTTATAGCATTTGCATATGTGTGGGTGTGGGTGTGTGCGTTACGTCTAATAATAAAACCTTATGCCAACCCCCCGCAAACGATTATTGCCACATATTAAAGCAATAGGCAACAAAAACAACAAGCTATGAAGTACAAAATGGCAGGGAGAGGCAGGAATGGTTGGGCATTTTATTAAAATTTGAGAAGTTTCTAATATTTCGAGCCAAAGTCATGAAAACTTAGAACGATTACGGATTAAGTATTTTAGAAAATGAAGTAAATTACTGACGACACAAATGTGTTGCATATTCATTAGTTAAAACCTAAAGCTTATTGGCTTAAAGTAAAAACCATTATTTGCGTAAGATAATGCGGTTCTAAGAATACATTTATTTTAAGCTCTGCATATAAGTCTACGTTATAAATAAAGTCAATCGGATTCGAGAAAGCAATTTTAGGAAATGTTTAATAATCATATATTAAACTATCAGGCTATAGAAAAAAGACAACGATGCAGTGTACTTAAGTTGCATATCGGTAAATCGTTTACGAATATAATAAACATAAACCTTTTTTTGTTGTTTTTGTTTTATTTGTATTTACACGCCTGCAAATACATATATATTCCATAAAGAAGTGACTGCAATGGTATAAACGAGCATATACACTAGCACACAAACAATGTACACATTAAATATGCAAATTCTTATATTGATTTATATTTAATCGCTTTTAAGTGCAGCAAGAGCAACAACAAGGATAGCTTTGAGCTCCCAACCCACATAAATATGGCCGCCAGGAACAGATGATGCCATCAAAATGTGAATTGCTGGCGTTCCGCGTCGTTTCATATATATATATATACTTTCGTTCCTTCGCCTGCGGACTGTGAGTGCAATGAGTGAGTTGAGTTGTTGTCCGTTGTGCAATCATGAATAAAATGCACGCATATAGAATATTTATATGTAAGCAAACAAGGCAACCAAAACGCAAAGTCCAAAAATAGAGCAGTTAAACTTTTTCCTTTAAGCAAATAATGGTACACTCTGTGTGTGCCTACTGCACGCCCATTCTGCAATACACTACACTACACTACACACACACACATGCTGTCGCTGGCATCGTCATTTAACATTTTGCCTTCAAGTCTCGTTGTCTGGCGAATCACTCACTCACTTAGTGGTGTGTGTGTGTGTGTGCGTGTGAGTGTGCATTACGCACTATGCCACAAATTACATTGCTGCAGCTGACGACAACGTCATATTCGCCAGTCGTCCCTTTTCTCCCCGCCACCTGCAGAAGGGACCACAGTGCTTATTCTTTAACATCGCGCTCTGAATTTGTATTGCATACTTTGCGGCTCGGTTCGGGCTCCTTTTAAACCTGTCGCGAACGCGCGTTTCGAGCTCGCGTTCCCGTTTGCCTTTTGCCCTGGCAATGTGCATTTCGTGTTCAGTTTTTGCCTCAACTCTTGACACCATAGTGCACATACATACGTATTTGTATGTATGCCATCACTCATTTGTCTGCGGCTTGCATTGTTTATCTTGTGCAGATGCGAAGTTCATGCCACTAACTTATACTTTTCACCAGTGTCTGCTCTTTGCTGCTTCTCCTTCTGTTTCAACTTGGCTTTTACTATTTTAACGTGTTGTCAAATGTGACAAAATTAAGTTAACTGCCAGTATTATCGCGCACACAACTGCAAAAAAAACAAAAAAAAACTTTTTCAAAAACTTTTTATAGGTCTTGTTAAAAAAAAATGAGAGTTTATGTTTGTGCGTTATCTAAATTTAAGTCAAATGCATTTATTTTTCAGCAACACTGACTTTTTGTATTATTTAATTTTGCAAATAGTTTTTAATTAAAAGTTGTGTTAGATTTTTTTTTTTTTTAAGCAACATAAAAAGCTTTTGTGTTAAATGTTATCGTCTCTCTTTCTTTTAGCTTGAGGTAAATGTTGAAAATATGACACATAACGAACGAATGTATGAATATGAATGCACAATCGGAAAGTGACAACATAAGCGTTCCAAATTCGACTATCAATGGCATTGCATAATTTACGCTTCAATTCAACTGAATTGATTTTATGCATTTTATGTGCTGGCTGGCTGGCCTAGTGCATGCATGTTGCACGTTGCCAAGCGAGAGAAAATCAACAGTTGCAAATGTCATGCAGACACGCACACATAAAATCAACAAGTCAGCACCACTGATGCGGGCCACCAAGTGGTAAGCTCTCTTTCTCGGTCACGCGCCACTACATCGATAATAACAATTGGTAAAATGCGACTGAAATATACATAGCTATATGTATGTATGGATTGTCTAATCTCATATAATCCCGCAACTTTATGAATTCGTTGGTTAAAACCACACCAATATTGGTTTTGTCTACTATTTATTTTGGCAACGAGTCGAGCGAGAATCAAATTTGACATTGTCAATTTGGTTTTGATGATTTTCAATGGTTTTTGTGTTAAATTAAAACGACAAATCAAACGAAATTGATTAAAAAAGTATCGAAATTGTATTTGTTTGTTTAAGTTGAGCTTGAGATTTGAATTTCGAATGTTAAACACAGTTTATACACCCTGAATAGCTGGCAAATCTACGTATACGCAATAACTAAACGGTATAATGAGCATTTAATTATCGCATATGTACATTAAAAGCAGCTTCAAACTTCAAGTACTGTATATGGAGAAGCTAACTCAATTGAATATCGGTGTATCGACTAGCGTCAAAGAGATGGGTGTAAGCATTTGGTGACCCTTTGTGGCATTATCCTTTGTGCGCACTTAAGCGAGTCAAAGGGGGCACTTTGATCTGCTCAACACATGTGGCTGACGTTGAGCTGCCACAGCAACAGCGAGCTACTGAACTAATCCTAGAACTCGCTTCTGTGTGTGTGGTCACTAAGCAATGGAGGCCCCGATTGCCTCAGTACTTGAAGCATGCACATTATCGCATTTGCCGTTCGCTGTTGATGCACTGATTGGTTGCTTATTTACACATACAAACACACATCTGTTTATATATATATCGCCTAGACACACAAACATTTCACAAGTCCTTTGAGCTCGTATACTGTATTCGAATTTCCAATAATTAAACAATCAGTTAGCCATTCGAGCATGAGACTCTTGTGTCACTTGATTTAATATCGTTCAACAGTTCTGAACTCGCTCAGCTACAATTCGACCAGCAACCAGCAGCCAAATTGCAAATTGCGTTAGCGATTAAGTGGCAATATACGTTATACAACATGTACTCGAATACTCGAAGAACAACTCAGATAAAAAATCCAGCCAACCAACCACACCTTCGGGTGAAAGTTTCGCCATTTTGAGGTGGTGAAAAAATTTAAATAAATAATGTTTTCTTGTTTGTAAAAAACATAAATAAGAAACCAAAATTGGGTTGTAATAATAATTGAAACACAATTCTTATCGATGTTTTCTGATAAACCGATTCTTATACGAAAAAAAGACTTTAGCCAGTTTAGGCTAAGCCCAACATCCGAAACAGTTTAACTACAAAGCGTTTTTGCAGCATTCTTAACTAAAGTAAGCCCCATAACACTCATGGTGCTTGTTGCAATTTTACTCCAAACGATGATAACATTGCCACATAGAGCACATGGCTGTGGCTGCTGCCAATTTCAAAGCAACCGCCGGCAGCTGAATCATTTTTTTTCACCACTTTCCAAGGGAACCATTTTTTTTTTATTGCTGTGCAACAATTCGAAACGACAGAGATAGTGAGAAAAGGGAAGCGTAAATTCAGTGATGAGTGCGGAACGTTTGTTCGTTTGCCATTTCGAATCAATTTATGGCTGACCAACGTTTGAACAATTTTTATGGAGCTTTGTGCAATTGACGGGCCGATAATTAAGCCTGCCAAACATGTACGAGCGCGTTTCCTACAACAAGCGAAAAAGTAAAGCAAGAAAAAAAGGCTTTCACCTAAAAAGCCAAAAACAAAAAAGTGGCCATCAAATTGAGCCTAATCATAGATGCGTTAATGCTTACATAAGTAAGGTAAGTTGACAGCTCGAAAGGAGGAAAAATCTATGCTCCAAAGTCAATTTCCTTGTTTATTTAAATTTCAAAGCGTCAACACAAACTACAAAGCAAAATTCGCTGTGAAAACATAAACTGGATTAAATTTCGTTTAAAATGTAAATGGAAAGCGCCAACAAAACAAAAAAATATAAAAAGGTGATAGAAAAGCGTTCCCAGAAACATCAAAAACTAAACAAACACCTCATCAAAAACACAAGAAAAAACATCAAAGGCTGCAGCCTAAAAAGGAACTGTGGCAATAAAGGGAGAGGGAAGAAGAAATTGGCAAGAAAAAGTACTTTCTTGTGCAGAACGTAGTAAATAGAATCAAGAATTTCACACCTTATCAATTTTGTTAGATTATCAAGCGAAGGCGGCGAATGGCGCCAACAGCCAGTCACTGTTCTTGAGGGGAAGCCAAAAAGCTCTTAAATTGCATCATCAACTTGTGGCGTGATGCTTGAACAGATACTGGTTGGAACATTGATGACGTCCTCGTTCTCTCGCCCTGCGTTGTCCTTCTGATTGTTGTCATCATCATCGTTGCCACACTGTCACTAAGGAAGTCAAAAACTTAGACCCAAAAAAAAAAACAACAAACCAACGAACGCGAACTGTAAAGCTAGCAAGAAGGATGAGAAGAAGCCCGCTTTGTGTGACAAGCGGCGTTGACATTCATTTTGATTTCAGGTCGAGTGCAGCAGTGTGGCAAGGGTGTCTCACCCCAACTCCAGCTCCTAAGAGATCTTAACCTGTAGTCGTACTCATGCTAATGTGCAGCATTCAGCTTAGCTGCGTAAAAACCTTGTGCGATGAGGGTTGCTGGCCCTTTTTTTTTCTTTGGTGTTCCGTCTCTTGGCATAAAAGCCACTAAATTGAATTTTATGTGACAGTGCCAAGTTTGATGTGTGCGTTTATTAATGGCTGCTGGGAACATAGATGAGTGGGAAGGCGTAATGATAGCTCTCTCGGATAATTGATAGCTTTTGCTGGTTTAGAGTTAGAGGTTTTTGGCCAAAGTCAGTTTGGTGGTGGGTGGATGGTAATTGCAAGCCTAACTTCACTTAAATACTATGAAATATGGTTAACAGAAGTATTTCGCGAATGCTTGTGTCAGCGCAACTTACGTTTCCAAATTCCAGCTATGTTTGCAACCCGGCCAATGTCTGCCCCCCCTCCCAAAAAGAGCGCTCAATGCATTCTCAGCATAGCTTTTCGTAGCAGGCAGCAAGAGCAACAGCAACTAGACGAGCATATGTAAAAAATGCTATAACACACACAGACATAGTTGTGGTCGCACATAAAAAAAGAAAACCAAGTAAAAGCTAAAGCAAAAGAAATGTTGCCAGAGAGAGGCAAGCTGCTAAATTGTGTGACCCTAAAAGTGTCCGGCAACACATAATGCCAAGTTTACAGTATGTTCAGCATTCAAGTTAGTCGGTCGGATAGGGGATACCGACTCTGGCTGCAGTCACTTTATGTGTGTATATATATATATACACATACTTCCACACTTACACAAATCTCTGACCATGCGGACCAGAGTCGCCCAATGGCCACAAAGAATTTCACACAATTGCTAGAAAAATTGCAGAAAATTGAAAATGTGCGAGAGCGTATAAATTTTTACTGCGTCGCTTGTAATGCTAAATTGTTGTTATTTATGGCCAGTTGCGTGTGACTCAACGCCAACATTTGCTTACACTCTCTACCCCTCACCACACTACATCCTCACAACCCTTTTTTTCAATTGTTTTAAAGTAAAAGCCTCGCCACGTTGAGTAAAATTTCTTAAATGATCTGCTTTATTGGCGGATGTAAGCAGATTATTGCACGCAAGCAAGCAGTGCATTAAACTGTTTAAATCAGCTCAGCAAGCAAGCAGTTCATAAGAAATAAAGAGCTATAACAATTTGAAAAATCCTCTTTTTAGCACATAAAGCCCAGTCATTGCAAATCGATGGAACATGCCCCGCCCGCAGGGCGATGCCAAAGATATCATCATCATGTATGCGCCCAGCGCAAGGGAAAATTGATTGTTCTCTATCCACTTGATCGGAAATTTTGGCTGCAGCTTCAACGCTCTGTCATATTGCTGACAGCTCTTGCCAAAGAACATAAGATACGAGATTTGCATGCAGCTGGCATCGTTGATGATCACATGGCACTCATCTTCATCCATTGTGACTTGAGTCGGCTGCAGCACATACTCCACTACCGCCACACAACCCAAGATCGCTCCACATCGTGAACCACCCCAGCTAGGACTATAGCTGCACATATTCAATGCCTCATTCAAATCGCAGCAAAGCTCCAGAGACTCATCGTCTGGGAGACTGCCGACAGTTAGCATGGCATATAGATGCTCTAGTTTGCCTCCATAGTAGCCGATTCGAACTGGAAACTCTTCGCGCAGACTCGAGTATTTTTTGGTGTGTTCACAATGCAAACTTGGCGTTACCTCAAAGATCTGTGTGGGCTTCACTTGTGGCGGTGTAATCTTTAGATGCCAATACAAATCATCGAATTCGCAGGCTCTTAGTGTACTCAATGCCACCCGTTCTCCATGCCTCACAAGCACAGCGTGCAACAGATTCAATGCATTGACATTCAAACAACAAAAGTTGCCTTTAGCTAATTCTGTTAATATTGAATCAAGGCGATCTATGGCATCTACAACATTGATGATAGCATCAATACGCGGACGTTGCTTGTCGTCTAGAAATTCCAATGGGCAGGGTTGCAACAGCGTTTCATAATGGCAGCTGTTTGCAGCTGCCACAAATAGCGCGAGTCTTGCATCGCAGGCTAAAAGATCGCACTGCAATCGTTCTTGGATCTCAAAGAGCTGCTGCAGCTGGTTGGACCTAAAAGCCTGCAAGCTAATGAACGTGCTGGGTGGGCTAATGTTGTCCGCATAGCCAACCAATTGCATGGCCAGCCAAAAGTAAATAAACAATCTAGATATTCTATAAAACTTTTCACAAATGTTGCACTTTAATTTAAAAAACAAAATCTATCGACAATTTTTTTTGACTTTGACTCCCAAAAAATTTGACATTTGAAAATGGGAAAAATGCTTATTGCCTTTATTCCCCCCAGGTGCTCGGTGCTAGCTGAGATTGACGGATATGGATTTTGTGCTCCTTTGGCGACCTTACAATACATGTTTTATTTTGATTTTTTCATTTTTTGTTTTCTTTGTGCCACAGATTGAATTTAGACACTTGTGTGACACGTTGTGATTGTCGCACAGTGCAACAGCATACGACTGGGATGGATGGGTGGGGGGTGTGCAGAGGGTGTGTCTGTAATTGATTAATGGAGCTGATGCACGACGCGTAGCTTATGTCGGCTTGCATGTTAACAGCATGGGTTGGTTGGTGGAGTGGTGTGCTGGTGCTTTGGTCTTGGTGGGGGGGTGCCAAAGGGCAATCAATTGGACCGCATTGAGTTATGGTTGAACATGAAAAAACCCAACCAACCCCTCAGCTGGTCAGTAATAGACCCAAAATGAGACGGGGTGCATGTGAGTAGAGTGCTTTGCTTCTTGATCAGCTTGAATAGCTCGGGCAACAAATTCCATTTCACAGACCATGTTTTGTAGACTACTATTTTCAGCATTTCAGCGGCAGCATCGTTTTTATCTACTTTAAAAAGTGCTGCCAGCGGTATGCGTAATTTATTGATATACTCTACCTAAATTATGAGTCTCCTGGGGGGCGCGAGAGCTCACACACACACACACACACATACAATACAGTTATATGCGTATTTTGGCTAGTGGCCTGCAGGTGTCGGTGTAGAAATCAGTTAACCGAGAAAGTTTTGAACTTTTTTTTTGTGTTTTTGCCGTTGCCAGGCAGCCAGCCGCTGCCCTGAGTGGAATCAGAAGTTTGAGTTTATTCAAATAAACGCCGACATTAAGAGAGTTGCAACTGTTGCTCCAAACGCTGACGCCCAGTTGCTCGGGGAGACTGGGGTTCTGGACCCGGTACCGTTACCGGGACACACAACCAAGCGAAGCGGCATAAATCAGAGAGGCAGTGCTTCAGCTTCGAAATTCGCCAACTTTTTTTAATTTCTTTTTTTTTCGTAGATAAACTTTTGACGCACCAAAAGCCACCACCTTTGCGTCATTTAACCCTCTGTTTCGTTTTTTGTTTTTTCGTCTGCTGCCTGAAAGCGTTATTAATATGCGCCGTTCTTCTTTTGCAAACTCTCTGTAGAGAATCCATTGCCAATTCCCAGGCGGCATTCCACCTAAATAATTGCCTGGCATATGCTTGAAAGCGAAATTGCTTACAAAAACGTTAGTTTTCTTTATTTCTTTTCTTCGACTTTAGCATCTGTTAACCTTTTCTTATACTTAAGTGTAATGTAGCCTGACGACATTTTTTGTTATGTGTTAGTTTAATGTTTAATTGCAAATGCATTACATACAAAACCTTATCCCATTTGTGTTTATACAAAAATTTCTTTACTTAAAAGGACGAAAGAAAGAAATATGATTTAAGGGATTCAACAATGCGTTTTATATAGATACCATTATCGTGCATCTCTAAAATAAAACTGCGAATTGGCGTAGAGTTCTAAAAGAGAGAAAAATAAAAATATATAAACAATAAGGAATAATTGGAAAACAAATTGATTTAAGGTTATAAATGTTAGGAAACCTAAGCAACAAAAATCAGTATTGCTTTCATCGAGGGCACTGAATTTATTACGTTCTAATTTGTTGTTAATTGCTTTGATATTAGCTCACATTGATCTATCCTCGCGGCTGTTTGTCAAGGCAATCACATTATATTGAATCAATGATATTTTATTGCGGTTTAAGAGTGCTTTCTCACCTAGGCTTTTTTTTTCAATTACAGGCATTCCATTTACGCCAAATCAATTGGCATATTTTCACACATAAACATAAATTGCCATCGAAGACGATGACTCGCCGAGGAGCATTTGGAAAAACAAACGCGTTCCGGCTTTTTGCCATTCAAGTCATTTCATAAATATGTGCCGCACGTAGGCCAGCTCAATTGCCAATTAGAAGAAAAACGCCTTGGCACTTGGAAGCTTTAAAATGTATATATATATAAACACACACATATACGGCAACAAACTGGCGGAAGTTGATTTGTATACGAGAAAACATACAAGTAAATGCTCAACAACAAAAAAAAAAAGAACAAAAATAGAGGAAAAAGTTAAGAAGAAAGATGTGGCATTCGGAAAGTAATAAAGCATTGGGAACTCCCAATAAAATGCTGCTATGAAATTTTTCTCACGTCTTCCTGGAAAATTATTAGGCAGCCGCGGTCTGCCCAACTGCTCTGCTGACTGTTCAATGCTGAGTGCTGACTGCTGTTTCGTTTTTCGACACGCACTTCAATAATTGTTTAAAAAAGAAAAGGAAGAAAAGAAAGCAATGAAACGAGCCTAGATCGAACCTTTTGCATGTCAGCTACGTGCCGCAGGTAAGTTTAGTAGTAAGAGTGGATGGTAAAAGTGGGTGAGGGGACAGAAACACTCACCTGAAGATTGCTTAAAATTCTGGAAAACTTTTTCTTGCCAATGCTGTCAACGAGCCTGGCGAACTGTGGATCCTTTTCGGTCTTATCAAAGAACGTGGCCAATATCTGATCCTGTGGCAACACATCCAGAACTCTGTCAACCAAGCCATGCAATCCATTTAGGTCCTTGGTGTTGTTGTTCTCATTGACAATGGGCTGTATTAGGCCTGCAGGGCAAATAATATAACTCAATGCAATAACTGGCAAAAATATTTAATTAAACGAAATGCGAAAGGAGAGTTCCAAGCCTATTTCCCATATCTAATCTCCCTTCACTCTCCCATTGCATTTGGCTTTGTCTACATAGTTTGCAGCTACTATTTGCATATAATTCATTTCAGGTAATGCATTTGCTGTCTTTAAAAGGCGAGCATGTGTGAACATTGATAAGGTTTGCTAAAGCTGGCAGACTCTGCTGGACCATGACATTGAGCATAAGGCAGACAGACAAACCGACAGACGAAATTGGACGCCAGCAAAGTTATGCAGCAGCAACTTGCTTGTGTCATGTCATTGTCAAGGCTTCTCTGTGTCTGTGGGAGTATGTTGTTATTGTTAAGCGTCTAGGCCAAGTTGTGCCTTTGCATTATTGGGCAAAGAGCCAAATTCCTTTTTTTATTCGACAAAAATAACCAAATATTTTTTTAGTTAAGCTTTAAATGACAATGTTAACATGTTAAACTGTTCAATTGCACAAGAAAATATTTGATATTTGTTAACTTTCTCTAAGATCTCACTTTTGTTTAGTAAATGTAGGCTTATTACTCATACGCACCTCCGCCCGCTAGGTTGTCTAAGATTGCTGCTGGTGGTTTAGTAGCCTGCACCACAGAATCCGACAGCTTATAGATATCCAGGCCACTGGCATTGAAATAATCCACAAATGCAATCACTTCGGGTAGCTCGACAAGCTGTGGTTTCAGCTCCGCAAAGAAATTGCTGGTGAAATAAGTGTGAGCACGACGAATTTCCCTATCGTGCCGGAAGTAATTGCTAACTATTGCCTGCACCTGGTGTGCAGGTATCAAAGAAATGAACGCACTCATGTCAATCGGTGTAACAGGACCAGATGGCGTTGTTTCATCCAAATCCTCCTCTTCCTCGGACGATGAGGATGAGTCGGAAGAGGAAGTGTCAGCGGCATCTGTTGGATGATACTCTTGTTCTATTGGCACTTCTGTTGCTGCTCTATTTGTTAGAAATATCAAATCATCTGAGACATTCTCATCGGTGCTGCTGCTTGAATCGTTATCTAGCTCCTCTTTACTGCGGCTGGTGGTGTTGCATGTGAGGCACAGCGTGTTCAATATGACTTCAGTTTCCGTTACCGTTTCATATTTAATATTATCTTCGATAATCATTTCCTCAAGTATTGGTGTGGGTGGCAGCATTTGCACCGCTACACCTTCGACACTAGCCGCAGAGAAAGCGATTACAAAACCGATCACGATCGGAATAAGTTGGCCCCAATGGAGGCGACGAGTTGCGTCGCGTTCTCGTTTCATTTTGCTACTGATTGAGCAAACAGAGGTCAGTATCTAGTTGAACCTGGACTGGCTGTGTGTGTGTGTATGTGGACTTCAATCCAATTAGTGTGGATGATTATTTAATTGAGTCGGATTTATTTACATAATGATGTTTAAGTATTGTTCGGATTGTGTGCAAGAAGCAATTGGCATGCGGCCGGCGGTCAGCGGTCAGCGGTCAGTTCTTCTAGCATTTGGTCATTGCATCATGGATTTTATTACTTAAATGACAACATTGATTTATGCAGCGTTTATAAATAATGTTTATCGTGCTCGAGAATAACACAATTCGATTTGACCTTAGGCATTGATTGAAATCAAGCCAAAATATTATTTCCTCTACAGTTTGGTTGGTCAATGTGATATATATATCATTAAATACACTTCCGCATATGGAAATCATAAGCAATTTACAAGAAAAACACCATGTGTGTGTGTGTAGTTGTATCTGTAACTGTCAGCCAGTTTGTGTCATTCACACTTTGACAGCTGTTACTGTACCACTCAGTTAGTCACTCTGGCTGTCATTCATTTTGGCTCGCAATTCTCTCGCTCGCATGTCAAACTGTGCA
This sequence comes from Scaptomyza flava, assembly GCA_030179655.1. Lineage (NCBI taxonomy): Eukaryota > Metazoa > Arthropoda > Insecta > Diptera > Drosophilidae > Scaptomyza > Scaptomyza flava. Next base: position 83,594,572 of record JARNME010000404.1, on the reverse strand, counting down.
TAAAATATCTACCATACACACACACACACACATACATTTACGCTTGATATATTCATTCGCTCATTCAGCAAGTTAAGTAGGAATAAAATTGTCAATTTTCATGTCATTATTTCATGTTCGTTTGGCGAGAGGCCGTTCGCCGTTCGCCGTTCACTTTCCGCATGTGTCAAGCTGTGACTATGAATTGCATACATCCCATATGAGAATGTTAAAGTGTGTATGTGTGTGTGTGTGCACAGTTATGATTTATTCACTTGGTTTGATTTATTACAAGCCGCTGCCTCCTCTCACACAGCCCCCCGCCTGCGTAAATGTAAATTGTTAGCATACAAACCAATAATTGTATCATTGTCAGAGTGTCAGCTATCTCTCTCTCTCTCTCTCTCTGTCGTTCTATTTGTATCACTGTCTAGTTGTAGCAATTTTTTATGTAAATAATTTGACTTGACTTAACTTTATGCAAAGTGCCCAGTTGGCAAATTTCATAACATATGACACTTAATAAAATTTTACAGCACACCTTGCTTGAACCGCACCTCAAACACTTGGCAAGTGTCGTAAGTTTGGCACGTAACACGCCAAACTTGTCCCAGGTTGCCCCGAAAATGTCCTTAGAGAGTGTGTGAGAGTGAGTTGTGCCTGGTTGCTTGGGCTCCTTCCATCGTATCCTAAATGTCGCGAACGAAAACTTATAAATTAATTTTGGCCACACACAAAATACTTTGGCAAGCAATCTTGCCGCTTGCCTCAGCTGCTCCACGGCCTAAGGAATTGTGCTGTTGCGAGTCGCGAGTCGCAAGTCGCAAGTGTTGCGGTTATAGCCAACTTACTCATAATTAACTGCAGTCCGGCACGGGCCAAGGGTATCGCAAGGTAAGGGTTGTTATTGTGCACACCTGTGACAGGCTTTACTTTTTCCGAAAGTAAGGCTTGAGAGCTTTGCAAAGTTAATTTCATGGCTGGGTAAGGAGATATATATGTGTGTGTGACTTTTTAGTGGTTGGTTGGGGTTGTGTTTTTTTTTAAGTGTGTTCGGCGCCTTTTGTTTATGTTGCAAGGCGCAAGAACTCGCATTTTACCGCAAGTGTCAACATTTATTTCCAACTTAACACTTTGGCGTAACATTGCGCTTAATCCGACGCGCCAGAGAAGAACTTGACTAATTTTGTGCAAAGTTCAGCATTAACATTACCGCAAATTAGCAAAAGTTTTGTGCACAAACCAAGAACAAAAATTAAAAAAAAGCAACGAAAAAATCGGAAGAAAATAAAATAAAATCCAGTTTCAAGCGCAGAAAACAAAATGAACGTCGAGCCGCCATTCGAGTTGCTTTTAATGTTCTTGTTGTTGTTGTTGTTGCTGGCTGAGTGTTGCGTCTGTTGCTTGTTGTCTGTGCTATCTGCCTGGTTCACTGACTGCCATAAATTAACTTGTCCTGCCAACGGAAAACTGCTTGCGCAAGCATTTTCCTACTTGTCGACTGCGACTTGCCAGATTTTTGTTTAATCTGTTACCCGTTTTTCGGTGTTGTTGTTCTTGTTGTTGTTGTCGCTGCGAATGTGTTTTGTTTTGTGCCCGAGCTAAGTTTTTGGGTAGTTTTAATTATGTTAGACACAGAAAGAGAAAGATAGTGTGCAAAATGAGCTTGTTTGCCAAGCTTATATCCAGAATAGCAGCTTTCACAACAAGCCTATATTCAAGTTTGCATAAGCGTATTAAAGCCATTTAAAATTGATAAATTTAATTAATTGATTTGCAAAGCCAATTGAAAAGAAAGGTTAAAACTTATTATTAAGTTGTGTAGAAATATGTTTGCTATTGAAATGAAACTGTTTATCTATTCACAATAAAAGTGAAATTGCTTAAACTTGCTTAATTTAAAAATGATTTTTTTCCGAACTATGCCTTAAAGAATTTTATCAATCATCACGATGGTTTGCTTCAGAAATCGCATCTATCAATATTGTTTGTGATTCATTTAAGCACTTAACAAACGTCAAACTGAAAACGTGAAGTTTTCTGTGAGTGTGTCAACCGCAGCTGTCCACACAATGTCAGCCATCAGCGATAACGTTGAGAGACTTGATTTGTATACGATTCAACAAAAAAATAAGCAACAACAATAAAAAAATATAACTGAACTGTGTATTTGAATCAAAATGGTGCGATGGTCAAAGTATGTCATTGCGAAAAATATTCCGATAATTTTCATGATTTTTTTTTTCTGTTTTTTCTTTGATGGAGTAGCATTTGCACGTCATTTATTAAATATTTTGTCTGTGTTCGCAGCGACAATTGGGTCGACTATCTATTTATCGTTTTTTTGCCTGACCGGGCACAGCAGGTAGGTAGGAAGGGGGGTGTGTTGTTCTTTTCCACCTGCAAGTAGCTGCCCCAGTCACATTGCTGGCTAAGGGGGTTGCTGGTGGTGTCGGTTGCTGCTGTGGTGGTCGACGCTTTGAAGCGCAAAGTTTGCAACGCTTTTGACACGTTTGGCAAATATTTGAGCACGTCTAAAAGCGCGTAACGTTCGCGGCCAGTGCTCATATTTTGATTTTGAAAAATCGCAGCCTCCGCAACCACCCAACCAACCAACCAACCACCTGCACCAGCTCTTTCTAGCTGTGGGTGTTGCGTGCCAGCGCGTACTTTGCCCTTGTCCATGGCTTTAATTAATTTTCGCTTCCGTTAACAATTTTTATGTGGCGATTTAAAAGGCGGACAATGAGTTGAGTTCGCATGTGCTGATTTCGTGTTTATGCTTTCTTTAATTTGGCACTAATGCTTGCCACACAGCGAGTAGTATTTGTGGCACAGCATTATTTGCCGGATACATGCGATTTGATTGCCACAGATTGCAAAAGATGGAGCGTGCAACAAGTTAATTACAAAACTCTAGCTGTTTATTTTACTTAATGTTTATTATGATTTTATTTTGATTATTTGCCATACTTGCTTTTAGCCAGCTTTCAATTGCGACCAAATTCCAAAAAAGAATTAAGTTAAATAGGACATGAGCGTGCTTTGCGAAACAAAATGGCAGCAGAGATGTACCAAAAACAAAAAATATAAAATAAAAATAAATAAAATAAGCTAAAAGTCTTTTGAAGTTGCAAAGTAAAAGCAAAGACAACATCAACGATATAAACTTGGCGCTTTCTGGCTTTGACGCACGTAGCTGCCGATTTCAGAAGTTTGTCCTTAGCGTGTGCATGCGTTGTGTTTGTGTGTGTGTGTGTGTGTGTGTGTGTTGCCGCGACTGCCTGCCTAGAAAGCCAAAAAGAAATCGACAACAACAAAAACATGAGATAGAAAGAAAGTCGTGAGAGTTTTGCTGCAGCGCTTTTATTAAGCTTATACATTTTTTATTCAAGTCTTTTAACTTTGAACGAGTTGCACGAGATAGATAGAGTGAGTGAGAGAGAGAGGGAAAGAGAAGACTGAACTAAACTGAACTGCGACACTCATGTGACATTTATTTGAGTTTTTGCCATTGAATGGCTGCCTGTAAATCATGGCCCAAATTTCTGACAGCTCCCAAAGCAAACATTTTTCTCCAATTTGCATCGTAAATTATCAAAGCGCTAATGCCACGTTCATAGAAGTAATATAATATAGAACCACATATAAAACGATGTGACAGTTTATTAAATGGCCAGCGGGGCGCTGGAAATAAATTTGAAAAATTTCAATAAAATATTGGCCCACTTAAGCCTGACTGAATTTGACATATCATTTAATAAACTGTTGCAATGCGCTTTTGGTTACCATTGTGGCGATTTCAAATTGCACTGGCAGTAAAGCTGCCGAACTTTTTATTATGCGACTAACTCGCTTTTCATATCGGCTTTCAATATTTGGCACTGTCACACTGAACAGCTGTTGGCACAACATACACAACAAAAATAAAAGTATAAATGGAATGAAACGAATCAAAATTGGGACTTTGACATTTTTTGGTTTGCGTATGCCAAACAAGTTCCAAAATATTTTACTTACTTGCTTTGTTACATCATCAATATTGTTTGATAACGGATTTTAATTAAAGTTCACTAAGAATATAAAGTTCATGTAGCAATAAAAGCAAATCAACTTTGATGCTTATTCATATTGTGATAAAGTAAAACCTGTTTAGTGACAAACTTCTCGAAAAGAAACTCAACTTGAACTTATATCTCTTAAATCAAGAATGTGCCAAAGGGCTCTATTAACAAGTATTCTTTTCAATTTGTACCATTGTAATGGCATCGTTTAGCATCACGTTCAGCATATAAATTGCTTACTTTGATCATAGTTTAAGAATTTTGTTTGGTTATCACATTTGAAAGAGAGGTGCAAATTGCGTTTGTTTTTATGCTCTTGACAACTGTCCAAACAGTCGGAAGGTGGCCAACAAATGACCAAAACTCAACTGGACACACTCGCACACACTCGGACACCTGAGCATTCCATTCATAAGGCATGACACCCAAAAGGAAATCAATTTTAATATGCAAAAAGTTTTTTAGTGCACGTGCCGGGCATGGCCGAAATCGAATTTCATCCATAAAATATTCAAATTGCGCTGTTGTATAAACGTCGCATAAACATTTTTTGTGTGCCACACACAAGACATACATACATGTATATGTATATGTATGCATACACACATTTCACACCACTCTTTATTCGATCAATTTGTACAGGGGTGTGTGTGTGTGTGTGTGGCTTTTTGTTTGGTCTTTACCATTTGCTCTCCTTTCAGCTCTACCATACATATATTTTTATGTTAAAACGCCAAAGCTGTAGGCGCTTCGAGCACAGTTCGATCACTTAATATGTCCCGTGGCAGAAATTCAATTTGCAGCACATCCGCAGGAACCAAAAAAAAAAGGAGAAGAGAAATGAAGAAAAACTGCAAATGGTGTTGCCTTTAATGTCCAAAAAGTGCAAATGTGTCCGCTGCTCCTGCTGCTGTTGGGTCCAAAACAAAGCGCTCAAACACAAAAAAAAACATTGCCGTTAAGCCCTCTTGGCCCTTTTTTGGAAATAAAACGTACGCGTAAAACGAAGCAGGCACAAATACACCCAAACACACACACACACACACGTTGGACACCATTTTGGTCACTTTTGATGTGACTGGCAAATAGTTTGAGTTTGAGTTCCGAGTTCCGAATTCCGAGCTTTGACTGCTTGGAGTTCGAAAACGTTTTTGATTGAAAATTGATTTCATTATGAGTATTTGATGCATTTGATGCTCACACCTCTCTGATAGCATGTAATTGGATTTCTGAATTGTTCTTTAGTGTCTACCCACTTTGTATACTATTCACTTTTGTTCACTATACGCGTTGCTTTGACTAAACGAATTCACTACTTGTTCGTTTGTTTGCGGCATTTATCTCTTAGCTATTTGTATGAAAATGTATTTGGAATTTGGCCCGAAAACTGTTTGGCCAGCGGAGAATTCTGTGGAATTTGTTTAAAATAAAAAATGATGTAATCGAAAGCAAGCATCCCAACCCCTCTGCCATTGGAACTTAAGCCGCTTATGGCGAGCCAGTTTGGTTGTTTTTGCCTCTTGTTTTTTTAATGCGCCACGTTCCGTTTCCTTTTTGTGCCGTTCATCTCTTGTCGAAATATTACGATGCTGCCATTTCACTTAAGATCCGCTGCCCAAGTGCTCTTGTGCCCAAAACAAAATGGCTGTTGACCGCCAGCTCCGCCAGCATCACCATCCTCGACCCGCCAACTTTACGAAATATATTTAGCATAAAAGGTAAGAGTTTTGGCGTCGGCGTGTATCTTCGCTTGGCCTCGGTAATTTTGAAGATGCTCACTGTTGATGTTTTGCATTAAATTTCAAAGGCTGACAGTTGATGCTAACCAAAAAGGGCAGGGCAGACAAGGAAACCACGATGACATTTTGAGGTGACACTCTTGGGGTTTGAGGTCGCCGCAAAGTGCGCTGGATAAACATTAACATAATGCGCAGGAACGCCAAAATGCAAATTTGTACAAATTAAATGTGGCCAGAGTGCATTAAGCTAGACGCTATGTATAGACTGACATCTATAAGATACTATCTAAATTTGTTGCAGTTTACAACAATTTTGCTTATATGTATTATATTATATAGAAGATAACTTGTCAATATATAGTTTTGCTTTACAAATTCGTTTATTGGGCTACTTCGTTTCTCTAGTCAGCTGTGCATAGTTTTTAATATTCGTAAAAATATTCACTTTCTACACACTTCAACTAAATAACACGTCAAAAATGCGTTCACAAAGGCTATCGAAGCAAAAGCGGAATGAAAGTTTACAACAGTGCGTCAGTGAAAAGGACAAGCTTATTAATGTGGATAGCATGCCTCGGGAATTGGATACGTTTTGGCGCAACGATACAAAGTTGCCACCATCGCGGCTGAGTGGTCATGATCTGTTGCGCAGCAGAACGTTGAATCAATTGACAGCATTTTCATATCGAGATCGTCAGTTGCGTAACATTCATGGACTGATCCCTTTTGCGGTGCGCAATCAAGAAATCCAGGTGCAGTGTTGCGTTAAACACTTTGACACATTGAGCACACAGTATTCGAAGTATATGTTTCTTACCGAGCTAGCGTCGAGCAATCACAAGCTGTTCTATGCACTGTTGACGAGCAATCCGCAGAAATTCTTGCCCGTTTTTTATAACGCCTCTGGTCCATCGGTGATCCATTACAGTTATCTGTGCACCAAAACCCAGGGTATGTTCGTAACAATCAAGGATCGTGGCCATGTGCTCCAGGTGCTTAGCAATTGGCCCAATCGTCATGCTGTCCGCTATTTGGTTGTAACAAATGGAGAATCGGTCTTCAATATGGGAGATCTTGGTGTCAATGGATATGCAATTTGCTTCTACATAATGTACAAGAATGTCGTGTATGGTGGCATACCACCTAACTGGTGTCTACCAGTCATGCTTGATTGTGGCACCAATAATGAGCAGGTGCTAAAAGATCAATATTATGTCGGCTGGCCCCACAAACGGGTCACTGGACCCGAGTACGAAGCCTTCTTTGAGGAGTTTACAGCTGCAGTCTTGCGTCTGTTTGGACCGCGCGCTATCATACAAATGAAGAACTTTAACACAGAAAACTCCATCAAGCAGCTGGAACTGTATCGCAAGAGGCAATGCATGGTGGACATTGAATTCCAGTGTGCTGCTGCCTGTGGCTTGGCGGCTCTGCTGGTTGCCAATAAGCTTACCAAAAAGAATATCACCGATAATCTGATACTATTTTGCGGCGATGGTGGCTTTAACATTGGCATGGCTCGCATTTGTCTTGCGTATCTAAAGCGCTGGGGTCTGGATGAGAGTGCAGCCAGGGAGCGTATATGGTTCTGTGATGATAAGGGTTTGATATGCCATGAACGTTGCGAACACAAGATACCCGAACAGCTTATGGAGTTCAAGAGACATCACAAACCAATCGATGATCTATGTGAGATTATTCAAATCCTCAAACCCAATGTTCTTGTTGGGTGCAGCGGTCAGCCAAATGCGTTTACTAAAGACGTTCTCAGAGCCATGGAACAGAGCTCTAGCCAGCCCATCATCTATGTGATGTCCCGTCCAACTGAGCTAACCGAGTGCAGTGCAAATGATGCTTTTGTCTATACAAAAGGTAGATGCATTTTTATCTCGGCTATAGAGCTGCCACCTTTAAAGTATGCCAACAAATGGTATCAGCCTGGATATTGTACTGCCAATTATATTCTGCCGGGAATAACTATGGGTGTCTTGTTAACTGGCATGACTACGGTGCCAGATGAAACATTTCTAGTTGCAGCGGATAGATTGAAGAATCTAGTGTGGCCAAATGATTTAGAGAAACGTAATTGTTTTCCACCCATACGCAAATTGCATCTTATCAATCAACAGATAACCGAAGCTGTCTTTAGCTATGCCTATCGTCGTGGCATTGCCACACTCTGGCCAGAGCCAAGTAATCCCATGAGCTACATTGAGAGCATGCTGTTCAAGACGGAATATGAAGAGTATACACCGCCGGTTTACTGTACAACGGCACGAAATATTGGCACTACCGAATCCCATAAGCACTATAAGCAACAAAACTAAAGCACAACTTGTATTTAGAGTTTCAAATATTAATATTAATTGCATACAATGTGGCACATTGGAATTCGTCTTTGTTTCAGTTTGCAAGTCAAAGCCAAAAACCTGTAATTTCAATGCGGCTGTCAATTTGAGTTTCGCCTACTTTAGCTAGAGTTTTAGAAAGTGCGGCCAATTAGTTGCATGCAATATTCCCATGTCAAGCCTACCAGGTGTGTGTGTGTGTGTGCGAGAACAACAATTCGAATCGCAATTGAAGTCGTACGATTGTATAATAAATTGAAACAACCACCGTAAAATAGCATTAAGCAAAGCCGCAACAAAAAATGGCAGCCAAATTAAATTGCATGCATGCGAATGAGTGCGTTGTATGTATATGTGTGTGTGTTGCCTGCCATTGACAGGTACTCCACTGGGGGGGGGGGGAGCATTTGTTCTTTCTCTCCCTCCGTCGCGTTGGTTTCATTTCATTTATCAATGTGGCAAATGAAATACACGCCGCATATGACTCCCGGTTTTTGTGGTTAACAACAATGAAAATGACCAGAGGTCAGGCGATCGCCTTTGTCAACGACCCCCCCCCCCCCCCACTCCACCTTCCACCCCTGTCCACATTTAATTGGAAAAAGTAAGTCGTGGACGGTTCCTGACAATTTTTCAAAACAAATAGTTATAATGTCTTTATTTGCAGCTAGAAGTTGTGCTTTTATTAATAGATTAGCCCGCTTGGTCATTTATTCGCTTTTCTTTTTTTTGTGTATTCAATTAAAAGGACAACAAATGGTTTTCTATTAAAGAATCTTATCACATTTATTTACTGCATTTTTACTTTTATGTTTACAGCTAAGTTGTTTGTTTAATTGTAAGTGTACATAATTTATTTTGTTTCATTTTCGTTTTTTTTTTTTTTTTTTTCTGAAATATTAAGATAGCTCATGATACGTTCTTCAGGGCAGCTGTGTTTTTATTTTATTATCGATTTGTAGTAATAATTAATTAATATATAGTTTATTATAGTTGATCATAGACAGAATAACTGTATACATATACATAGGTGTATAAGCAAATGTATTTCAAGCGCGAATTTTCTTACTTTTTTTTTATTTTTATTGTGTGAACTTTTTCGTATAACGGCTTCTTATTTTTTGTTTGTTTTGCCTATACGCTGCGATTAATATTTTTATTTTTTACAGGTTTTGTTTTTTTTGTTTGCTATTATGCTATTTTAACTATATGAAGTAATTTATGTATGTGTATACATATATATAATATATATTTAAATATTATTACTTTTGTTTTGTTTTATTTTTGTTCATTTCAATTACTGACATTGCAACTTACTTTATATTCGGGTTCATCATATTTTTATATACTCAACATCATGTGATTGTCATACAAAACATTTCACATAATCTTTGAATTATTTACAATCAATCAAAAATCAAAAAATCTCTACAAAAAGCAAAACAAACTATCGTATCAAGTAAGAAGCTCAGAGCATTAGTTGCTGAAAATTACATATTATTTATTTATTTTATTTTTTTTTAACTTTTTGTTCATTTACAATGGGGTTGATTTGCATGCCAAGCTATTAGTTTGTATGTTTGTGTGTTAAACTTCTAGATGGAAACATTAAAATTTTGTTTAAGAAAACTTTTAGAAAAATATTTTAATAACTTACGCATGCACATACGTATTGTAAGTACATACTTACACACAAACATATGTGGCTATTTCTCTACTTCTTTAAAGTGCATTTGCCAATTTTTCCAACTGGCTTACTTGTTTAGAGAAGCGTTTAGTTTTCCATGTGAGTGTGTTTCAAATGCATTTCACTATTTGATGGCAGTTTGCATTCGAAATTTTGTAGTAGTTAATCGCTGTCTCATCAATAATGAATTATTTATCGGGGGTTTTTGCCTGCGAGTCATGCATAAGATACGTATTAATCTTTTGCTTTGTGTATGTGTACTTTATCTACTGCATGACCGCCATTTGAGATATAAGTTAACATTACTAAAATGTATTTGCCACACCAACTTACTTAAGACTAATGGTTAAGTATATCTATATAATATATATATTTATGTATGTGTGTGTTTATGTATATGAGCATTTTGGTCTCAATGCAGTAACTATGTGTATATGCATATATATTGCTTATAGTAAACATCAGGCTAACCCGCAAATCTATACAACAATGGCCAAAATGCCATACGCGTGTTTTCTTTAGCCATAAAAATCTTTTCAAATCAAATCCAATAACTTATAATGCCAAGACTGAAAATATTACTTTAATTTAATTTTTTTTTATTTTTGTCGGTTTGACTTAAGAGTTAATTTCATAAAATAATGTCTACAAACGATATTCTATATGCTAATTGATAAACAACTAAAGCTTAGTTATTTACAAAAAAGATGTACTTAAACTAGAGACCATGTGCGTTTTATTGGATGTCTTTTAAATGTATAGTTAGAAATTTTGTTTGGTTCCGTTAAAATACAATGTACGCCAGAGTTTTGAGTATGTATATTTTAAATACAATATCTACAAACTAGTATTTATACATAGCTAATTATATACTAGAATTATTAAACAAATATTGCTAGTTAATATACAAATTCGTTTAAGATCTTCTTCCCATGGCCAAGCGACGCTATAAATTGTTTATATTTTTTGTCAATTTAATTTTTTTTAACTTTATGCACAAACTTGTGAAACTTAAATTCAAAATGCATTACGTAATATACACAAACTGAGGCAATAAGATAAAACGTTGAGCTCAATATCGTATGATTCTTTAAAAAATTCACATGTCCCTGCAGCCTATGTGGATTTGTATCTGTAACTGTAACTGTATCTGTGTGTGTCTTTGTCATGTGGTGGTGGTTTGTATATGCATTTAGGTAAGTATCTTAGCATTAAATTTAGTGATTCTTTTTGTTTGACAGAGTTAGAGCTAGAAATAGAAATAGAGTTTTTGTTTTTTTGATTCTTTCTATGTAAAACCGTATTTTTTCCATTTTATCATTTGATGGCAGGATCCTTTTGTTAGTAACTTTTGACGTTTACTCTTCACTTCGTTCTTCTGGCTAGTTCTGTGTACCGTTAGATATTTGAAAATCATACGAACTGTTGTCGTTGATGTTGTTGTTGATTTTGTTGGTGTGTCATAGTTGAGAATTTTGTTGATGTGTTGATAGTAGTTATTAAAATTCAAATGCCAAACAATGAGCACTAAACAATTACTATATATATGTATGTATTTATGTATATGTGAAAATTAAGCAAAAACCATATTGAAAACATATTGAAATATTGTCTTTCAAAAGCTTAAAAATGTCAGTCTTTGTAGTTGGTTTTGCTCGGCTCTTGTCACTGCTTTCTGGGTGCTATTACTGCTCGTCTTCTTGCTGCTCCTTGTTCTTCTTGTTGTTGCTTGCTGTAATCAAATTAAATGAATAGAAAACATACATATGTGCATGTTTATATGCAAACATTAATATCCATTTGGTACATTGATCCAGAGTTCATAACGAACGATATGGTTCTGTGGCTACAACTTACTTTAACGAGCAAACAGTATTTTTATTTTATTTTTTAGAAACTAGCGCTCAGGGCAAGCAGAAACACGAATATGTACAATTGATGGCCAAAATTGGGTCGTACACCCGCCGACAAGAACTCAAAGCTGTACAAGTACTCTGTGTGTGGAGTGTAGGGCAGCATAAAAGTTGATAAAAGGGAAAGGCAATGGGCAAAGGTCATGAGTTATTTTTCTTATTTTTTATATTTATATCGCTGGGTAGCAAGGAAAAAGCTAAGTACTAAGTTTTAACTTGGCACTCGTGGCGTATACTTACTTCTGGGTCAGACCAACGCGTCATTGCTGAACACATCGTTAACATGTTTGCCGTTATGGCTGCTGCTGCTGCCTGTCACCGTCTTGTCCTTGAGGCCACATTGCTGCAAAAGAAAAGCGAAAGCAAAAGCAAAGTAGAAACCTAATTAGACACAAGTTATACAACTTATAGCTATAAAAATCAAAACGAACGAAATATAAATTTCGTTAATTGCCAAAAATGAAATAACATGGAAATTAGGCGCAGAATCAGCGATTTGCATGAAAAATTAATTAAAACAATTAACGACAGCTGACGGCGTTACGCCTTAAAGCGCCCCCCCGCTCGTAAGCTAAATGTTTATTTAATTGGTTCGAATTTCTCTTACCTCCTGTTTCGCCTGCCACTGTTTCATGGCTGATTTGTATTTCTCAAACTCATTGCACCAATGCGAATAAATCTTTTGATAGTCTTGCTTCTGCGAAGGCGGCGAGCATCTAAACGGTGAAAGATACAAGAATAAAAAAATGGTACACAATAAGTTATCGGAAATTAAGCAACATGCAAAAGTCGAAAGTTTTACGCGCAGCACACACACACACACACAACTTTCTAATTGCGCAACGGATATTTGTGACGCCAGAGACGGTAAATTTAATTGCCACATGGCAAGAGGTGTTTTTTTGTTAACGAAAAACTTACCTGTGCGCATCGACCGTAACGCCATAGCTGCAGAGCAGTGTGCCATCCAAATAGCTATCATATCGTCCGCCATCGCCCTCATTCACGGCCAGAAGTACCAAGCCGCCCTCGTTCGTCTCAATATATTTGGTGGGTGTGTAGCGCACCTCGTAGCTGCAATTGAACGAAAAACGGCAGAAGAAAATGTTGAGAACGCAACGCAAGATAAGAAGATTTTCTATTTTCAGTTTGATATTTGGTATATGTGTATTCTATTTTCCATTTGGAAAAGTGTCTATTTCTCTTTCTCTCTCTCTCTCTCTGTCTTTGTCACAAGAAACGCACAATAAAAATCAATATAAAGTGTATTTGTGTGGAAACTTTGACAGCGACAGTGCTGAAAAGTTTTTCCATTACAGACAGGCAGACAGACGGACAGACAGACAGTCGTGGAGACGACAGACAGTAGGAATGACTGCTTATTGCCCGCTCTGTGCCGCTGCGGTGCGTCCTCAAATAAGCGTAAAACGCCAAAAAGCAGACTTCAACAGCATTTTAAAGTGTCAATTTACCGCAGCATTGGCAACGCCAACCCAAAACCAAGAACCCAAGCAATCGTCGTGGATTGGGGGCAAGCAGGCATCGCTAAGTGAGATGAAGCTTAGTTTCGGTTACACTTCCGATTTCATTATTTGCTTTCAATTTTCATTGCGTTGCTTGGCTTTAAACACAGCTGCTAGCTGCTAGCTGCTTAGCTAACGGTCTCTAAGGAGCCAACCAGAATTATCTACATTCCGCTTTAGCCGTTTAATCTATGGCTTCACGTATTTAAAAAGAAAACTTTTATTATACACTCTCTTTCCATTAAATGACTAGCAAGGGTGTAATAAAACTGTGCAGGTAAAATGTGGGCAGGCAGGCAACAAGTTTCGAATATAAATTCATATATTTTCTACTTTTTTATTTAGCTCTTAAATGTTAAGTTCTCATTTAAACAAAGCGGATATTTCTAAAGAAAAAGTTTTAGCTCCGAAGAATATGATTTATAAAAATTTTGTATATTTGTTCTGGATTAACTCAACAATTTACACTTACCGTCCCTTCTCTGTGGAATGATGATACCAGCGTGTTTGTTTCTTGCGCAACACATCGGGCATCCTGACAAAGCAGGACAAGTGCAGCGTTTGTCCGTAGGAAGAGGTAACGCGCTTCCTTAAGACACTTGTGTCGCAAATGCCAGAGGTTTCATTGGCGACATCCTGCAGCAGACCCAGCTGATAGGGGCGACAGGCATTGACTTCCTTGTCCCAGCCACAATAGGGATCGGCGACACAGCGGAAACAGCTATCATAGCGTCGAGCACACATGGCCAGATCAATCTGCTTCACCTGATGATCGGTAGCCAAATAAAGCGATGCTGTCTTCTGGCTGAGCGTTAGTTCACGTATGGGCTCATTTCGAGGCGATGCCTCAAAGACGTCCACCAAATTGGAATGCCGTTGTCCGTAGTGCATAAACTGCACAATCTTGTAGATTTGACCAGTGCTCGTGGCCACAAAGTACACCAGAAACTCTTGGTTCAGTTTGTCAATGCGTATTCTGTAAAAGAAACACAAAAGGCAAGAGAGACATAAGTAAAGAAAAAGAAAGTCAGAGTTGATAAATCGCATCTGCTGTTTTGACAGTTTTGCTGTGCAACAAATCTCAAATGCACGCGACTTGGCCAAGTTAAGTCAACTTCTTTTTTTTTTTTTTTTGTGTGCCATGGCAAAAACAAAACGTTTAACTAAAAGCATATCCTGCGGCGCAATGTTCATAAGTTCCGGCCAAGTTATTTTTACAAGCAGCAGCCACAAAGGCAACAAAGAAAAAAACGAGGATACATATTTTTCCCTTTTTTTTCTGTTGTCAGTGAGCGAATGCTCCCAAAATGTCAGCAATGTCCTAGTGCTGCTATATGTGGTTCCGACTCTCTGTATGTGTGTGTGCACTGTACACTGTGCACTGTATAAACTTGGCAAATGTCAACAAGGAGCACACACACCAACAGTTAGAGAACATGGCTGGCTGCCAGCAGCAACAGTTTCAGCTGCATTTTGCAGCTCCAGATTCGCTAATGAATACATTTACACATTTTACTTACTTGTCGACAACGAGGCGGGTGAGTATAACGTCTCGTTTGTAGAATACGGGATTGCCAAATTCATGATCGACCGCCTTGTCCATTAGCGGATGTTTGCGTATGAAATTCAACACCGAGTCCGGCAGCGTTGCGGTGTCGTTGTGGCATGTGCCCGGACGTGGTTCCGGCACTTTCGAGTTCAACACGGGCAACCAAGCGCTATTCGATGTCGCTTGCTCCTTAAACTTGCCTAGCAAAGAATGAACGAGAGAGAGAGAACAAGTGTTATATATATGTACATTTATATTTAATGTAGTGCATAAAAGTGCAGCGCTGAAAAGTATGCTATGTTAAATTTATGTGTGTCAACGCTTCTGCTGCTGCGGCTGCTGCTGTGGTAAATGATAAATTACTGAACACAGCTCTCAGCACTCGCTGATTTGTGGCACAGACTCTTTGCCAAAAAAGGGAGGAGAACAACTACAGTTGAGGCTACTAATTACACAGAGGGAGATCAGTTGGGCCGTTGTTGTGATTCTTCCAAACCAAGCGCACTTGAAGTGTTTGCTTCATAATCATTTGGTTTTGTTTTCAGCTTTTTTTTTTTCGTTTTCGCCATTATTAATTGCTTTGGCTATAGCTTTGTACAGTGTTTTTTTTCGCGCATTTGTGGCTGCAAAACTTTTCATAATGAATTTTATGTTGTATGCCAATTTTTTCTACTGGCGCTGAGTATGTCTGACTCTCTGTCTGCCATGCAGTCCAACTGTCTGTCTTGTTTCTTTTTGGCTCAACTCCATGTGTAAAATGTTTATGGTGTTAATGAACCTCTGAGTAAAGTGCTCAAAAACACGCTAGAAATTTTCCATTAGCTTCTTAAAGAACTTTTAGCAGAGAAAAAAAAAAGGTAATTGAGTCAAGTTAGACAACAATTCGAAAGCTTAACTGCTTCAAAGATTCTTAATATGTAGTTGAACTTCACTTGCAGGCATTTGAAATGCATTTCAAGTGGCACACAAGAGATTTATCTTGAAATTTTACCTTGTCGTGCGCAAATTGGATTGCAACTGAACTTGCAACGGAAATGAATTGCTGCCATATTTGTGGCTGTTATTGCTGACATATGCACCAAGCACATTTTGTATATTGTCAGCCAGCACAACTGCATTTTGCATGTTAATCGAAAATAGTAGATGTATGTTTTCTGTGCCACAAACAAGTGGCATGCCGCTGAAGAGCGATTGAAAAAAGTACTGCAACTAGGATTAAAATACGACATGCGCTTCAAGTTGCACGACAGATTTTTGTGTATTTTGCGTGTGTGTGCATGTGAGAAACAATTTTTTGTTGCATTTTGACGTTGCATGACAAATTGAATGCGTCTGATTGCGTGTTGCAGGCAGCAGTAGGGAATCTAGGGGCGTTGTTAGCACCTGTCACGCATATCTTGTTAACCGTTAGACCAGTAAGCAGCTAACAGCAAAGCTAGCACGCTAACGCGCAACGTTTTGTGGCAAATGTTAAAGAGGGCGTTTAAAGTCCCAGCCGCGATGTGTAGCAAGCGGCAAACCGACGACCGACCCGACCCCCAGTGGCACAAGCACATCAATTCAACTTGCGCGCCATTTAACGCTAAAATGCCAAAGCTGCTGTGCACGACACACACACACACACACGAACACACAAATACATATGCAGCACCTGTAAACGTAATTTCTTTCGGCAGCTGCAACCCTACGAAGGAAGCAGAAGTCAAACGTAGCCCACATGCACGTTCATAAAAATGGCGCCGCAGAGAATTATTGCCAATGCAATAAATTTCCCACACACACACACACAAACACGCATACACAAACAAACACACACACACACTAACCTTCAAAGGCCGCATTGATATCTCTAATATCGTAGCTGCAAACAGCGGAGCCAATCAGTCCATTTGTATTCGTTGTAAAGGTGGCATAGAATTTGCTATCATCGTTGGGCATCTTATAGACGGATTGAATTTCGTTGAAATAGAATGGAAACTCGCTCGAAATGCTGCAGTTCATGCGCGCCTTCAGATACGTTGCCCAGTTCTGGCTGATCATGTACTTGCCACCGCGATCGTTTTTGCAAACCCGTGCCACACGCGAGTAGACCGCCTTGCCACAGTTGATGTACTCCACGGCATGCTCGCGAAAGAAAAAGTACACAAAATCGCCAATATCAAAGGATCCAACAAAGTTCGGTTCTAGAATAAAGAATATAAAAGTTTAAGTCAATTTTAAAGCCGCATAAAACAGATTCAACAATATTTTGTGTTGTGTTAAAGCTTTTGTTTTGGCTTTTATAAACTCTTTTATGGTATGAATATGTGATTATTTTTTGTGTTTTTTTATTATTTTTATTATTTCTATTCATTTTTTTTCTATGAAAAGTTTATTGACAAAGAGAAATTGTTAATGTTTATATATTTATGAACATTGCATATTTCATGTTAATGATTTTATTTTCAAAACAAAGAAATGTTGCAAAAAGTTTACTTTTGAATTAAAATGTTTTTTTTTTTTTATTAATACCAAACAATAGCCAAGAGAAACATGTATTCAGAAGCAGCTTAATTAGTTGCAAATAAAAGCAGATTAAAAATCCTTTTGTTAAGTTGCAGATATATTTAGTTATTTGTAGATTTTATTAAATACTCACTGTCTAATAATTTGGAGTCATATTTTACTGTACGCTTGAAATTCGCTTCTTTGCGTCCATTTGTAAAGTTGTAGAGATCCGAGCGAAATATAACCGAATCAGCCTTGGTAAACTCCGCATTGGTTCCGGCATACTGGCATGCAAATAAGAGAAGGGGAAAAAATGGATTAGAGTCGTATTCAATCGTCGACGGCAATGCTGGCAAATTAGCGCCAAATATTCGAGAAATTTGATTTTCCAAATAGGCAAAGGCAAATATATATACTATATATACATAGTATACCATGAATGTACGAAGTGGAATACTTGTTTGTACACACGCACACACACACGCATCACGCATACCAATGCACGCACACAATTACGCGTAAAGTGTAAGCACGTGCCACACTGGGAGTGTGTGTTGTGCGTGTGTATGTGCCTCACTCTAATTTAATTTCAGCTGCTTTATTGCGACTCTTTTAAATTTCTTGGTACAGCAGCAAGGCAGCAAGAACTTTGCCTTTGCCTCCGTTTGCCTTACTTTCTTTACACTTTTCCCACTTGCTACTACATCCTACTTGCTTTCTTCCTTTGCCTTTGCCTTTACTTTGGTAATTTTATTACAATTGACATTTTTTCATTTCTTTTTTTTTCTTTATTTTCATTTTGTTTTTTTTTTAGCTATTTTCTTTTGCCTTTTATTTTCTCTTTGCGTCTTGGGAGAGACGAACAAGTTGTACTTGGACTTACCAGCGCTGGCAAACCAAAGGGATTTCCGTTTTCCACATAGACGGCGGTTGAGTTGTCAGCGGGATCGTAGGGACACTTGCCAATGCCCAAACCAATGCCGGGCACGTACTGGGATCTGGGTAAATGTGTTAAGTTGGCCTGCGAAACAAAAGCAGCAAAAGGGATGAGAAAGAAAAGCGCATTAGTTGACTTTAATTTTATTTTTATTTTTTTATTTATTTTTTTTGGGTTGATGCTTTTTGCCCGCTAGCAAAATTAACTTCCAACCTGACTGACTGCCATTCACAATTAGGCAACGCTGTTTGCCCAGGTCTTTGTTTGGCATTAACCTCAATCCCATGGCTCAAAATAAACAAGAATTCTTTTATTTGTACTTACGTTTATAACATAATCCTTGGGATTGTGAGCATTTGTGCCGCATACATAGAGTCGATGTCCATTGAAGTTCATGGGTTGAATAACGCGTATGTGATTGCGGCATTCCACCTTCTTGATGTGCGCCCAAATGTGCATAATTGAGAAATCATGTATTTAAACAACAAAAATAATTGATTGTGTTGGTGTTTCAAATGGGAATATGGACAGATAAAAATTTGAAGGCAATTGCATAAGTATGGGATCGAAAATGTTGGCCAAAATATTTTTTGCACGGCATGCAATTAATAATTTTCATAAAATTTTATACTATGGATATTTTGGTAGGCATATTTACTGTACAAAGTTTATATTTTTAACTCAAACGCACCTCTCTCTTGCCCTTTGAAACACAGTTGAGAATATCGGAGCCAGTGGGTTCCAGTATGAGAACATCTCGCTGGAAAATAAGGAGAGAAAAAACAAATCTTTAAGTGACAAAAGATTTTTGAAACTCTGTGAAATATTTAGCGCACTTTAACGTACACGCAATGCTTTTTTTCAATGCGACACGCTTAACAAATATTTCAAAAGTTTATTGAAAGCGTGATAAAATTTCATTCTTATCAAGAAAGCGACGCGACAGCCAACAACAAAAGAAACGGAGCAACAATTGAAGATGGCTTGTGTGTGTGTTAGTATGTGTGCGGGTGTGTGTATGTGGCAAACACACAAAACACGTACAATCAAGAGGCGCCCATCTTGTGTGTGTGTGCCAGTATTTTTTTGTGAATGGCTAAGTAAACATACATACATACATATACTTATTTGTTTGTTTGTGTGTATGCTGCTCATTTTTAAGCCGTTGTTGTTGTTGTTGGTATTTCACTCACGTTGAGCATTTGTTTATTTAATTTGATTTTTCGCTGGGACTTGAGTTTAAAACGCCAATGCGAATTATTGGCAAACAAAAAATTGAAGTGAAAAATAATAAAAATAAAATGTTCCTTAATGCGACTCTTCACTTCACATTCCGGCACGTTTTCTAGCTAAATAACAGTTTTATTTTTCTTTCTCTCGGTTTTTTCGTTAATGTGAATCAAAGAAAGTTTTAAAGTAATCGGAAAAAATGACACACTTTACGCTATGGCCATGTGGACACACAATATCCTGTGTCCAGTGTCGATGGTGACAGTTTGTTCGCTTGGCTGAACTGCACTTTAAGACTCGCGACCCACTCGGAGAAGCTTTGGCTAAGTGCTGTGATTTAACTTGAAACGCAATTTGTGCCAGCCAGTCGAGCCAGCCAGCCAGCCAGCCTGGGAGCATTAGGAGTCAGCACAAATAATTGCTGTTGAAAGCATTTGCCGCCCGGGCCTGGGCCTGGGCCTCGGCGCAAAGGATGACTCAAAAGATGTGGCTGGCAAATGGTTGAGTCCAAGCGAATCGAAAATGCGAAATGCAAGTGTGGGCATTGCGAATCCGAATGCCAATGCAATGAACTTGAAACGGAAACGGATATTGATGGTTGAAGACGAAATCATTAAAGTGCAATTGTACGCGCCAGCCTGCCTTGGCTTGGCCCGCATTTGGATAAGTTGGTGGGTTGCCAGCCTGTCTAGTTAGTGCTCTAGCTCTAGCTCTAGCTCTTACATAACGGATGTGAGGGCGAATCGAAAAAGTCGAAAAAACTTTCGACATCGATTTGGTTGCCAGTTCCGAATATCGTAAATTGCGCGTATACTTAACGGCATTAAATCACTTTGCTTAGTGCATTGGAGTTTTAAATGTTTGAAGCAAATTGTAATAAATTGCACTGAGTGCAATAAACTCTTTGCAAATAATTAGTTTTTAAATACTTGAACTAGAAAAAAATAGATAAAACATAATTTATTTATTTTTGGAACGATTTGCGAGACTTGTAATGATTCCAACGAACAACATCTTAGTGAATGTTCAATTCAGAACGAGGCTCTTTGAAAAGCGAACGTACTTCAAGTATTTGCGCATACAAATGTTGTGTTTGTATTTATAAAGAGCTTGTCACAAAGTGTAAGACAACAGAAAGCGAACAAACTTCTTTAGTGTCTGGCCAGGTGAAAAGCCTGCACGTGAGCTTAACGTGTTTGAATGGGCGTTCGTCTGCATACATGTACATACATACATATGTGTTTGTGAGTGTGTCAACAGCTGTCGGTCTGTCTGGCAAACAACACTCAAGTGACTAACTGTGTTTTGCGTATTTTTCCTTCTTTCTTTCGTGCATTTACATGCGTTTCGCTCTTTTCTTTAATTTTTCCATTGAAATTTTACTTTAAGGTTGACTTAAGCTTGACGCGTTCCATATTTCACTTACCTCGCATATCGATTGGCTGATGTTGCGCAAATTTAAGCGAAAAATGCGATCCCTGCAAGACAGATAATAAGATATACATATATATATATATTTTTATTTATTTTGTTTTAAGATAATGTATGTGACTTTGAGAGTGACACTTGAGCTAATACCATGCTCGTGCCCTGACACGCGATAAGTTAATGCTGTGCTGCTGCTGCGAAACGCAATCAGCACAAGGGCGTGACATTATGCCGCACTCACACATAGTGACAAACACTGACAGGTTGCGGCTGACTTTGCCATCAGTTCTTGTTGCTAGCATCATTACAAAAGGCAAGGCAATAAGACAGACTTTCAAGGGAGAAACAACTTCGCCTGCGCCTGTCAAGCAATTGAAATTGTCTATTTGTTGTGTTTGCCTCTCTGCCTGTGTCTCACTTTCTCTTCTGTATGTGTTATTTTTTGAAAAATCGTTGCGTTTGCAAAAGGTGTAGCATACTTTTTAGGGCTCGGTGCGCTATGCGCACCTGTTCGTCACGTTTATTGCACAGCTACCGGCCGCGAGCCGTGATTGATTGATTGATGGATTGATATATCGTTGTCGCAATATTGCCGTCGTCTGACTCCGCAAAATTTTCAGCACTTTAAGCGCTGGCCACTCGAAAGTTTTTTGTTTTTGTTTTATTTTTTCGGTTCATTCTCAAGCGGAAAAGGGGCAAAGGTGCTTAAGTGTGTTTTATGTAGTTTGGGGGCAGGGCAAAGTTTTAGGCACTCGCTACCAACCTCACAAACTGCAAATCATTAATCTTCATTTCCCGACTACAATGAAGGAGGAGCAGTCACTGATGATGATGCCGGCTGCGTAGGAAAAATGGCCGTCGAGTCAAGTGGTAATTTTGGTTACTTTGCTGCTGCTGTTTATGGAGGGAGCAAAAAGAGGGCAAGGGCTCCCTAGACCACAACTGTTAAAATGCGGCCATGTTCAACTTGCGAACAGACAAATGAGCAGACGACGGGCCATTGTCAAATTGTGTTGGAGTACAAGCCAAAACTCGACCTCGACCCCTGACCGCGACCCCAACCTCAACACCGAACAGACCTCTCGTATATGGTCTGCTCTTCCAACCCCTGACATCAAGCATTAATTCATAATTATGAATGCCGGCAAAGTGTTCGAGGAGGAACAAACCCTAGCAGTTAAGGAAAAATGAAATATGCAACTGTAAATGCGTTGAAGCTCTTCCCACTCGGAAGTTCTCGCAGTCAGAACCGGAAGTTAGTAATTATCACGCTGCTGCCAGACTGAAAGGGCACTGACTAAAACAGCACTAAAGTTGGCCTGCATAGTTTTAAGCCAGTTATAAATCCTCGACACTTATCCCTGAAAAAGTCAGTTTTTATCTATGTTATGCATATGATGTACTTACATGGCGCCCACATACAGCGCATTGTTGCGCTCATCCATATAAAAGGTTTTGTAGTGCAGCGGGCCACAGCTAAAGTCCTTGACATGCTCTGCAAGAGATAATAGAGAGAGACAGAGATGAATGTGATGTTAGTACGTTACTTATACAAATTGTAGTAAACAGACAGATATAAAGCATTTGCCAAATAACGCAATGCAATTCTACAAAGAAAAACCCAGTTGCACCTAGCACATCGGAATGTAAACAACAGATCGATCGGACATTAATATAAGGTTATTCAAACAACAATATGTTCGCTTTAAAGGGCACCTTTCAAGGGTCGAAGAGCTGTTCGACTCAAACTTCAGTTAATTAAAGTTCATTCGTCTATTAATGAAACTGTCAGCAGCAGCTTGAGTACAAAAAAACTAATTAAACTATTATAATTTAGCTGAGCAAGTTAATTTATGGGGCGGCTGCAGCATCATAAGCCAAACGAGCTCGTGTCTCATTGAGGAACAATACACACCCACACACACACACACTCACACACACATATTGTAAACAAACAACAAAGCAAGTCCTTGCAATATTTGACAGTCACGACGGCCAGAATGTCACGTACTTGGAAACGTCACGTGCAAGAAAAGTCGCGTCCTTAAAATACATGCATACATACATACATACATAAGTATATTTATATGTAGGTAGCTATAATACCACACTGTCAATGCCATTAACGAAAGATTGAAGCATTTGGGCTACGAACATTTTTACGACATTAAGTTGTCAACTAATTTGCTGCAATTAGCAGAAACAGGCAGCGAAAGTGGAAAACTTTTAATACACCATTTTCGGTTGTTTTTTTGTAGGCTGACACTGGAAAATCCTTTGATGGCAGCGCTAACAGTCAATTTATGTGTTCCTTCACCATTTTCCACTTTGCTATTTTTTGTTTTGCTCTTTTCGTTGTCACAACATACCAAATAAAAAGTCAACTAATAAACAGACAGCCACGGACAAAGGATCCCTAAAACTTATGCCGCCATAAAAATAAAAAAACAAAAACAACAAGAGCAATAAAAGCAAAACATGCTCATTAAAATGAGCAAAGCCTTAGACATTGAGTTTGTCTGTGATTTGCATAATAATAGATACATAATGAATATTAAGTAAGCATCAATGTAAATAGTATTTTGTCAGCTTTCGCTTGGAGTAGAAAGCATTAAGGCCAGTTGACTAGATGGCCCTTATGCAAATCAGTCAAAGTCCAATTGGCAACTGGCTTTAACCTTAACAACCAGCATTTGGACAATGAACTTTTGTCTTGAGATCTAAGCTTGTCAATCTTAAGTCATTAAAGTAAGTTTCGCTGAAGGAATAATTCAAATGCCAAACCTTTTTATTTCTACCTTTCATGCCAGAATGTAACATAGTTGGCCTTTTCTTTATCAGCTTCATTTATATGTTTATTTTCTTTAATTTTCATTAACTCTAATATATATTTCTTATAGATGATTATTGTGTTGTTTCTTTTTCGGCTTTTGTAATAAATTATCTTTTTCTAAATGGCTTACAACCAGCTAGTCTTTGGACTTCAACGAAATTTAAGGTAATTACTATTCCCAGTGCACCTGCCACAACTTCTTACCCTCCTTCCCCTATCAGCTCTCTTCTGCGCATCAAGCAAGAAAATGTATGTAGAAATGAGTGCGTTTATGTGCCCAGACGATATTGGCATGGAAATATTGTCAAATCTGACTATCGCAAAGTTATCGACCCAAAGTATAACAAGGTGGGTTTTCTACTAAAGTAAAACCGGTTAAGTTTTGACTAACGTTAAGTTTCGAAGGGTATGGGTTATACCCATGAGGAGCGACAAAAGTTAAATGTGATTGGTTTATTTCCTTGCGCCCATCGTTCCGAAGAGGAACAGTTGTATGCGGTGGATGTTGTCTACACTGCCCAAAAAACAAACATCGATAAATACCTATACCTGAGATCTTTGCGAGGGCGACAGGAGCGACTTTACTATCGCTATATCATCAAGAATGTTGAGAAAGTGATGCCCATCATATATACGCCCACAGTGGGTGCGGTTTGTCAAGCCTATAGTTTGATCTACCAAACATCGATGGGTCTGTATGTGACCAAGTATGACAAGGGCAATATGAAGCAAGTGCTTAACAATTGGCCCGGCAAGGATATACGTGCCGTATGCGTTACGGATGGGGAGCGTATACTTGGTTTGGGTGATCTAGGGGCCAATGGAATGGGCATAGCGGTGGGAAAGTTGGATTTGTATACAGCTTTGGGAAAGATAGCGCCACAGTATCTAATGCCAGTTCTCTTGGATGTTGGCACCAACAACAAACAGCTGCTGGCGGATCCTTTGTACATTGGGGTGCGGGAGAAACGTGCCACTGGCCAGGAGTACGAAGATCTGGTGCAGGAGCTCATGGACGGAATCGTCAACATCTGGGGCTATCAAACGCTTATTCACTTTGAAGACTTTGCCACGCCAAATGCATTCAAGTTTATCAACAAGTATCAGGACAAGTATTGCTACATAAACGATGACATCCAGGGCACTGCGGCCACAGGACTTGCAGGATTTCTTGCTGTTGAACGTATTACAAAGATACCGCTTAAAGATCACATTATCTTGTTTGTAGGCGCAGGCAGTGCTGCCCTCGGCATTGGTAAACTTCTAGCCAAGGAGCTAAGGAGCCGCGAGATGAGCGAAGAAGAGGCTTTAAAGAATGTTTACCTCTTCGATGCGGATGGTGTTGTGACCAAAGACAGGAAAAAGTTCCTTCTACCTGATATAATACCATTTGCCAAGGAAAGAGCGCCTACAAAGGATCTTGAGCAGCTTGTTAAGGAGCTTAAACCTTCAATTTTGCTAGGTGCCACAGGACAGGGCGGCCTCTTCACTGAGAACATTCTACGCGCCATGGCCAAAGATCAAAAGCAGCCAGCGATATTCGCCTGCTCGAATCCCACAAACAAAGCAGAATGCACAGCGGAACAGGCCTACAACTTTACAGAGGTAACAATAAACAAACACATAAAACGAACAAGAATTAACTGCAAAAACTCCTCCAGGGTCGTGCACTTTTCGCCTCTGGCTCACCATTTCCACCAGTTGTTATGAATGGCAAACGTTTGACACCCACGCAGGCCAACAATTCGTTTGCCTTTCCCGGCGTTGCACTGGGCGTAATGTGTGCCAAACCCCGCACAATACCGGATGATGTATTTCTCGTCACAGCACGCACTCTGGCCGACTATTCGTTAGAGGTCGATCCGGAGAACGCCACACTCTATCCACCCGTAAGAGAAGCCGCTAATGTGGCATTTCGTGTGGGCGTTGCTGTGGCACAGTATCTATTTGACAATGACCTGGCCACTGAATACCCCGTTCCCGAAAAAGTTTGTGAATTTGTCAAGGAGTATCAATACTATACGACTCTAGACCCAGCGCTGCCCGTAACGTGGGAGTACCCCGAAAAAGAATGTATTCCATTACCCAAAGCTGATGACAAAAAGAAGGAAGACAGCAAAAAATAGGAAGTTACTAAATCAACTGTAGAGTTTAGTTAGCGACTGCCATAACTTGTCATAAACTGATTTTAAAATCAATACTGCAGACAAGTATACCATATAAAAAAATTTAAAATAAAATGTGTATTTAGGTCAAAAAGTATTCCATCATAACAAATTCGTACCTAAGCTAAGAAAAGATGAAGCAACTAGTTGCATGCGATAGCAAGCTGTCTATTTCTCAATCCATTAAGTTATTTTTGGAAAAGTTTTAAGGAAGAAGGGCAAGATACAAAAAAAAAAAAAATAGTCGCATGGTAAGGGCCAAGGCAACAAACACAATGGCAACAAAAGGCGACCCAAATAGCGTCAAAGTAAAATGTCGAGAATTTTAACGTCATTATTGTCTGTCAGCGCGACATTGACATCGTACATATATGCATACTCACACATAAATACACATGTGTGTGAGTGCCTGTGTGTTTTGCATATAAAATAAGACGAAATGTGTGCTCACCAAAAATGTCTATCAATTTTTTTTTTAAACGTTCTGCGTTTATATATTTGTTTTGCGCAAAGTCCTCTACCAACACACTATTTCTCCTTTTCCCTTAGCTGTCTCTGCTACCCTCTCGCTGTTGTGCTGGCAGGACCTGCATGCATTAAAAAGCAATTGGTGTTAAAGGAGCAGTCACGTTGGCTGCCTGTCTATCAGCCTGGCATGCGGCTGCCTCCCTCCCAGTGCCACTCTGCTTGCCAGGACCCTAACCAAGCAACAACTGGTGTAAAAAGGAGACACACTCACACACACACTTACACAATACCCGTTGTAAAAAGCTCTTGATAAAGGGGGGGTCGAAGGGAGAAAGAAGGAAAATGTAAAATCATTTTCTTCAACTGACAGCTGTCAAAATATTTGCTCTCTGTCAACGTGCGTTGTTGTTGTTGTTGTTCATTTTGCTGCTGCAGTCGTTGGCCAAGCTGCGTCTTCGATTTTTCAACAAACGCTTCCTCGGTGTGTATGTGTGTGTGTGTGTGTGTATGTGTGGGTATCTGTGTGAAGTGTTCCTGCAAATTCATTTTAATATTCATTGGTTCACACTATAATGCTTAAGGTTATCATTGACCGTCGAATCAATGGCAACTGCTCAGCTTCGAAATGCTTTTTTACACTCGGTTTTCACTCATTTTGCATTTAAAATTTTCAATCTGACCTTTTTTTTGTGCCAAAATGTCGCTGGTCGCCGAAAAAAAAGGCCAAGAACAAAAAAAAAAATGTAAATCTCATGTTCACTGGAAATATTCTACAAGCGTTTGTGCCACATTCCCCAGCCCACACAGCCGCACAGCCCTCGCCCCCTCAGGCAATGTCGTTTCGCTTCGTTCAGTTGCTATGGCTTATAGAATTTAATTGCCTATAAAAAACTGGAGCAGCAGTGTCGTAAATTTTTGAAGTGTCCTCTTAAAGCTGTTGGCATCATCGATAAACGCTCGCATCTAAATGCCGCCGCTATCAGAAGGTTAAGCGCTCGTTGATTATAAAGTGCGTTAGTCAGCATACATAAATTTCATTGGCAGTTACAAACCAACGATTGCACTCTTGCCCTGGCCTTAATACACTCAGCGAGCTAGCGAGTATAACAAAAACAAAAAGACAAAACAAGCTCTCGTCTCGACACATTTCAAATGAAAAGCAAGTCAAGTGCTTGATAGTTGCATCAAAGCGATTGCGTTACTATGAACTAACTATTTAAATAGTGAGATCTCTTTACAAGAACTGGGTCGCCACCACTCCGCCTTTGTATCATGCAAATGCGTTTGCGGCAGCACAAAGTGTGTATGTGTGTGGGTGTTGAATCAACAGAGTGTAAAGAAAAAAAAAAAAACTACTAAGCATTGATTACATTCAAACATTGCGTAATGGCAACAGTTGTGCAAAGTCAATTGAAAGCCCAGCAATTGGGTTAACATTGGTCAGATAACGTTGTGTATATATATAAGAAGGGGCAAAAATAAGTAAACTTGACTTTCTACAGTCGTCGATAAGTAGCCTCAATAAACAAAAAAGCTGCCTACTCCAACTACACTTTTGCAATTGATGCTGAGCTGATGAGGATGTTGAGCTTAGGTTGTGGTTGGTGTGCTGCACCCTGACTCGTACTCGTCTTGGCTACTTCATCTTTTTGAAGATTTTCATTTATCTGCCCGGCAAACGTTTGCCACAAAAGATAACGCACAGCAACAGCAGCCCGAGTGGATCGGGGCCAGGCATAAAGTAGCAAGAAAAAAAAAGTAAAATAATGCCGCACTTAAATCCATTTAAGCGAATTTTTCAAGCATTAAATTTGCGTTTACGTTACGTATACTTAACTTCCAACGGCAACGGCAAACTCACCCACCCATTGCTCTACCTACAAAACAGGCTGCCAGGCAGGTAAAAATTACCAAAGAGAGCGAGAGCAACCCGAAGAAAAATGCTCGAATATTTTTCTTCTTTTTTTTTCTTTCGGAGCGTTTTGTTGTTGTTGGCCGTTGGTTGTTGGCGAAGGGCAGTGAGAGACTGTAAACGTATTTGCATCATTTGTTTTAGCCTCGAAGGCGCTTTTACACACCTTTACTGCTTTCGTTCTCGCTCTCTCTCTCTCTCTCTCGCTCTTTCGCTCTCTTTGCTCTCTGCATATGGACAAATGCACTTGGCTAGAAGCTTACCTTAAATCGTTTTTTGGCTTAGCCCAAGCTCACACACTTGTGTGTGTGTGTGTGTGTAAGTGTAGGCTCTGGATATATTTTTTTTTGGTAGGTGTGTGTGTGTGGCAGCCATACAGCCTCTATTCCATTTGGTTAAGTGAATGGCCAAGACGCAGTCATGCGTCTCGCAGTTGTGCCATCATATATCCTGGGCCAACATTTCTGTTTGTGGCTTTTGCTTCTTCTTCTTTCATTGTTGTATTTTTGTGGCCATGTAAATGACTCCCACTCCGCCTATGTTACATTTTTTTTTTCCTGTTAAGAGTCGAAAACATTCTTATCTGCGTTTTGCATGCCACACTGTGCTCTGTTTTTGTCTTCGCTTCTTTTTTTCCAGACGAACTGAGTCAGCAGTTAATTTTTATTTGATTTTACTTCACTTTTTGACTGCTTTCTTGAATTCTTCTTACTGTCTCTCTCTCTTAGAAGTGCGTCAATTTCAACTGCGTTGATTTTATAATGATTGTGCTCTAAGCACAAACAAAAACAGTAGCCGTCGCTTTATTTGGCTCGCATTTATTACGCCGACACTCAGAGGCCTGATTTTTAATTAAATTATCTTTCATTTTATTAAAATGGTAAAGAAAAAAATTTAGCTTAATTGAATTCAAACCAAAACATCTTCGTCAAACTTAATTTTAATCTGTGACTTTCAAATCGATTAGAATTATGCTCAAGAATAGTTGTAAAAAATTATATTCAGTTCCACTTATTATTCCTAGCACATTGTCAAGTTATCTTTAATAGTTTAGCTCTGTGTAAATGGAATAAAAAGCCTTGTGTTTAGGCTTCAATTGTTTGTGTGTGTGTGTGTCTGTGTTGAATTTAAGGTGTATTCACCATCAGCTGGCTTTAAATATGTGGCGCATGCATCAAGCTTATCTTGAACGGCCAGCAGAAACTTTTGCACAAATCTCGGACCCATTTGCCAAAGTCAGCTAGCTTCTGGATTCTGTTCTCACAATCGCTGTGCGGACTGAGAGCAGCTGCCGTAGCCAAGTGGCGGCAATGTTTGAAATGAATGTGTTCGATATTTAACAGCTTCCAGTTGAGCGCGTTTTGGCCATATGCAAAACGAAGCGAAGCAGCAATGCAAAGATGTGGAGGCCGCCAACTGGCTTGGCTGTTGGCTTACATTTAGCCATAGCTTTAGCTCTGGCCGTTGGCAACTTTATTCAGTGCTTTCTTTGAGAGCACATCAACAATATATATACACTATATACTCTACAAAATATATAAGTATGTGTGTGTGTTTGAGTCCAAAAACAACAACAACAAGTCTGAAGTACAAATAGCTTGGGTGCACTGTAAAAATCCAGTCAGGTAAACAAGGCAGCAAGCAGCAGGCAAGCAACGAACAGTGACGTGTAAAAGTAAGCACCTGGCATTTGTGTTGAGCACGTTCGTACCTTATGTGGGATTTAGTTTTTAGACTTCATTTTACTGCTGTTACAGCAACGGCAGCTGCTGCGCTTTTGGTTTCATTTTGTTGCTTTGTTGCTTGCCCCTTCTTTATGTCGTTTTATGATGGCCGCAAAACCGTGCCGTGAAAACCAGCCAAGAGACACGAACCGAGCATGCGAAAGAACGAGAAAGAAAGATGCATAGTAAAATAAAGCCATAGACAAGCAGTCTTGCCAGTACTTGAACCAAATACACACAAAACAACATACAATATATCCATATACATACCTATATATATGTGTGTTCACATTAAGATATAGTTCATACTATAATGCACAACAAGGCAGCTAAACAATGCTGTAATCTAAAAACACAAACGTGCAATTGTATTTTGCTGTAAATGTGGCCAAGTCTACTCTCTGTCTTTATATATTTATATGTATATAGATAGTTGTGTGTGGTTTCCTTGCACAACATGGAATGGCGTGGGAATATATTACAAGTTTGCTGCCGCCATTAGCAGAAGTATGTCAGTGTAGCCTGGGGTTACAGAGAGAGAGAAAGACGGAATCCCTCCCAATGGCAGCGACATCTTAAAGCAAACTAAATATTTTAGCAGGCGCCAAGGCAATGTACACTACGAAATTCGAGGATACAAGGCCAGGTTATGATCCTTGGCTCATTTGGCTTTCATCACAGATCGCTAGACTGCTGGGCTGTCTGGGGAAATATATCGAGGCAGGCAATTAGGAATGAGAATGGACACCACACACAAGCAGACTCAAGTGCATTATAGCAGACATATAAAAGCAGTTGGTTAACTCACTCAAATCAAGCCATGGCGAAACGTGTGCAATTTCTTAAAGTTCAATTGCAGTTTTGGCCAAACAAGAAAGCAAACTACATAATTCAGCAGAAATTCTTTTATATGTCTTCATCTCAGTCAGCAATACAAGTGCGCCTTTGTGTGAGTGTGAGTGTGCGAGTGTGTGTGTGTTAGTGCAACTGCAAGAGGAAACATTAGCAAGTCTAGACACCTACGTCATGCGTCATGGCAGCCCAAAAACGTGAGCAGGAAGCGCACTGATGTTAAGAAAAGAAAAAAAAAAATCAACTAAAGAAAGAACGAAGGAAGCCAAAAATTGAGACGTCAAGCAGACGAAAGAACGTGGCCCAAAGACAGCCAACCAGTAAGAGGCCATGGCCAACGAAAAGTCTCAGAGCTAAAAGCAGCAGGCAGCTAAGACGGAGCGAAGCGGCAAGTGGAGCAGAGGAAGTCCAATGCCAAATGGCAAATGCATTGCGCTCAATTCAAAGCAGGAACACTTTGTGTAGTTAAATCTGCACTAAGAAAAACATTTGAGATAAGATTTGATTTAATTTTCAAACAAAATTGCTTAATTAAGGCTACTTTATTTGAAGTCTGACTGAAACAATAAAGCAATAATATTAGAAATTGCTTAGCTTACGAATTCTAAAGAAAGTTTTATTAAATTTTTCGATAAAATATATTTCTATACTAGAGAAATATTTAAAAATAAAAATTTCATTTTAATCTGAAAAAGAAAATTAATAAAATGATTGATGGGCAATATTGATTGATAATTTTTTTCTGTGTGTTCCTTTTCCCATCCTGCCTGCTTGGCTACCGTTTGAACCTTTTGGCTTGTTTAATATGCTGAAAAAATACGCGATGCGACTTCCTGGATTCTTGTGCTGCGCTTTTTGCTCTCGAATTCCCAGTGCAGGCAAGTTGCATTGGCATTGGCTGCCTTTGCGCTTTACTGCTGCTCTTTTCTGGGCTGCTGCTCGTTGACACATGTAAGTAAAATGTCGGCTCGTGGCATGCATGCAGGCATAAGTTGTCATATTCTATGTAGCTTGTATGGCATCCATGTGCCATCTAACATATATGTATGCACTTAAACTTAGCAATATTCTAAAAGCCCTTACATAAAACATGCAAAAATTGTGCGCCAACAAGCGGTTTGATTTTTAATTACAACGCATAATTGGAATTCATTATCAGAACGCGTTGAGGTTCATCCATATACGAACCCATATGACCATGGCCCTGACTAACTATAGTTGTGGGTGGTTGGGTTTTTTTTTGGTATATTGTGTGGTTCAGGTGTAGTTGCCATTGTAATATTCATGCAAAATGCAAGGACGATAAAAATTTTCCAATTACCGATTTTACATATTTCAAAACGCGAGCATAAATATTTATAGCACAAATTTATGAAAATCTAAACGTGTGCAAAGATACGCTCATAGTACGATGCAACAACAAGCTCGAATGTTGCCGGTGTACTAAAGCGCATAGAATACATAGTACTATATATATATACGTTAAAGTATACATTTACAAAAGAACACTGTGATTTATTAAGGCAACGATACAGCAAGTTGTAATACTTAGAAATCTTTACTAAGCAGAGAATTTTTTCCGAATAGCTTAAGCAATAAAATGAAAACTTTTACTAATAGTTATAATAACATCCTTAACTACTCTTAGTTGTAAATATTTGTTTCTTGCAGTGCAGTTTAGTTATGCTCATATGTAAAACTATTTGCAGTGTGGCTAGATTTTGCAATTCTTTCATTTCTTGCCCTCAAAAACAAATACAAAGTAACAACGATGGCTCTGAAACATAGACAAGACCACACGGCGGCTAAACGCGAGTCATGTGGCAAGTGGAACTCGTTGCTGCATATTTTTAGGTGATTTGAATTTTTTAAAAGCACAGTAAATTTTGCTATATCCCTGGGGTTATGTGTCACTGCAGCAAAGCAAGTGCGCATCCCCCACCTTCTCTCTCTTCTCTTTTTGTTTCTCTCTTTTTTAAGTCTTTCTGTGTAGTATCTTTGTGGCACAGCAGCCGTTGAAGCTCTGTGATTTAGCAGCGTGTTTAGCCGTAAAATTTATATATATATGTATATGCAACGCTTGCTTAGCTGGCAAATGGCGTTTGCAATGGTTTTGCATTACAACACTTTCACTTAACACGCACTTAGCGCTATGGTAGTATGTGTGTGTGTGTGTGTGCTTTCTGCATAACTAGATTGCATCCCAGAAGAGATTGTGGCATTGACATAATGCTGCTAACTCCATTGGCGCTCGGCCTTATTTGCTTACATCCATTTTTTTCTTTTCAAAAGTGAGCAGTTTGCTTTTGTGTGGTGTTTTTCTTGTTTTTCACGCCTACTATGAAAATGCTTTTTAATTGATGCAGCGACCCTCTCTCGCACTTTGCGCTGATTTCCCAAAGCACCACAACCAACACCCTCACACACACACACACACACACACACACACATGTGTATAGTCATTGCTATAGACTGGCGCAATTGCCAGCAATTTGTTTTGTGGCACTAAACAACTTTTTGCCTCGGCTGCGTTACAAGCGCTAATTAATCTTCACCATCAGCCATGTGCCAGGTGAGATATGAAGTGCACGCCCAGAGCAACTAACCTTCCCAACCCAACCAACCTCCCCGCTCCAACCTTCACTGTCTCGGTTTGAAGCTCGACAGCCGGCTGCGTTTTGGCTGGCATATTGTGGCAGCTTATTTCCGTCATTAATTAAATTACGCAAAAATGTTCAAAAGCACATAAATCAGTCGGCGTCATTTGGGGACTGCCATGAATGCTTGCCTGCCAGTAAAAACTGTTTGGAACGTCCAAGCTGTGTGCTTCGTTTTTTATTTTTAGTGCCCCTTGCGGGACGACTATAAATATTTATGCACGACGCTGCTAAAGAAGTTCCTAGACCACGATTACCTCTTCCCTTTCGCAACAGATAAACTCATTTAAATGTTAATGCAGCAGCAGGCAAAAGTTTGCTGTGCTTAAGTTCAAGCCTCGCATTGCATGCATTTTATTTGCCATGTTTCCTTTCGCTACAACCTCCACTCGATTGAGGGTAAAGTCAATGAAAATCCGAAACTGGGGATGGTGGTTGTTACATACTAGTATAATCTATATCCCGTGTATCTATAGCATAAGTTTGTGCCTTCGACTTTTACGTAGTTGTTCCATACTTTAATAACTGCAACAATGTGTTTAACCCCTGAGCGGGTGCGGTGCCCTGCGTTGCGTTGCGTTGCTTTGCGCTATGGTGCCGGCCTGCATGTTAATTAAGTGGAAAAATGTTTGCGATGGTTTTCATTCTTGTCTTACTTTTTTCCTGTTTTTGGTGTGGCAGCTTGTACCACAAGGGTGGTTGCTATCGACGAACGACTGTTGCTACACGCACGCACACACATTTAATGTTTGGCAGCATAATTAAATATCATAAATAATTGAATCATGCACAATTTAAAAGTTTTATTTAATCTTAATTGCATAAAGACAGAAATCTTACGAAAAATAATCAGAAACACCACATTTACAAAACAGGCCTATCAACCTTTCTCTTTCTTCCTACTTTGTTGATAAATTCGAAAAATTCTTTGGATTGTTTAAAGCAAATGTAAAAGGCAATTTGCTTTTTTAAATTGTTTAAAAATTCTTTTAGAACACGTTTGTTGTGTTTGGGTTTTTTATGGGTTACTTGTGTAAATTTAAACTGAAGTTGGTATAAATATCGACTGTTGAATAAAGATAGAATTGTAACAACTTTTGCCTCGCAATTGTTTTATTGCTTAATTTAATGCATGCTTGATTTTATTTTGCAATCTGGTAAAAAGATTGCGCTTGTTTGTGTTCTTGCTTAACTATCATTCGTAAATAAACTTTTAACTGGGCTAATTTTCCAGGCCATTGGCCTCGCTTCGTGGCAAACTTCAATTCCAACAACTACTCGACAATTATATTTGTTTATAACACATTTGCGCATCATAATAACCCACATTTTGTTGGGATATCGTGGGCAAGCTGATAGCCACCATTAACCTGTTAATGTTGCAATTATGCGCCAAAAATTATGTTGCTATTTGTTTCGCACAACCTTTTCGTGCTGGCAGGTGGCAGTAAGTGCCATAAATAAGGCACATTATTAAAGTTGGGGAAAAACCGAAACTCTACGTATCTTTCAAAAGCGTATTGCATCATATTAAGGGAGTAACTAAACACCAGAACGTTTTGACTACAAAGTAACTCAACTAAATGAGGTAAGACAATGTCTCAATGTGTGTATATCTCTTTCGCTCTCTCTGTGTGTGTGTGGCAAACAAGCTTGCAACATAAACACAACTCTCATTCTACAGCAACGGCAATTTTAATTACCCACATTGTAGCTGTGTGTATCTTGAATGTAAATAAAGTAACAAGTTCACCTAAAAGGATCACACAAAACGAAAGACTCTGTAAATGACAGAGTTTATATATGTATGTGTGTGCGTGTGTGTGTGCTTGTGTGTGTAACGTTGCTCGCTTCTTAATGAAGTCCTTGTCTAATTAGCGCAAATGTCTGATGGCAGCTAACAAACTTATGTACATCACAGATTTAAGCCATGAGAAATAAGTTGACGCAAGGAATAAAACTTCATGCAGTTCGTTAAAACAATAATCCTTGCAGTTTAACGTGGGCTATAAACTGACTGTTCACAACAGCAAATTGCATTCGGCATTTTCTTATTATTATTTTCTTTTTTAAGGGCTGTTTGCAGGCTTGCATGATGTCTGATTTATTTCATCACAAAGCATAAAAACCGTAGACAAGGGAAGAATAAAAATGTTTATAATCATAATAAAAAAAAGGACAGAGGCGTTCTGCAAAGGTGCGCCACCAAATGATTTCGACCGTCTGATTTATAATAATATTAGGGTTCTTTTTGTGTGTGTGGATAACATCCAGCCTGGCCTCATGCAGCCATAAATCATTTAGCTTGTTTGCTCGCTCAGCGTTAAACTTGTAGGCAAGAAAAGCGTCTGCTTCATTTTAGACATTCCTGCTTTTCGTTTACTCATTAGATTTTGTTTTTCTTGCCATTTTCATCGTTTTGTCGCCTTTCATAAAACCAACAAAAACCTACGCAAACACCTCACATAATAATATGCTTATTTCAAGATACACCTTTTGTGTCAACTTCAGAAAAACTGTTTCCAGTTTCCGCTTTCCCTCTCTTTCTATCTTTCTGCGCTGTCAGCACATTTGTGGCAGCAGCAACAATAATAGCAATACCTTCTCCGGCAATGTCGTGCCATGGCGGCGTTGATTGGCAGCAGGTCGCATGTGGTGGGTGACTTGACTGGATGGTTTGGATGGTGGTTAGGTAGTGCTTGTGCTTGCCTATTATTTTTTTAATTTTCAACACGTTTGCTTCGTTTTTGACTTGATTATCCTTTTTTGTTGGCAGACGGATACTGAAGTAGCACAAGACGCACCAACGCAAACGGAATTGCCACACAAAGGCGTATCTAATTCGTGACAAAAGGCAACTTTACTTCCAGCCCTGGGTTCCTCGCATGTGTGTGTGTGTGCGTTCCTAACTGGGCTGCGGCTTACTTGCCTACTTTTATTTACACCTAAAAGTATGCTAACGTCTTGCAGCACGCACGCTATGCGTTGTTCCCTTCATCTCAACCAACCCACATTGCTCCTTCACTCATTCCCACGTAACCGGGTGAGATATCGTTGCTTGCATGCGCATAACTTTGCACCTCGACCAGATAGTTGGTGACTAGTGGCCACTAGGGATGTGTCTATATGCTTATGCGTTACAACTTGTCACAACTATGCTGGAATATCGAAAGTGAGACATAGAACTTTTTTTTAAACATCCCAAAAAACTAAAATAGGAAATTCTTTTTTGCATGAAGATGAATTGAATATAGTTATCGAATATTAGATTATAACTTTCTCCCATCTCTAGTAACCAATTGTGAGACATGTTCATACATTTTGACAAAAGGCAGGAAACTTGAGAGACAGGCAATCATGTGCGTGTATTCTATCTGTTTGTCTGTCTGTCTATCCGACTGTCTGTCGTTGTATGACAGAAGTTATTCACCGCCAGCCAAGCCCATCACAAGCTTAACGTTGGCGACTTTAAGGTTTACTGCA
This sequence comes from Scaptomyza flava, assembly GCA_030179655.1. Classification (NCBI taxonomy): domain Eukaryota; kingdom Metazoa; phylum Arthropoda; class Insecta; order Diptera; family Drosophilidae; genus Scaptomyza; species Scaptomyza flava. Next base: position 83,557,594 of record JARNME010000404.1, on the reverse strand, counting down.
AGTAAATGCGGTTAGCTTTAAGAAACTCCGTGACACCAGCAGTATCAATAGCAGCTTCCTTGCGAGTAGCTCACGCTCAGCCAATTTAGTTTTAACGACGCGTGGCCTAAATTGTTTTAAATTACAAGGCGACCATTAAACTGAGGCACGTTAATCCTGCGGCTAGGCAGCCTATAACTATGCAGTACATACATACGCAAGGACATGCGGATATGCGGACATATGTACATAGGTACATATGTATGTACACACCGTCAGGTATTTCCGGCAGCTCATTTCCGTTTCACCTCAATTGGGTAAACGTAAAAGCAAAAAAAAGAGAAAACATTACCGAAAAAAAAGTGGGGACTAAAAGCAAAGCTGCAAAACCAAGCAAAAATAAATAAATAAAAAAAAGGGAAAAGCGTGCATAGAAAAACACAGAAAGAGAGGGAGGGGAGAGCGGGAGCCCACATGCAATGCCATAACTAGACGCAGCAGGTTTTATTTCCCCTGGCTGCCTTTTAAGGAGGGTGCATAAATTAAGGCTAAGCCAAAGCGAGACGAGACGCAACGCAAAGTTGCAGTTGACCGTAGTAGACAGTAATACAGAAAGAGAGAGTGAGAGAGAGAGAGACGAAGAGGAAGACGAATAGGAGGGAAGACAAGTAGCTTTTGTGGCAATGTTGAGGCCAAGCCAATGTCGCCAACAGGCGCCGTCTTGCGGCAAAATTTAAAGACAAGCAACAGCAACCGCAACAACAACAAGCAACAAGACGACTAGACTGACGGCTAAGGCACTTGTGCAACACCTCAGCATTTACTTATGGTAAAAGAATTTAAATTTCAAAGCACATTGCATACTTGCAGGCGTCAGCATTTGACAAGGGGAGGAATCGTAGCGTCTGGGGGCAATACACCCCTCAAATTAGCGCAAGCTTCCCGTTTTGGGTTTGCTTTGTTGTGTTTTTTTATGTTTACCTTTTATGATTGCTAGGCCGGGCTGTTGTTTTGCGGCAGTGCTATACTATACTTTACTTTAGACTTTATTTTTTTTGGGTAAACACCCTTCACGCGACGATACGAGACGAGACGCGACGCGGCTCAGCGCTCGACTTGCGGCATACATAAGTGTGGCAAATTGCGCACATACACACACACATAAAATGTAACACACTGCAAAAGGAAATTTGGCCAAAATTGCGCGGTAATTGCAGCCGCTAAATTTCACTTTTGTTTTGTGGCATGTGTGTGTACTTTGCTTTGGCGCAGCAGAAATTGAGCAGTAACAACAAAAAAGAGAAATTATGCGGCAACAGAGCGTGTCGGAGGCCAAAACCGCCCAACCACCTAAAACCGCTTTTACCCCTGAACCCACAACTCCACACACATACACACAGAGCATCGCTTGGCCAGCAGTTTTCATTTTAAAATTGGCGGTTTTATGTGCAGTTGTATGTTTGTGTATGTACTTTAGCATGACTAACATACACGCACACACAGTCAGACAGCTGGCACACAGACACATAGACGGTAAACGCCCTTCCATCTTGCTATGCGCATTAGCAAATTTTTATTGCATACTTTTGAGCGCGATTGCAATTTAATGCGACCAAAACCCAAAACCAACCCAACACATGTTCCACATGCGGCTTTTATGCTCCACGCATAATTTTTCGAGCGTCTGCAAATGCTAAATGCGATGCTGAGATTTATATTTTCATATTAGACCACATTTGACATTCCAAATGTGCGCAAATTTGCCACACACAGAAATTCAAATTTGTTAGCGTTTATTTTAAATGACTGCCACACAAGACACGTGTCTGCCGACAGTTGTTATTGTGTTACGCTATATGGATTATATTATGCACATACTTTTTCGTTATAACAGTTATTTTATTGTCTTCATTTCGTGCTCGTATTGCCATTGAGTTGTGCTTGTTTATCATAAACTCGGGCCTTCTTTTGTCATATAAATTAAACCATAAATAGAAAGTGCAAAAATTCCGGCATTGATTTTGTTAGTTTGATTTCCTTGGTTGCGTGTCAAATATTTTTGCACATTCGTGTTTGACATCAGGCAAATGAGTACAAGTTGCACAGAAAGAAAGTGTTATTGGACAGGCCTTTTTGAAAATGAAACTTTCTTTTAATCTGTTCGATCAAAATGTTAATTCAAAGATGGTAAATTTATGCTACTTCAAAATACAGAAGTCATATTTTTTTTCTCTGTGTATTTGACACAGCACCTGAACTAAAGCATTAATAGCAAAAGAATTTGCCATCCTTGCCACACATTCGCAAAGAGATATGAACCAATTCAGGGTTATGACTTTATTGGCTGTTTGTTGCCTGCCTTTTTGCATTTATGCCTCGATATTTATGGGGCTGTGTGTGTGTGTTTGTGTGCGGATTGAGATTCTTTTGTTTCACGTATATTATTGATAATAAATGACTTCACATACCAAGAAGCACTTGCTGCGGAAGTCGAAGATACTACTGCCCCCCCACAAGCTCCTTATCTGCCTATCATTCATTATTTAATAATATTATTGAGCCTTTGTCTGTTGAGCTGCCATTGTTGTTATCCTAGCGAGTCGAAGAAGGTGGCATATACATAACCTCATACATATATTTATTGCTATTTGTGCTTGTGTGTGTGTGTTTGTTTGTTTGTGTGGGTTGGGAAGCGGGTCAATCGATATTCAATTCCTTTCTGCTTCTGAATCCTTTGTAGAGGCGTTGCTGTTGTGTGAACTAGCTTCAATAATCAAGTTCTTGAATAGCAAAGCAATAATTAGAAATTGGTTTGTTTGATTATACATATTTTCTTAGAGCTGTGTTTGATTGCTTTGTTCGACGAGGAATGTTCCATTGTTGTTGCGTTGACCAAATGATGTGTTTATTTTATATTTGTTTTCTTACTTTCTTGACCATTTAACCGTTCATTCCTATGCATGACCACACACATATGTAGATCCCTTGCCAAGTCTGCACTTAATGCAATTATTGTTTGGCCAAAAAATTCCACGGCTGACAATAAACCAATTTAACTTTTGCAATATGCTTGGAATTACCAACTGAAATGACGATGAAAGTCACAAATAACAACCCCTCAAACAACAGCTGTCCCCCCTTTTTACTTTTTTTTTGTGTGAGTTTGGCTTATGCTGTTGGTCAAAATAGTTTCGGACAATAGACAAATTGTGTGTGTGGAAGTGCGAGGGTTGCTCGCCTTTATGATGGCTGAAAGTATTTATTTATGCGTCTGAACTTTTGACCACCCAGCCCAAGCCCAAGCCAAGGACTTGGCTTGGAGTGTTGTGATGACTTTTCAACCCCCAACACCTAAAGTTTGAGTCAATGGCTGGCGTGTTTTATGCCATTTCCACTATACATTAGTCGAAGTAGTTGCATGCCATAACTTGAAATAAGTACTACTTGAATTGCCTTTTGCCATGATATTATAAGGATATGCGGTCATTTTGTCAAATGCAATGCTTAAATATTAACAGATAATTGAATTAAGTGTAAATGGTGAAGTGTAGTTAAGTGTGTAAGTGTGCCTGATAGCTAATATATTTATATTGATGTAGCCAAGTGTTGCCAAGTAGCATATATCTGGCATCTTTAATGCTTTAAGTTTAAATCCGATAAGTTAAATATATAAATTGCCGTTTAATTAAAAACACACACGAATACAGCATGACTGTGACTGTTGGCTGATAGCTGTTTGGGATGGCTTTTTTTGGACCTAGCCACAAACGGCCATGTACAGTTAATTAAATCAAGCGACATGTGTTTAAAAAAGTATAAATTAAATAAAATCATATGGCATTACATTATTTTTAATAGGTTTCAGGCCTGGCAAAATGGCGCGTGCTTAAGTGCAAAATAACTTAAAAATTTAATAAATTAAAACACCAATTGGGTTTCTGGGAGAAAAGTAAAGTGGGAGAAAAAGCTAAGCTAAGTATATAATAATATGTAAAATTTTGATGTATTTCTTGGCAAAATTGAAAATACCTTATCCAAAACACACATACACAAAAACAAACCCCACAGAAACTTTTGATAGTAAAATTGATTGGCACGAAACATTTTGGGTTTAATTAATTTGTAGTCATTAACTGAAGCTGACAACAAATAAGTCGAGTCAAGCCCAAAAGACTCCTGCCGCGAGTGTATGTGTGCTGCTGTTTTGTAAGTAGGTGTCAATACACACACACACACACGCACACGCACACTTGAATGTGTGTGTAGCAATGTATTACAGTCGCTGTGGTGCACCAAAATGTTTGCCACATGTGATGCTAAGCAGCATAGTCAAGCATACAAGAGTGTGTGTGTGTATGTGGATGCGTATGAAGATATATTACACTTTGCGGTGTGCGTGTGTGTGTGTATCTTGACAAGTATTTGTACTTGTGGCTTTCGACTGTTTGGGCAAACGTTACACATAAGTTGAATTATGGCACACTTGCCACACACGCTCTCTGCTGAACGCAGTAAGTGCAAAACGCAGCTGCAACTGCCTAATGAAGTTCTTGTTTAGCGTTGCAACAGCAACGCAATTGGGTCACCACCAACTGTAAATAATGGCTTAGTCGTAACTGTCGCTAACAAGCAAAGCTAAATCTCTGAAATACGAGCAAACAAAATCGCTTCGAAATTGTGCCTTGGGATTTTTGTTGCTCGTTGGTATTTTTGGCACAAAGCTCATAAAAAAAGAGCAACAGGCCGCCCACTTGCCTCAAATATATTGATTTTATACATGTACATGTGTGTGTGTGTGTGGGTTTTGTTTGACAATTTGTCAGCTTTTGTTAAATTTCTCGTTGCCTACTTTAAGGCGCCAGCTCGTAAATTGCGTATACGCCGAAACAGCACAATCAATGCGTGCCTGTCAGTTTGTCCGTGTGTGTATGTGTGAGTAGGTGTGTGTGTGTTTGTCAGCAAATACCTGACTTAAGATTATTTGTCGTTTTTTTGTTGTTGTTGTTGTTGGGTTGCTGTGGGTAAATGTGGAAATGTGAAAGTGAATGCTGGCATGTAAGCATTTTGCTTTGGCTTTGAGTCGAATCAAAATTGTTTTTCCGCACATCAATTTTATTATGCCTAAATAATTGATGCTGCGATATGTGTGTGTACGCGACGCAACGCGAAGCCAAAAGCTCAGCTCAATTTTGGAAACTTGCTGATGGATTCATGAATTGCAATTGCAAACTTATTCCGTGGCTAATAGTCTTACTGTCAGTCTTGCCTGCCTGGCGATTACAGTTGAAAATTGTTGCTTAATTGCTGGACCAAGACAAGACAAGAAAATGGAAAGGAAATTGCCGTGGAGTGGGGCTCCACTGTCTGCGTTTGGCTGCTTCGTTGCTTGGCTGGCTAATTTACCTCACAAGCCAAGTTTTGTTGGCAACCCACATACTTACCTGGCGCCAAAGTTTGCCAGCGTCAAAACTTTTTGCGGGACTGCTGCTGTTGCTGCTGCTGCTTTTGTAAAGTGGGCAGCGCTAAATGCCCCAAATTCTTTAAGTTTACAAGCCAAACATTTGTGCGCAGTTTTCATTTTGGGGTATTTTTCCTGTTTTGTTGTTGTTGTTTTTGTTGGGACTTGCGTGCGTGCACGAAATGAGGGCCGAAAGGTTGTTTTTGTTGTTTTTGTTGCTATTGTTGTTGGGTTTCAAAGTGTAGCGAAAGTTTTTTTTGTGTATTTTTACACCCTTTTTTTGTTGGCGCTTATTCTTAGCAGTTACTGTTTTCTATTTACGCAACGGCCAGCCATGGCCCTGAGTGTGGTCGATGCGTGGTGGTTGTGGTTGGGGGGTTGGGGGGAGTATCGCTAATATTCGCCATTAAACTTTAGCTTGTTTTTCTTTAATTAACAACGCAAACATCTGATATGCTACTTTTTTACTTTTTACTTTGCTTTGCTGCTGCTTTTCGCCTTATTTGTTTGTTGTTATAATTTTTCATTTTTTTTTTTTTTATTCACTTTCCTTTTTTGTTGCTTACTTTAGCCATTGCATACCTTTATTAAGTTTCGTTTTTCTCTTCTTTTTTTATGTATATATTTTTGTTGGTGCCGAGCCACAACTTTGGTGCTTAAAATTTGTACTCGGCTCTTGTTTTATGAGTATTAAAAGCAGGAAAAAAAAAGGGTCAGCATTCTATTAACTACGTTTCTCTCTCTCTCTCTCTCTCTCCCATTTTCTGTTTGCTTAACTTAACTCAACCTCAATAAAGCCCACAAAATCGCCTTGAAACAACTGCGCTTTGTCTTTGATTTGATTGCATTAATTGTTTTAATGGCTGCGGCTTTCTGTATCTTTCGTCTTTGAAAACTGCTTGTGCGTATCCAACAAATATTTATCTTTAATATCCACTTAGCTTAATGCCTTATGAATAATTAAGAATGCTTAATTCTATACCATTATTTATTAAAATAAAATATAGCAAATCAAAATCGATGCTAAAAACCCAAAGTTCTAACTTTTTCTGTTCAATACTAAAAGGTTTTGTAAGGCTCAATATTTATAAAAAGGTCTTATAGAGTTGCCTAGTTGCAAGGTCTGTTGGGTGATGTTGCCTCAGTCTTCTACTCATAGGAAATTTCTTAGATTTCGTCTTCTAATTGGAAGAAAAACTAAACGTAGATAAACTTGGGGACAGAATCACCCGGCAAGCGGCAGTCTGCTAAGCAAGAAGGACTCCTAAGGCAACGCACTAGAAGACGTCTTAGAAGAGTTCAACCCATCGACTGGCCCAACAGGGTTAAACTACAAACACCAAACTTAAATTGTACATATGTTTTAATATGAAAGTTGCTTAGCACAAGTATTTTTATACCCTTAACCCATAAAATGGGTAAATAAGGGTATAATGGTTTTGTGCAAAAGTATGTAACAGGCAGAAGGAAGCATCTCCGACCCTATAAAGTATATATATTCTTGATCAGCATCAACAGCCGAGACGATATAGCCATGTCCGTCTGTCCGCCTGTCTGTCCGTCTGTCCGTCTGTCCGTCTGTATGAACGCGTGGATCTCAGAGACTACAAGAGCTAGAGACTTCTGATTTTGTATTTAAGTTCTCCTACACCATGAGCAGAACAAGTTTGCTTCAAATTATCGATAACTTTTCTGGTTTCCGATATACACATAATATCGATAACAATAAAATATCGAATTTGGAAAATCTAAAAATGAGGGTTGAAGTAATGGATAATGATAGAACTTTTCTGAAAATTTCGTCCAAATCGGTTGAGAAACACCGGAGATATTGAACTTAATCGATGGAAGCTAAGCCAGTATACCAAAGTCTTATATAAATTAAATATATTTATTGCAACTGGGTTCAGGGTATCTTCTAGTCGGGCTCTCCCGACTAGAGCCTTCTTACTTGTTTTAGTTTAATTAAGGTTGTGAAAAATTGCATTGGAAAAAACAGTGTATTTTTATGGTACAAGATAGAAACATTTTTAACCGTATATAAATCCAATTAGATAAAGGTGAAATAGTATGATTTCTCAATGGATATTGAAAAATGCATCGTATACGAATTGAAAATAGAAAGTGCAGGCTGCTAACATCGTATGACAATAACCGCAGTTGTTAGTAACTAGCAAATGAATATAGTTTGAGTTGATAATTTGAATTAAATTCTGTCGCTTTTTGCTAAGGGACTGCGAGTTTGTGACATAAAACAAGCCCCAGAGTGTTGTTAACACAGCTGCAATGTGGAAAATAATTGCAACTATAGCAACACATGGTGATGGCAATTTGGTCAGCAGGAAAACATGGCACAACTGTCATAATTACACACACACACACACATGCACACAAGAGTGTTAACGCAAAAATTAAAAACTTTTGCGGAAAAAACTTTTTTTTTTATATATTTTTACTTTTAAAAATAAACTAAGCGCCAACAACGTTTTGCTTGTCTTTCACCATGGCAGCAAACTTTTGCAGTTCACTGTAAGCGGATGAGTTTGTGTCTATGTGTGTGTACGTGTGTGTGTGTTAGTAAATTAAAGCGGATTACTTAATGCGAGGTGCATTTTTAATGTACTTGTGTGTAATTTTCATGTTTGATTTTGCCAAATGACTTTTAATTATTCAACAAGCAAATGTGGGCCACTGAATGCACAATATACTTAGTTCACAGAATATTGCAGTTAACACACACACACACATACACACGTGTACAACAAATCTGAGCTGAGGCAGTCAGGCAGGCATAATCTGCACTTTAAGTCCATAAAAGCACCACTTGAAAACTAATTAAACACTAATAGCAAAAACAACAAAAAGCTGCGCAAAGGCAGCTCAAGTGGCGGAAATGTCGGACAGACGAACCAACTCACAGAGCCTGCAATTAAACCACACAAAACAAGAAAACAAAACAAAACAAAAAAAAAAGGAATAAAAGCAAAAGTTTTTAATTTCACCCAAGCTGAGGCGCTGAGGAAACACAGGCTGCTGGGCGCGAATGAGTCTATAAGTTGGCAACGCAAAGCGTCTTCTGGCCAAGGCAAATAAAACAATGGACGCTCAACAACAAAAGCAATGACGAAGTCCAAGAGAGAGTATCGAGTGCCAAAATGGCCCTGGCGAAAGGATAACAGACGGAAGTGAAACGAAATGGCAAATCAATGGAGAAAAAACAGCAGCAGCAGCAGCGACTGCAGACTGTGTGGGCGTACAACAAAAGCAAATCCGCTTAAAGTGAAAATTATTTCTTAGCCAAAAAAAAATGTCCAACTTTTTCTTGGCGGCTATAGCATATAAGTACTAGAAGCCCTAAGCTGTTGACTTATTTAGCTAGGTTCGATTTACTTTTGTCAAAGATTTGTATGCACGGCTAAGCTGCTCAACAATTCTTTTGGGTTCGGCCATTTAGCTTAGCCAGATTGCGTGAAACTGATAAGACAAATGTAAGTTTTTCTATACTACTTCTAAGTATATTCTCAAAGTATATAAATTTCAATAAGGAAAAAAGCAGTTGAAGCAGCTGCTTGCCCTGCACTTACTTAAAAAAAACTTGAAATTACCATATAAAATATGCAAAAAGGGATTTTTATAAAACGATGCGATGCGAAAAAGGAAGACGCAAGAAAAACAAATTGTAGACTTACCTTTGTGATGGCGCAAATGATGGCCAACAGCTGCTGCTGCGCCCGTGCAACAAGGTGGCTCGTAATATAAATTCCAAGTATTCTCATAATCCGCCCGAGCATAATCCACATAAATTATTTGCGCGCCGAGCGCAAGCAGCCAAATGCTGAGCACACTTTGCCGCAAACCAGCCACGCAGGCCATGAAGGAACACATGCTGCTGCTGCTGCTACTGCTGCTTGGTCCTGGTTGGTAATGATTATAATGCTTTAGCCAAAAGCACACTCACACACGCGTTTATCGAGCTGACACTAATTGCAATGCCAACAAAACTGTTGTAAAATTGGCGAACGCGTTGCGTACATTGAGCCAAACTGATCGGTTTTGAATACTTTCGAGATCTCTCTCTTTGCCTCTTCTTTCACATTGTTTGACGCGATTGACGCGCTTTCTGGACAATCAAATATTGTTTGCGTTTTCTATCTCTGCCAAGCTAACGCATGTAATGCACGTCACGAGCTACAAATACGAACTGAAGTCTTGCGGGCCGAGTAATTGTGTTAAATAAACACATACGCAGAATAAGGCGATGAACGAATATACACGAAGCGTGGCGTAGACGCTGTTCGGCTGCTTCAACTGTTCGGGCTGAACTTCAGACACCTGTGCTGCGAAGGAAACAAGAAGCGAAAAAGAGAGTTACTAAATGATGCGCATGCGCTTTTAGAAAGAGAGAGAAAGAGGACAAACAGTTTCATACAAAAAAAATATCCCTATATATTTCCCAGTGTTTTGTTTATGTTTACGAAGTGTATTGAACTCATTTAGAGAAATATGCAGCATGCATGCAACGTGCAACGTGCAACGCTATGCAACAGCAACAACAACAACAATAATAACAACAACACGTATATATATATGCATTTTTCAAGGGTAACTGCAGACATATTCAAAGTGAAGTGCACACAAAGCCAACCACGGCTGAGGCAAAGTAAAATGCAGTCGGCTGGCGAGACGAGACGAGACTGTTGCCAGTTGTGCCGGCAGTTTAGGCACTGGGGTATGGTAGATGGGGAAATTGGGAAGACGGGAATACCGTTAGAGCTACGTCCAGACTCAAAACCAGACACACTTGTACTTAAAGCATTTTCGTGCATTATTATTTATGCATATGCCTGTAATTGCAGCAGAAAATACAAAATACATACATATATATTCTTTTTTGTATGTGTGTGTGTGTGTGTGTGCCCAGACTCTGTGTGTTTTATTTTATTCATTTTCTTCCTTCTTTTTTTTGCTCTTTGCATTTGGGCATCGCGTGCTGGCTTTTAACAAATTTCAGCACATTTTTAATGCTGCAATTGTGTAGGCTGCAAGAAAGAAAAAAAGGAAGACAAAACAAAAAACTTCTCTCTTTTAAGGCTCCAGACACAAGTCACTCAGACAGTAAAGCCAGACGGCAGAGAGCATTTAAGGCTGCAGGGTTTCCAGACACTCAAAGACAATTAAACAGTAGCCATCGTCCTTTTGCCTTTATATACATCTACTTTATATATTTATGTGTTTGTGAACTTTTGCTATAAGTTTAGAAGTGGAAGTTCAATTCCCAATTCGTATGGCATGCAAAGATATAAAACGAAATTTTGGCCTCACACTTTCAAGCTTTAATGCTACTTGTGTACAGTAGTCACTGAGTAAATTGAATAACTGCAGCAGTATAGAGTAGTTTGTAATGTTGCACCTTGTTTCTTGCTGTGTAATAACCTTCAGACAGTTTCAACAAGTTTTGCTATTTATGGCGCGCTTGGACTTGACTTGGGAATCCATATCAAACCGAAGCCAATGCAGCAGCAGCAGCAGCAGCAACTGTCTGTTCCCGACCCGACTGACCGCAAGTTAACAAACTTTTGGCATTTGGCGTTTTCTGCATTTCGGCATCAAATTTTGTGCATTGGAATTTTGCGGCAGTGTGTGTTTGTGTGTGTATTTTGAAAGCCAAGACAATTTGCGGTTACTTTGAGCGACCAAAAGGCCAAAAGCATAAGGCTTTTTGAGAGAAGAACTTGCTTGAATTGGCAAGACACAGAACAGTGGAGAAAAAGCTAAGTTCACAGCAGGGAATCCCGTATATATTCTGTAAATATCCTGCCCGCACCTGTCGTGTGCGCTGAGGCGCACAAAAACAAGCTCAACAATAGCCTTATAAATGCCCTCAAACTCTTGAACTTAAAACGAAACTACTTTTGGCACAAGAATAAAGAAAAAACTTTGATTAATGTGCGCTTAAAGAGCCGACTAAAATACACGTAAGCGGCAGAGGAGAACAAAAAAACAAGGACACAACTTTTCATAACTTTAACACAGAGCCAAACAAAACATTGGACAGACAGACGGCGAGTAGACCGCGTGCAGCCGGCTTCTTCTGCATCTGCAATATATATAGAACAACAACAACAACAAAAAAAACTTATGCAATCAAGGGAAAATGGAGGCGGCACGAAGACGGAAGAACAGCAAGAAAGGAATAAGGACCAAGGCCTGGGCAAATGCAGTTTCAAGGCGCCACACAACAATGTCAGCGACAAAACAGCGACGATAGGACAAGGGACTTGGGGCAAAGTGTAGAAATCACAGCGCAAGAGCGTTAAAAAATGAATTGTAAAACAAATGGCAAACAAACGAGGCAACATTTGCTGCGGACACACCCACACAGACCTACAGTCCACAAAGTAGCCCGCAGGGCGTCCTTTTGGTTAGCGTTGACGGCAAAAGCGGCGGTGGGGGATGCATGCCAACCGTCAAAGTCAGCAAGAGCTCCACCCGCATCCGCATCCTTGCCCTTTGGTTAATAGAAAATGTAATTCGATGCATTTAATGTTGGCGAATGCCAAACGCGAACGCTGCAGGTTGCCCTCCAGGATCAGGGCCGCATAGCTAAAAGGAGTATACGGGCAGGATAGCTGGTAACAGCTTTAACCTTCTTTTTTTTATGAGTTTACATTTGGCTGCTATTCATCCGACGTTGTTGTGTTTGAGTTGCTTACCTAATCCTTGCAAACAAGTTAAAAACGTTGTAAAATAAACAACAAACAGCAACACAGCAAGTAACTAAGTGAGAGAGAGTGGCGCCGCCCACAGCGAACATGATTCTTCTTTTTAACACACACACACACACAGCCATACAAACGCCAAAAAACGTATAAATCGCAAACGGAAATAAAGTGCTGCATATTTTGAGCGCACGAAAAAAAAAATTCGAAAATGGACTAATTAAAACTTGATGAGATGACTTTAAATAAGTATTTGAAAGAGTTTGATTAGTTTGCTGATCAAAAATAACTAAACTGAAATAAAGATAGATTTTAACATATATTTTATCTATATTTCACAATAATAAATGGCTTTTGATTATTTGCTTCTATCGCTTTAAAAAGAGATAAATCCTTTCACTTTCACCAATTTTCAGAGCAAAATCTTTTTAATAATGGTTTAGCATACAGAACTAAAGTGATGTCCCGTAGTATAACGTTTTCTATCCTATCTTAATAAGAAAAAACAATTTTAGGTCGAAAGCATGATAATTAAAAAACAAAACAAAAATATCTCTAATAAACTTTCGGGGTGATTTTGGAACGTAAAAATGAAAACAGTTTTGTTGTCGCTGGTTTGAAATGTCAGTCGTAAAGCCAGACGCATTTGGGAAACGATTTTGACTGACATCGAGTGCCATGAGAAATACAAACAATTATCAAGCATTCAGTCTGCTTGCGCCTCGCCCTGTTTCTGTGTGTTTCCCTAACCATCGTTTCTGCTGCTGCTGCTGGTTCTGGCCCATGTGCACATTACTCCCTCTTCAATGGTAACCTCAGCAACCTGCGCCGCGTGCCACAGCATTGACAACTGGCGCGGCAGCGCTAATAGAAATTAAACGAAAGTGCTGCACGACTGTTTGCTGCAGGAGTGTGCTAAAGTGGTTGCCAGCCAACTACCAAAGCCACCCCCATACAAAATCGAGCCATCCTGCCATCCCAACCGTGTGAAGGTCGAGCTAAAACGAAGTGCAACAACAGCAGCAGCAGCAACGGCAGCAGGGTTGAGTGCACAGCAGCATTACACTTGACAAAAATTCTATGTTTAAATAAATTACTTTCATTACTAGAAAGATTTTTGAGTTATGAAATGTTAATATATACTTTTATATTACAATTATTGAATTGTTAAGCAGAACAACTCTAAAATATAAAAAAGCTTTCAAAAATTCTTTGGTTTTTTGATTATTTGCTAAGTGCCTTTTTACCTTTATTAATATAAGCTTTTTCTTATTAGATAAGATCTTTTTTTTTAGATTATTAAAAGTTTTTTAGAGTTGGTATTTAAAATTATTTTTAATATTTAATAGACATTTTTTATATTTCTCATTTTTTGTTGGAAAATATTTCATTGCCGTAATTTTTATTAGTGCTTTTTGGCTTTCATTTCGTTGACTGGTTTTTAGACTATTTACATTTGCTTTTTATTAATCATAAAAAAATGCTGAAATCGCCGAAATTGTCCGCGCTCCAAAAAATGACTGGCAGGCAGCCTTTGCCTGTTTGGTTATGCGACCAGAATCGTGCACGAAAGTGCAATTTGATTTTAATGGCGGCAAAATGTTGAATGTTTCGTCGCACAGCCAGACAGAATGACAGACAAAAAGACGGACGGACGGACAGACATTCAGACTAGAAAAGCAAACACGCAGACAAAACGGGTTGTCGTTGTTTTTTGTTGTTTTTTTGTTATTGTTGTTGTCGTTCTGGCTGCTGTTGCTTTTCCTGCTGCTGCTGCTGCTTTCCATGCAATCAGGCGCCGTTTGTTGACGTTCGTCTGTGCTGGTGTTTGTTAATCTGTGTGTGTGTGTGTGTGTGTGTGTGTGCAAGTGCGTGAGTGCGTGAGTGGGTGTTAGCAAGTGCAAACACACACACACACTTAGGCACTAGAACGCTTCCCCGTTTTTCATTTTGCATTTAGCCCGTGACATTTGATTTTGTATTCTTTTTTTTTTCGTCCTGCTGCCTACACGTATGGGCATAGCCTTAGCTGCTTTTCCAGCTGCATACGTGAGTACAATTTATTTGTTTGCTTGCCCGTTTTGTTTGTTTGTTTTGTGTGTTTGTATTCGATGCGAGTTTTGTGTCCTGCAGTCGCATAGCCGTGCTCGTCACTGTCATTAACGTCATTGTTTGACGCCGTGGACTCCCAGGACTTGCCGCATATTCAAGTCACGGCCAGTGTCAATGACAATAGGGCAAGGCAAGCCAAAATGCGACAATGCTTTACACTACATATTTTAAATATTTAAATGACATTTCGCCTTACCCTAACTACCCTTGCCGGTGCCCTTTAATTAAAGTGGCTGGCAACTGTTTGCGGAACTATTCATCAACAGAACTATCAATTATTTATGTCCTCCGTGTTAATCAACTAATAATTTAAGTCGTCTTCGAGCAGAGCTGCAAACAAAACACGCACAAATGTCATTTCGACTAGATTACAGCCTAGCAAATATAACTATTTATATGTCTACAAGGGTTGAAAACACACAAAAAGAAAACGTCGTTAATCATTGATGACGGCATCACGATCAATATTCTATTGTAATCCTTTGTACAAATTTTCTAAAATAAAAATAAATCAAAACTAAACATTTCATACGAATTTAGGAAGCATAAATTGTTAATAGTTAATTGTACTACCATTCAAAATGTGGATCATTAAACTCTTAAATCTTGTTCACCTTTTCCATGTTTTGTTTAGAACTGAAACATAAAAACATTATACTAAAGCTTCTACTAAGACGTGTTCTTTCGACCCCGCTTATGCTTAAAATTCTTTTGGCCAACCCTCGCTTATCCACTGATAAACAAATACAATGCTACGCATGTGGTTTTTCGAATTGCAAGGCGCATTCAATTTATTACCGCTCTGCGATCATCGATAAGCGTTGAAACAACATGGCAGCGCTACAAGGACAAGGACCAGCTGGAATGCATTTGCTGTTTTCCACTGATATTAAGAACGCATGTATGTAAATCCGCGTTAACAGACGTTTCACTGTACAAACACACAAACATACAATCGTCGAATGATTGGGTTTGCTCACAAAATGGGGCGGTTGCTTTTTGTTTGCTGATGTTTGCAGAAAGTCAACGACAAGGCAACCTTCTCCCTTCCTGCCTGCCTGCCTGAGAACAACGCCTGCTCGGGCGTTTGCCACTGATAAGGGTCGCCTCTGTGCAGCAGGAAGAGATAGAGATAGAGAAAAAGAGAGAGCAAGAGCACGAGTCAGTGCAATGCTGCATGGGATTTACTCTAGTTTATTTGTTAATGGTTTATTTATTAATTCCTGCGGATTATCACGTCAGACAAGGCATCACAACAACAGCAACAGTCGTACAACGAAATCGAGATACAGCACGGCGGCCAAATGTACGCCGGACAGGGATAATGAATGAGGGACGAGGATATGCAGACAGAGTCAACGGAAACGAGCAGCGACCGCACACGGAAACGCATATGCCTGGCTGACAGGACATCTGGAACTAAGGGTGAGTGCGAATGTATTGCAGTTGTTGCTGTTGTTGCGATAACGTTTATCGTCTAGTCTCGAAAATTTGTTGCTAATAGCCAATGTGCAACATGGTCTAATCTTTAAGCCTGTGCAGCCTCAATCCACATTCGAGCACAAAGTTTTGCGAAGCAAATTGAAATTTGGTGTTCGCATTGAAATCATGCATTAATAATGCTCAAATACTAAATAGTTTAGGTTACATGCATCATGTTTTAGCATGATGCAAAGTGCCTCGAACATGCGTACACAATTTCCTAAATCCTTCTCTGCACGTCATGGCAGCAATGTGGGTGCAAAATCCGCCCGGAAATTTGAAATTTTGGTGCACACAAGAACTTGAAGAAGAAACTCCTTTCTCTCCGCCTTAGTTAAAAACGAAAAGGTGGCAAAATACACACGAAGAAAAAAAGACAATTTCTTGAAATTATTTTGAATATAGTTATTAAGAAGCTAAAACGAACTATTTCGCTTAGTATGTTGAGTTTATACTTTACATACACATGTGCTAACTGACTGACTGATTGCTATCAATGCCGTCGTCCGAACTGTTGCCAATCACTTATATTTTTTATATTATTTAAATAAAGGGTTTGACGTTTTTTTTTTTTTTCAATCTTCTGGCACATCAACAAACTTTTCGTTAAGTAATCAAAATTTTTCATAGTGTACTTCCCATCAATAGCTTCTAGTGCTGCTTTAAGGAGTGCGTTTGACAGCACGCATTTCGTGCTCGTTGTCGTTGTCAAAATCCGACTCTAGAGCGAGTGTTCAGGCGTGTGTGAACTTCCGCACATGCACACACACACACACATACACACGAAACACCTCCTTCCTAAGCTCAAAACAGCAGTCACAGCTAAAATCTTTCATATATAAGCAATTAGTAAATACATTTAAACTAAACTTGCCAGAGGGTTAAATCAGAGAGAGAGAGAGAATTAGAGAGAAGGATAAAGAGGAAAGCCTGCCTAGCTCTGGCATTCATAGAATTCAACCCGACACTACAACAGAGCTGCACAAAAAACCTTTTAAAGTATTCAATAACACTGAAATTCTAACCCAGTCTGGTTTTTCCCCGCCCCTATCCAGTTATCGCCAATATTGCGCTGATGGACATGCCAGCAAATTGAATTTCTCACGCCTCAATAAAATTGAAGCGGCAATAGCAACTGTTGGACATTTTTTTTAGAGAAATTTTTGAGTTTGATTGTTAAACGAACGTAATTTGCAAGACGAATTAAGCGTCAAAAACGCCTTTTGAAATAGTAGAAACTCGAATCAAGTTACTCATTTAACTTGCGCCTATCGGTGGCATTAAATTTCATTCAGTTGCTTCAAGTGCTTTATTCTTGGGGCTGTAAATGTATTTTATTTATAGAATATATTTGTACAGTTAGATATTTTTAGCACACAGAACATTATCGAATTTCACTAAACGTAAACAGATTTTTTCTTATAAAAAGATATACTTATTTTTGGTAATATGGTGAGGCGAAGTAGATCCTTATATATTAATATACAATAAATGTTTGCCAAATTAAACATGTTTTTATGCACTTTTCTTACAACATATTTTTATTTCCAGTATTTTGAGTGTAAGATTTATTTAAAGTTTATTTTCAGTATCAAGAACCAAAATCTGTTGCTTAGAGATCTTTACAATTACAATTGTTAGCAATAATAAATGTTAATAATCGCATTTCATCTTAATTAACAACAAGCTACTTTCAACCAACCATCAATCGTATTTCCAAACATCAAAGGCAAAATGACAACAACAACAACAACAAAAAAAAAACAGCTCAGGCTAAGTCAGAATATACCGCTAAATAAAACCAATTTTCCCTGTTGGTTGCTGTCAGTTTTGACTACCCTTTTACACCCTTACCCACTCACTCACTGCTAATCCTCCGACCGACTGAATGTCAAACAAAATTGAATGTCAAATATATACATACATATATATAAATGTATGTATTTTGATATGTAGCATGAATTTGACATTGAAATTTGCATATATGCCATCATTGCTTACATTTTTTGTGTGTGTTTGTGCTGTTTTTGTTTTGCATGCCCTTTTACCCCCATATATATGTACATTAGTATATATGCATTTACACATGCCAACAGAGAGGGAAACCTGTTTGGCAACTGCCAGACAGGAGCATGCAGAGATGGGCCGTGGGTGTAGGCTTGGCAGTGGCGGCAGCCTTTGCTTTTGAAGTGTGCCAGCATGGCGCTTAGCTGCTGATAATCCTTTTTAAATAAATTTGTTGGCACAAATCGTTATGCCGCCTCTGGGGGCAAACGAGAGACTGTTGTGGCACGCACCTTTTCGTGTGTGTGTTTTTGCAACCCCATGCTGAACAATTGTGAAGGTGCGTTTTGCTCAAAAGCCTGCCGCTGGCCCTGCTTCTCAGCGTGTTGCGTTTTTCTGTTTGTTTGCTAAGCATGTTAATACACAGGAAATTAAACACTTATGCGGAAGTCATTGAAAAGCATTGCACAACAACTCCCACAACAGCACACATATGCATAAAACACAATTTCAAAGTGTCTGTTCATTCAATTATCTACAGAGACAACGAACCAAACACAAAACCCAAAAAAGGGCTACAAGCACGAGAGATAAACAAAGCGAGACTAGTTGATATCTCGCATGTAAATTTGTTCAATATCGGCTCTTAGTTTAATAGATTCTTGATGCCTGTGTGTAAAAAGTTATGTTTATCTTACATTTTTGTTGTCTTTATGAGATAAAACATATTTCTCTTGAAAGATGTATTACATGCTAAGTAAATTGTTAAATCTAACCACACAAAAACAACACTCTTGTCTTTACACCTATCTAACAAGATCTAAACTACACATTAACACCTTGAGATAATTTAGCTACAGGGTATAAATAGCTATAACATGAATACAATGGCCAAACACACACACACAGAGGGACAGAGTAATGTAAGCAAAGTCGATTATTATGTGAATGTTGAAAGTTGTAGAGAAATGTTGATGATAATGTTGAAGTTGATGCCGAACCACCGACAACTCTTTAGTTATACGTGTGTGTGTGTGTGTGTGTGAGTGTGCCTCGCATTAGCACAGTTAAATGAGTGCAGCAGGCAGCAGGAAGGCAGAGAACAGGAAGGGGCACTCATCCAGCCAGACGTAATCCCAAATAAAAACGCACTAACCGAAACAAAAACCCACAGAGTCCGTGGAGAAATTCATTTAGTTTGCACTAACACGCTGTCAACAAAGGGCAATGAGTTTTTTGAAGGGTAGGCGGGAAGAGAGAGAGCAAAGGGCAGCAGGGAATACAGGGCTACAGGAAATGGGGAGGCTTTGAGATTTGAGTAGGGGAAAGACAAGGCAAGGCACAGGCGAACTTAAGCGATTTTGCATTTCATTACGTTTACGCTTGACGCAGACAGGGTTTTCCAAACTAATATACATATTTACACATACATACAAACATACATGTATTTTGGCAGCGGTTAAACGAAAAGGTGAAGGGTAAAAAGGGAAATCGCGGTCGGCTTTTTGGGGCTCCCGTCGCTTTTTGGCTTGAAGATACACACAAAATACATAATCCAAGGGCGTGCAAAACTCAAAGAAAAGCGGGTTAAGGCGGGCATTTTGTCTGCCTAACTAAATTGCCAGACAGATGAATTTAGTTGTTGTTGCTTTTCTTTAACATGGCTGAAGGTACTTAAATACTTTAGTAAGCGCATTGTAGCGCAAAATGAGGTACAATCGGCACGGATTGACCCCTTTTACGAATGGCTTGCGTGTTTTTGTGTTAAAGGATAATTGCTTTAAGAAACCGTAAAGTAAAGCCAACAAAAACTACAACAATAACAAATATATATACATTTTTAGACGGGGGCGTTTGATGATTGACACGCTGCCAAACAAACTTAATGAAAAGCATAAATATTTTAATCCCCATAAAAGCTTTGGCTAATAAAGGATTTTTTCCTTCTGTTTTGTGGGGCCTAGAAGGTGTGAGTAAATCGAAAGTAACCAACCGAAAAGTTTTAACTTGATGAAGAAAAGAGTTTTTGATTCAGTTGAGGGTCCTTATTTATTTGAAGCTTATTTTAGATATATGACAATTACTGTAGAATAAATATTATTAAATTCCTTTTATGATATTAATGCTTTGCTTTTATCAATTGTGCACAAGCAACTAACAGTTAATCCTGGTTGATTGCCAGAAAGTTTTGTTTAGACCCATTTAAAATAGGTCTATTCGCCTGGCTTAATAGCAAATTACACCGAAAATATAGAATGACGCGCAACCCTTGGAAACCGAACAAGCCTCTTAAATTGTTCACGCTCATTAAGCGCTAAATGGCAATATTACAACGATTTATATTAGCTGCGCTTTAAAATCACAAACGTGAGTAAGAGAGAGAGAGAGAGAGAGAGAAGAGAGAACCAGAAAAGAACCCATGCACAGAACCGAGACGGGCATCGACATCGATTAAATTGCACAACAGAATGAAGCAATAAACTTTTAGAGGGCCAGCCAATAGTCGGAGCAAGCAAACACACACATAGGGAATTGTGTGTGTGTGTGTGTTTGTGTGCATGGGGAATATCAGCAATGCCAGTCAACTTTTACATGTTTACATGTTAACGTGTGTGTGTGTGTGCGTAAAAGCGGGTTAAACGTGTGCGCTTCAAATGACCAAGCGACGTTTAGCAGCCGATAAAGTCATTCAATGTGGCTGCCACAGAACCAAGCACATGAATGCCGTCGGAGCTTTGACTCTGACTCTGACTTCGTTTTCCCACGTAACATTCGATATTTTTAGTATACGTACGTGTGTATATCTGCATCGTGTGTGTGCGTGTGTGTATTGCTCATTTTACGCTTTTGTGATAAAGTAATCAGTTGATTTTATTTGACAAAGGCGAAGATAAATCGATAGATTGGTTACGTGAATGTCGATGCGATGCTGCGTTTTCTGTCACTGACCAGCCGCAAATATTAGTTTCGCACTCAAAAATACTATTTATTGATTTTCACATCAAGCATGCGTAATTTTGCACAATGCGTTTGGCAAACATTGCAATTCGATTTTATTTGTGCATGCCTGTGGCGTAAATATTTACAAATTGCTATGTAATAGGCATATATTTTATTTACCTTCGAAATGCAAAATGAAAAACATACTCGCCAACTGGTAACACAACACAATGTTGTTATTGTTGTCAAAACAAAAATCAAATAGTTGTCTATGTAAAAAAAACAAAAACAAATATACAGACAGGCAGAGAGATGTGTGTATATACACAGATAGACAAATGAAAATTGGCATAGCCAGGCAAAATAGTCTAGACACAGAGAACAGTTGCATACGTAAAGGGCAATAAAGCAAATGTGAAAATAAACGTACATAAAAATTAACAACGGCGACGACACGGCAGCAAAAGAGTGCGAAAAAACAAATAAGCTTCAGCCACAGACACGTTGACAGACATTCGGAGTTAAAGAAACAAAAACAAAGGCAACAGAGACTGCAACTGTCTGAACTGAAGCACTCGTAAAACAGAATGAACTGACTTTCCTCCTTTTGGGCATTGCATTGTGTGAATGAAAATCGGAAAATTCTAAGCAAATAGCTTAGGATAAAAAAAAAAAACAAAAAACAAATATGTGGCCGCAAAATGAAAGCAAAACAAAGTCATGAAAATGGACTTCGCTTGACCACAGTCGAGGCAACCAACTGCAAGTATGTGTGTGTGTGTGTGTGTGCAGTGAAATAAAAACGCAACAAAGCGCAATCATCATTATCGTTAAAAGAGGCGCTTACAAAACTAGACAAATTGCCACTTTAGAGGCCAGCCAGGCAAAAGCCAGAAAGGATTGCAGAAGCAGGAAGTTCCTACGGCTAACATCGCATCGCGTATGGGCAACACAACCCGAAACCTCAAACGAGGCGAGGCAAGGCGTCTATAATGACCTTTGGGCGAACAAACACAGCATGCGCGCTTAAAACCAAAATGGCTTACATTAGGGACCGCAGAACGCACAAGAGAAAAGTATGTTGCAAAAGTATGCGTACAACAACAACAACAACAGCAAAGAGAGAGCAACAGCTATGCTCATAATCAACTAGAATCTCTCATGGCAAAAAAAAAAAAAGCGAACAGAAAAACGCGCTAAGAAAAATAATAATAAAATAACAAAAGCAAAAGATTTAAGCATGGAAAAAGTCAGCAAGCTGGGACAGTTGGCAAAAGCCCATAAAAAAGGCATAGGCCAGCACTTTTAGGCTTAATTATATACACGCACACACACACACACTAATAGAATAGTTGCAAATGAGCGATTTAGTGTTGAGCCAGCGAATTTCTTCTTTGTTTTTTTGTAGTTGCTGGTCAATTTGCAGGCAATATAAACACTTGCAAAGAGCATTCATTAATTGCCCGATTGTTGGCTGAACTTTTTTTACTCGTTTTTGTTTCTTTTTATACCCTGCAGCCATGAAATGGGGAAAAAGGGTATAATGGTTTTGTGCATACAGAAGGCAGCAACTCCGACTCCATAAGGGATATACATTTATTTTTAATCAGCATCAAGAGCCGAGCTAGAGATGAACATAAGAGCTAGAGACTGGAGATTTGTTTGTTTTATATTCTCTTCTAGTTCCGTTAACAATTAACGATTAACTTCATTCATGATTGTCAAATTTTTATGAAAATCGTTTTAGAAACATCGGAGATAAGAAAGATTAAAAGTTTAGTCAAGCATTAAGTAGCTCGGAATATACAATCAATAACTGCATGCTTTTCTGAACAATTCAGGGTATCTTCTAATCGAGCTTTCCAACTAGCGCTTCTTGTTTTGGATTTCCTTTTTTTGTTTTGTTGTGTGGCAAAGCCGCTCATGCAATGGCGACAGCGATTATTGTTACAATTAAAAAACCATTAAGCGTAATTTGGTTTTTGGTGTTGCGCGACTTGCGACTCAGAAGTAATAACAGGACACGGCATATCCGACAAACGCAATGAAAACATTAACTTTGGCCACAATAACAAAAAAATCCAAGAATCGATAAGAGCAGAGCTTAGTTTAACTATTTTTATATAATTGAATGTAGATTTTATATACGGGCATACATATCTGATTTTGATTAATTGCCGACGCAGTAGGAATTTGTTGTTTCAGAAAAATTGACTAATAATAATAGAACAACATTAACAAATATAAAAATAAATATTTATTTTGATATTACAGTTAATGATCACAACTATTCAAAGATTTCTCAACTAAAGCTTAAGCTTTCGTAGCCAGAGTGCTCAGATTTCTCTAGAATTTAACTAATATTTCAGGCAAAAGATATGTGAAATTGTTCCGATTTCAGAACAAAAATACCATTAACTTATTCAATATAATATTTTACTTTAAATCAAAATAACAACTTATCCACTGCTTAACTAGTTGAACAATTGAAATTGTTGCTTCACTTTAATCAAATATGCAGTAATAATGAAGTATTTACTTCATTCAGTTAATGATCAGCAAATGTCTTTCTACGAGTTAAACATTTATTGAATATGAAGTTATTATTTTAAGTGGCATACTTTGAATTAAACAATTTACCAGGGAAGGCATTTCATGTCCAAACTGTTACGACTCTTTAAAAGTTGAGAGTATTTATGATTAGTTGCCCTACTTTGATTAGTTTTTTGTTTCTGTTTTTTTAAGGAGCGTACAAATGAGCCTGGTGCTTATATATGCAAATTACTTTGTTCTATTATCGCACAATTACCAGACAATTTTGACAGAGAACATGCTGCATGGTTTTAGATAGGGGATCGATTTGGCTACAACTGACATGCAATGGCAAAAAAAATAGAAACAAAACCGAAAACAAAAGCCGCTGATTGGCAGCTGTCGCACATGCAATATGTACGCCAAATTGCCCGCACCTGAGGCGCACAGAGATTCTAAGGACTCAGACCCAACCCTCTATTCGACGCCTGCACCTATACCAAAGACTGGGTGTCAAAGGCGCTTCAATGCTTTAAGCCATGTCGCGTTTTTTGGGCGCTTGTTTCCTTATTTTTCTTGTTTCAAAGAGTTTTTCGACTGCTGCAGTTTTTTTTTCCTGCAAGCGATCAATGTGTTTTTCCTAGCTGTTTTTTTGGCTTCTTTTGAGCCTTGCCGCTGCTTGTGCCGTTCTATTAGTGCCGCATATTTTCTTTTCATAATGACCAAAAACAGACGACAGCCCAGCCAGTAATGCTTTTGAAGTTCTTTGTCGCAGCATTTTGCGAGTTAAAAAAAAAAATGCTGCGGGCCAAAAGGAAAGTGCAGATAAAGAGAGAGGAGCTGGGCCAAGGGCAATGCAAAAATGACCTCGGCATGCGATGGCTGCTATTTTTTATTTATTTTTTTTATTTTTTGTCTGCCTTGCATGCTCTGCATTTGTCGTTGCTGCTGCTGCGTTTGAGCCACGTTCCGGCAAATACAAAAACCTGATGCCCGGTTAGCTTGCAGACTCTGCATTTTTGTGACTGGCCAAAACAAAAGCATTTCAGCTGGTTTAGCTGTTGTTATTGGGCCCGCACTAAGTGGCAATAACAATTTTGTTTTATACATAATATTGTTTATGCATTCGCATTTGCTTTCGCATTAAATTCGTATTGTAAAGTTCTTTTTTTTACTACAAAATCAAGCTCTTTGCTTGACTGCTGCTACTGCAGCTTATTTTATGCTCTAATAGTTATTGCCATTAAATGTGCAATTAGCAATGAGAACCTTCGCGAATGCTGATTTTAATGAATACAGCGACAAGCAAGCGGAAAACTTAAACTCTGACAAGAAGTCAAACTGGTCAGTGAAGAGGTCGTCGCATTTAACATAATGCAAACTTGACTTGGAGAGTTCATGAAATGGCCAACGAGACAATAAAAAAAAATATGCAAACAGGTACAAACTGTGTATCAAGAATCGAGTGCCAACTGAATACTTAATGCCTGAATGCTGCAGCCACTATAAAAACTGAGAACTGCAAAACTGACGCTGCAACTTTGCCAGCTTTGTGGCATGGGGCGACACTTGTGACTCGAAACTAAATTTCAGGTTGTTGTGCATTCAAATAAAGCCAAATAAACTGATGCCAGCAGTTTATTTATTTCTATATATTCACCTTTCAAATGCCGCTTTGGGTTAACAGTTCACAAAGATTGTTGTTCGTTGTTGATAAACAGCACAAATTGTATTTCACATTCACACAAAAATCACGCACTTTTTGGCTTATTATTCATGAACATTATGTACTTTGGTTACTTTTGTATATACAATATTTCTACGCATACTTTAGTATGTTTTTGTTTTGAGCCAAGACGAGTTATTTCTGGTTTTGTTTTTTGCTCTTCTCAAAATTTGGCGAAATAAGCGCGCCACATGCAACTTGTGTACCGTTCAAAACGCGTTTGTAGCACAAACTGAAACTGTTTCTGGTCGTTTGGCCAATTTCGTTCGTTTGTTCGTTAATGCTTTGGCCTTCGTTTCGTTTTTGGCCGCTCGTGTTTCGTGTTCTCAGTCGATTGTTGTCGGTGCCACAGCAGAGACAGCAGAGAAACCAGTTTTATTCCTCCCAATGGCTCCTTTTTGGGATTCTACGCTGCTGGCAATGCTGCACGCGCGTTTGGGCCAACTTTACTGGGTACACTTAAGCCGGCGTTTATTGTGCCTTAACATTTGTTTACGTTGCATCGCGCACGCGTTGTTCCCAAGCCGGCAGCTGTTAACTTTTCCAGAGTTCGATAATATATGTTAATGATGACTGTAGCATGAAACATGCTGCTGCATCCGGTTTATCTGTTAAGTACTGTTCCATGTTGACCAATCACAAACTGTTCCTTTGTGCCCATAACTAACCTTGCTTTGGGCCCTCAGGAACCAACACACAAAGAAGTTATAGCCAACTCCTTTTGCTCTGCCCCGCTTAGCCTCCCAATTGCCATTTATTCAGAGCTTCAGTCAATTAGCACAGTTCTCACATGTCTACATACTGAGCACTCTCAGTTTCACAGCCAAAAAAGCACATAAATCTACCGCTCAGCACATAAATCCTTAGCCCAAAAAACCACGCAATGCACAGGCCAAAAACAAGTCCATGTCCATGACAACGAGCTACGGACGGAGGGTAAACGGGATAAGAGAGGGGTCAGATGGGCCAGGGTAAACAGAGAAAATTGGAAAACAAAAAGCCACGCTGATGACCGCAGTACGGAGCAGTGACAAGCTCCAGTACTCCAAGTGCTGTGTGAGTTTACATACCCGAAAAAAACTGTAAAGTAAAGTAAAATGTGCTGCAAAGTTTTTAATCAAGGATTTATAGCCATGAAATACATATAACTAACATACGAATGGAATGCATGTAATGAAAGAGCTTGTTTTGTTCGTATTTTAAGTAAAAAAAAATATTAAAATATTTGTTTGGAATTGTATAATGTCTGGGAACTAAACTCTGCACAATTCAAGAAAATAAATAATTTCCTATTTAAATTATTATTATCATTACTTAAATGTTCAAGTTTTGTTCTTACTATTCCTTTGCTTAATGTAAAATCGATGCCACAATTAAGCTCAAACGAAAGTTATTTTTCATTAATCAAAGCAAGTCAATGCTAATGAGCAACAAATTGAGCAAATAGAAAACGTGCTGCATTTAAATACGAATAGTGCTTCGAGTATTTTTCATGGTTACATATATGTACATATATTGAAATTGGAAACGCTGCTGGCTGATTAATTTGCGGCCAAGTTTGAGTGATTGGCCACAAAAAGGAAATCATTAGGCATTAAGACATGTGCATAAATTATGGACAAATTAATAATGGCACGTAGCCAATCATTTGAATGCCTTTTAATTAATTTAACCCACAAGAGATGTACACAAACACACACACATACACACCAAAGAGATAAAAAGTGAAGGAAGGTTAAGTAGAATGTTGATAACTTTTGGACAGGCTCTTTCTTTGAATAAAACCGAAACTATGCACAACTTAATGACGGAACCACTTATATATTATTCTATCTTGGTTTGAGTGTACATCCTTATACATCGATACAGTGAAACAAATATAAATAGGTATATCGTTTGAGACCAGGTAAAATAGTTAAATTAAGAGTTGGCTGGCTCAGCAGAAGCAGAAGCAGCAGCAGCAGCAGCATTACAAACAACTGCTGAAGATGCACGCATATAAATAACCAATGATGCGGCATTCATCTGGATACGACTTACAACACAGCCCCACAATCAGTCTCAGCTTACGAGCCAAAGCAGCCAAAGCTAAACGGGCCATTGAAACTGAAGACGGCCATTGTTGGTTCACATCCTTGGGGCTAAAAGGGATAAACGTTTAGCATGGTTTGCACGATTTTTATGTAAGGCACGTGTTGTTCTTCTTGTTGTTGTTGTTGTTATTGGTGTTGTTGTAGCTACTATTGCTGAATGCTTACTAACATTTTAGTTGCTGCTTCTATCCGTGTCCGTCTCCGTCTCCGTCTCGATGTCCGTGTGACTGTTTCGCGTCATTTGCTGCTGATCCCAGTGGTAATTTTGTGGGCCGTACTCTGTGTTTGAGCCCCGCCCTCTTTCTGTAACACAAAACTCCATCGCAAAAGGCAGTCGAATTTCATTCGATTTGATGGAACGTTTCGGCCTTTTGTGACTCGGTGACTTGTGCAGCTTTCCAGATGGCAGTTGTCTAAAGTTGTCAAAACAAAAAAAACCGACCAGACTAACAATAAGTGCCAAAAACAAGCGAGCGAGCAAATAAAAAACAGAAAGAAAAAAATTAAGAATGCTTCGGACAAGCTCAACAGCTCCTATCCGACTATCTCCTACACCTGGCAGCAAACCAACAACGTTGTTTGGCTTCGCCCACTTGAGAGCATTGCAGTTGTTTGAGCCGGAGAGCCAGCTGTCTGTCTGTCAGTTTATATGTCTTTCTCTCTTCGTATCTTGGCAGTGCTGTAACCTTGTCAAAACAGAATATCGCTTACCAAGTCGTTTGGCAATTTTTCTCAATTTTCACAAGGCTAAAGCACAAAAAAACACAGAAAGAAAATGAAAAATACAAGTGCAACTCAAAAGGCTGCTAAATTGCAGCTCGCAAGTGCTTTAAGAGGAAGAGGAAGAGAGAGCATCTCTAGTTCTCGCCTCACACACGCTGACTTGATGTTTGGGCATCCAATTTGAAGTGCACGTCCCCAGCTGGGCAAGCTGAGACAAGCGCTAGCGGAGCAAACTAAGAAGCTTGATTTCCGCCGCTATTCGCAGACCACACACACATAAACACACACACACACATCCAGAGAGTGTGCCGTAAGGCAGCAACAAATAAGCGCTAGAAGTTTGAGGCAGGGTTAGAGATGAGCCAAAATGCGAGGAGCAATAAAATCACGCACGGTAAACTTTGCGCAAGCAATTTTATTTTAGTAAATGATCAGAGAATCAGACTTTGTGGATAAGTAAATATAGGATTAAAGATCCGTTACATGCTCATTCTTTCTGTTGCAAGATCCTTTCTAAGTATCTTCATTTTGATTTAATTTCATCCATTGTCATAAAAAAACAAATTTTGTATATTCAAAGCTGCGAAAAATGAAACCTTTAAGTGAAACCTAAGTCCATAGTCATTTCTTAGCTTTATAATAAAAGCTGATTTTTAAACACAAACACGCTCAGCTCTAACTATGGCTCGCTTGTGTTGCACGATTGCTCTTTGGTGATTTGGGAGTCAGGGAGTTGGGGATTCTGGGCAGTTTTCCTTAGCTTTCGCTTCTCATACACAAATACACACACCGGGTACATGGACGTGCCGAGAAACAAAGCACAAATTGTTGTATGTAATTGTGCGTTACTCATACACATCAACACTGTTGGCAAACACACACACACACACACACACATCCGACTCACCTGCTTGCTGCGTGCAGCGAATTCCATTGCATACTTTTGCTTGGCTCGAGTCGGCTCGCTGGTTGGCTGTGCAAATAAAAAGTGATATACGCGCGACACTGAATGAATATTAATCGCCCTTTTTTGCTGTGCCTTGACTTGGCATCTGGCCACCATTTGCTGCTGTTGCTGTTGCTATTGCTGCGTCTGCTGCCACCTTAATAATACCTTTAGCTTGACGCCAAGGATTTGGCCCAGCTGGTTGGGCTGATTTGGCAGCTTAAATGATTTCCGGCAAGTGTATGCCTGTGTGTTTGTGTGTGTTTGGATGGAAAGGAAAATACGAGTAAGTATGTGTGATTTGTTGAATTTGACAAAATTTATTAGTTTCAGTAGTCAAACTGCCTATTGTTTATCAAGTTGGCCGTTCAGCTTATTTTCATAGTCCTTTCAAATATACTATATACGTATTTTTCTGCCTCGTTTTATTGAATTTCATTTTATTCGTATGCCCATTTTATATAAATTGCTTTTAGTCCCATACCACAAACAAAACAGAAGCTTTTTTAAAGGCTGTTAAATTCAACAGTTCTTTTTATTATATTCACTGTTAATTCGTCGCAGCGCACAAAGACGAAAAGGTGGCGGCCATAAAATGGTCCGAGTGTTGCTTTCGCGACCCTTTTTTTCTCACTCATTCGAAACAAAACATGTATTACTTATTATGGCTCACACCCCAAAAGCAAAAGAGAAAAAAATATAGCGCAAACAACAACAGCTTGTCAAGAGGGCTTAAAAGTAACACTCCTCCCACCCCCAGCGACAAGTAGTTCGCACCTTTGTGGGGTTTCTTTTTGTTCGCAACACACAAAAAAACAAATTTTTGGGCAATTCAATTTGGGTTTTCCATTTCACTCACTCGACAAACTCTTACTTTTTTAATGAAATTTTGGTGTATTGCAAATACTTGCGGCAAACGCCAGCATTAAATTTCGCAGCTCGTAAACAAATCGGGTCAGAGTTAAAAGAGGTGTCAACAACTGCTGTTGTTTGTTGACACCTTTTACTTTTTGGACACATGAGGCAGTTCGTCAAGTGGACGACAGACTTTACGTTACTCGTTTTTCGTTTAGCTAACTTTGGATTTGGCTATTTTCGTCAGACATTTTCTGTGCATGCTGTCCTGTGTGCCCCATCAAATTTATAGTTAATTTTCAATTCAGTTGAACAAGCTTACACGTTTCAATGAATGGATTTTGTTTGCGACGATGCCACCAGCATCATCTCCCGTTCAGGTGGCAACATTGTGTCAAAGCCAAACTTCGCAGACAACAAAAGCTCATTGCAAACTGAGGCAGACTGCCACAGCACACAATCGCTAGCAGCAGGGGCTAGCAGCCAAACAGTGTTGCCAATTTTGCTTTATTTTACACACAAAAGTTACATGCGTTAACTTGGCGAAAACTGAAGATGAAGATAATTCAAATGCCATAACGTTGTTAAAAATCAAAACGTTTGAAATCCAATCGAATTTTTCCTTCATTTATATGCCTAGTAAGTTAGTAATAAAGCCTTCTCTCTATTATAAATATGAACTTCAGAATAATATATTTTCGTGAATCAGATTACATTTTGATCTTAATAATTCTGCGTTTAATTGACTTGGACACATAATATTATGCAGCAATCTAGCTTTTTTCCAGCTAAAAGCAGGCAACATTGCCAAAAGCTTATTGACTGGGAATTTACCCTGCCCAGCAGCTCGTTATGGCAAAGTTTTGTTTTTGTTTTTGTGTTCAACGCGCTGAACTAATTGCGACCCCTCTACCAAATTTGTTTTGGAGCTACGCCTGTGCGACGGCTCTTGATGTATGAGACGAAGGGTGTGTCTGTATTGTTGTGTGTTAGTCTAAAAACGCAAATAAAAATACGCAACGAAACTAATCTGCAAGTGAACCCGATGAACAGCACAGAGAGAGAGACAGACAGACACACAAAAGCAATTTGTTTGCGGCGCACACTATTGTTGCATTATTATTGTTTGTTGGCTGCGTCTGAGCCGTGGATGTAACACCATGCCCCATGCCACAGTAACTAACCTGAGCAAACGACGCGACAGTTGCAGCAGCAGAAAAACAGGCAGCACATGTTTGCCACCTTGCCGCTCGATGCCACTTTGTGCTAGCTCGTTTTGCGTACTATTATTTCTGCGAGTGTATGCGTGTGTGTGTGTGTGGCCTGTCCTTGCGGTGTATTTAACCTGTCTGCTTGTTGGATTACGACAACTCACCCATGGGCGGAGATAAACACACACACAAACGTACCAATAGCGTTCAAACAAACAACAAAAGCATGTTTCTATTCATATGCCACTTTGCTGCATGTTTGAGTGCATGAATGTGTGTGTATAAGTGTGTGTGTGTGTGTGTGTGGGTAACGCAATACGCAAGCAACCAGCCATGCACCCCGCAGACGCGTGCCTGCCACATCCCCAACCGCAACTGATACTGGCGTTGAGCTCATGAAACGCATAGGGCTAACACTTTTATTTACTCTGTTCATGAAAGATAAAGGTAATAAGGTAACTCAACTTCAGTTTTGGTTAGGAATTGTTGAAGAAACGCATTGTGATTTGATTCCTGTGTATAGTTTAATGTGATTTCTGCCATGATTATTCTACATAATTAAGGACCTTTTGATGCAATGTTCCTTTTACTTTAACAAAGCTCAAACAATTGTTTACAAGTGCTTCCGTAAAATATTTATAAATTATTTAAGCTTAAAGAATTATTGTTGTAAAATAATAATAGAGTAGTTCTTTTTTTTCCCTCACCTAAGCTGATGAATAATTAAAATGAGTGTATTTAACAGTCTTTATTTGCCATTAAACTGCAATGTTCTTCAACTTGTTTAGCACACATTTTAACGCTTATTTTAGTTTAGGCTACGCTTCAGGTTACACACACCACGCAGAAAAAGGAAAAGAACAAGAGGGAAAGAGAGCGAGAGAATGAGGTAAAACAACCGCAGTGTTCACACTAATTTGCACAAGCGTCGACAACGCTTGCGTGTGTGTTCATTTCTAGCTCGATTGCATTTCACGCTTTGCTTTTGGCAGCAGTGATTCACTTTTGACTTTCAAACTGTCAGGCGTCAAAATTATATTCCTTCCCCCACTTACGCAAGCCACTCCACTTTCACAAGGCTTTCGATAGACAATATTGCATGTTAATAAAAACATGCTGCACAAAAAACGTAAGTACGAGTACAAAGAAAAAAACTCTTACATAAATTTTTGTGTGCAATAGAGTAGAGCAAAAATATAACCAATATACCAGTCCCCTTAAGGAACCACAACAAATCGATTATTATACTATACATATATATATATATATATATATATATATATATATATATATATATATATATATACATTCTACATAATGGATTCGCAAATCATCAGTTGCTGTTTTCTATGGGGTCTCGACATATCTCTGACGAAATATATCCGCCGTTTCACTAACGACATATCTCCAAGCACATATTAAATTTTAACATGAAATCTGACCAAAAATCGAATTTTATTTAAATGTAATTTCTTAAATGCAGTTTTATTTTAGGGGTCAAACCATGACTTTTGAGATATTGCTTTTGAAAATCGGGTCACATTTGCCGAAGTTATGGAAGTCGAAAGATTTGACCAATGCCCAAGTCAATTTTTGGTATAAAATTTTAACATGAAATCTGACCAAAAATCGAATTTTATTTAAATGTAATTTCTTAAATGCAGTTTTATTTTAGGGGTCAAACCATGACTTTTGAGATATTGCTTTTGAAAATCGGGTCACATTTGACGAAGTTATGGAAGTCGAAAGATTTGACCAATGCCCAAGTCAATTTTTGTTTATAAAATTTTAACATGAAATCTGACCAAAAATCGAATTGTATTTAAATGTAATTTCTTAAATGCAGTTTTATTTTAGGGGTCAAACCATGACTTGAGATATTGCTTTTGAAAATCGGGTCACATTTGACGAAGTTATGGAAGTCGAAAGATTTTACCAATGCCCAAGTCAATTTTTGTTTATAAAATTTTAACATGAAATCTGACCAAAAATCGAATTTTATTTAAATGTAATTTCTTAAATGCAGTTTTGTTTTAGGGGCCAAACCATGACTTTTGAGATATTGCTTTTGAAAATCGGGTCACATTTGACGAAGTTATGGAAGTCGAAAGATTTGACCAATGCCCAAGTCAATTTTTGTTTATAAAATTTTAACATGAAATCTGACCAAAAATCGAATTGTATTTAAATGTAATTTCTTAAATGCAGTTTTATTTTAGGGGCCAAACCATGACTTTTAAGGTATTGCTTTTGAAAATCGGGTCACATTTGACGAAGTTATGGAAGTCGAAAGATTTGACCAATGCCCAAGTCAATTTTTGTTTATAAAATTTTAACATGAAATCTGACCAAAAATCGAATTTTATTTAAATGTAATTTCTTAAATGCAGTTTTATTTTAGGGGCCAAACCATGACTTTAAAGGTATTGCTTTTGAAAATCGGGTCACATTTGACGAAGTTATGGAAGTCGAAAGATTTGACCAATGCCCAAGTCAATTTTTGTTTATAAAATTTTAACATGAAATCTGACCAAAAATCGAATTGTATTTAAATGTAATTTCTTAAATGCAGTTTTATTTTAGGGGCCAAACCATGACTTTAAAGGTACTGCTTTTGAAAATGGTCACATTTGACGAAGTTATGGAAGTCGAAAGATTTGACCAATGCCCAAGTCAATTTTTGTTTATAAAATTTTAACATGAAATCTGACCAAAAATCGAATTTTATTTAAATGTAATTTCTTAAATGCAGTTTTATTTTAGGGGTCAAACCATGACTTTTGAGATACTGCTTTTCAAAATCGGGTCACATTTGACGAAGTTATGGAAGTCGAAAGATTTGACCAATGCCCAAGTCAATTTTTGTTTATAAAATTTTAACATGAAATCTGACCAAAAATCGAATTTTATTTAAATGTAATTTCTTAAATGCAGTTTTATTTTAGGGGCCAAACCATGACTTTAGAGGTATTGCTTTTGAAAATCGGGTCACATTTGACGAAGTTATGGAAGTCGAAAGATTTGACCAATTCCCAAGTCAATTTTTGTTTATAAAATTTTAACATGAAATCTGACCAAAAATCGAATTTTATTTAAATGTAATTTCTTAAATGCAGTTTTATTTTAGGGGTCAAACCATGACTTTTGAGATATTGCTTTTGAAAATCGGGTCACATTTGACGAAGTTATGGAAGTCGAAAGATTTGACCAATTCCCAAGTCAATTTTTGTTTATAAAATTTTAACATGAAATCTGACCAAAAATCGAATTGTATTT
Organism: Scaptomyza flava; assembly: GCA_030179655.1. NCBI lineage: Eukaryota > Metazoa > Arthropoda > Insecta > Diptera > Drosophilidae > Scaptomyza > Scaptomyza flava. The sequence goes on along the minus strand of JARNME010000404.1, from coordinate 83,523,538 downwards.
AAATGTAATTTCTTAAATGCAGTTTTATTTTAGGGGTCAAACCATGACTTTTGAGATATTGCTTTTGAAAATCGGGTCACATTTGACGAAGTTATGGAAGTCGAAAGATTTGACCAATGCCCAAGTCAATTTTTGTTTATAAAATTTTAACATGAAATCTGACCAAAAATCGAATTGTATTTAAATGTAATTTCTTAAATGCAGTTTTATTTTAGGGGCCAAACCATGACTTTAGAGGTATTGCTTTTAAAAATCGGGTCACATTTGACGAAGTTATGGAAGTCGAAAGATTTGACCAATGCCCAAGTCAATTTTTGTTTATAAAATTTTAACATGAAATCTGACCAAAAATCGAATTTTATTTAAATGTAATTTCTTAAATGCAGTTTTATTTTAGGGGCCAAACCATGACTTTAAAGGTATTGCTTTTGAAAATCGGGTCACATTTGACGAAGTTATGGAAGTCGAAAGATTTGACCAATGCCCAAGTCAATTTTTGTTTATAAAATTTTAACATGAAATCTGACCAAAAATCGAATTTTATTTAAATGTAATTTCTTAAATGCAGTTTTATTTTAGGGGCCAAACCATGACTTTAAAGGTACTGCTTTTCAAAATCGGGTCACATTTGACGAAGTTATGGAAGTCGAAAGATTTGACCAATGCCCAAGTCAATTTTTGTTTATAAAATTTTAACATGAAATCTGACCAAAAATCGAATTTTATTTAAATGTAATTTCTTAAATGCAGTTTTATTTTAGGGGTCAAACCATGACTTTTGAGATACTGCTTTTCAAAATCGGGTCACATTTGACGAAGTTATGGAAGTCGAAAGATTTGACCAATGCCCAAGTCAATTTTTGTTTATAAAATTTTAACATGAAATCTGACCAAAAATCGAATTTTATTTAAATGTAATTTCTTAAATGCAGTTTTATTTTAGGGGCCAAACCATGACTTTTGAGATATTGCTTTTAAAAATCGGGTCACATTTGACGAAGTTATGGAAGTCGAAAGATTTGACCAATGCCCAAGTCAATTTTTGTTTATAAAATTTTAACATGAAATCTGACCAAAAATCGAATTTTATTTAAATGTAATTTCTTAAATGCAGTTTTATTTTAGGGGTCAAACCATGACTTTTGAGATATTGCTTTTCAAAATCGGGTCACATTTGACGAAGTTATGGAAGTCGAAAGATTTGACCAATGCCCAAGTCAATTTTTGTTTATAAAATTTTAACATGAAATCTGACCAAAAATCGAATTTTATTTAAATGTAATTTCTTAAATGCAGTTTTATTTTAGGGGTCAAACCATGACTTTTGAGATATTGCTTTTAAAAATCGGGTCACATTTGACGAAGTTATGGAAGTCGAAAGATTTGACCAATGCCCAAGTCAATTTTTGTTTATAAAATTTTAACATGAAATCTGACCAAAAATCGAATTTTATTTAAATGTAATTTCTTAAATGCAGTTTTATTTTAGGGGTCAAACCATGACTTTTGAGATACTGCTTTTCAAAATCGGGTCACATTTGACGAAGTTATGGAAGTCGAAAGATTTGACCAATGCCCAAGTCAATTTTTGGTATAAAAATTTAACATGTATTTTGACAAAAAATCGAATTTTATTTAAATGTAATTTCTTAAATGCAGTTTTATTTTAGGGGTCAAACCATGACTTTTAAGGTATTGCTTTTGAAAATCGGGTCACATTTGACGAAGTTATGGAAGTCGAAAGATTTGACCAATGCCCAAGTCAATTTTTGTTTATAAAATTTTAACATGAAATCTGACCAAAAATCGAATTTTATTTAAATGTAATTTCTTAAATGCAGTTTTATTTTAGGGGCCAAACCATGACTTTTGAGATACTGCTTTTGAAAATCGGGTCACATTTGACGAAGTTATGGAAGTCGAAAGATTTGACCAATGCCCAAGTCAATTTTTGGCTATAAAATTTTAACATGGAATCTGACCAAAAATCGAATTGTATTTAAATGTAATTTCTTAAATGCAGTTTTATTTTAGGGGTCAAACCATGACTTTTGAGATATTGCTTTTGAAAATCGGGTCACATTTGACGAAGTTATGGAAGTCGAAAGATTTGACCAATGCCCAAGTCAATTTTTGTTTATAAAATTTTAACATGAAATCTGACCAAAAATCGAATTTTATTTAAATGTAATTTCTTAAATGCAGTTTTATTTTAGGGGTCAAACCATGACTTTTGAGATATTGCTTTTGAAAATCGGGTCACATTTGACGAAGTTATGGAAGTCGAAAGATTTGACCAATGCCCAAGTCAATTTTTGTTTATAAAATTTTAACATGAAATCTGACCAAAAATCGAATTTTATTTAAATGTAATTTCTTAAATGCAGTTTTATTTTAGGGGTCAAACCATGACTTTTGAGATATTGCTTTTGAAAATCGGGTCACATTTGACGAAGTTATGGAAGTCGAAAGATTTGACCAATGCCCAAGTCAATTTTTGTTTATAAAATTTTAACATGAAATCTGACCAAAAATCGAATTGTATTTAAATGTAATTTCTTAAATGCAGTTTTATTTTAGGGGTCAAACCATGACTTTTGAGATATTGCTTTTGAAAATCGGGTCACATTTGACGAAGTTATGGAAGTCGAAAGATTTGACCAATGCCCAAGTCAATTTTTGTTTATAAAATTTTAACATGAAATCTGACCAAAATCGAATTGTATTTAAATGTAATTTCTTAAATGCAGTTTTATTTTAGGGGTCAAACCATGACTTTTGAGATATTGCTTTTGAAAATCGGGTCACATTTGACGAAGTTATGGAAGTCGAAAGATTTGACCAATGCCCAAGTCAATTTTTGTTTATAAAATTTTAACATGAAATCTGACCAAAAATCGAATTTATTTAAATGTAATTTCTTAAATGCAGTTTTATTTTAGGGGTCAAACCATGACTTTTGAGATATTGCTTTTGAAAATCGGGTCACATTTGACGAAGTTATGGAAGTCGAAAGATTTGACCAATGCCCAAGTCAATTTTTGTTTATAAAATTTTAACATGAAATCTGACCAAAAATCGAATTTTATTTAAATGTAATTTCTTAAATGCAGTTTTATTTTAGGGGCCAAACCATGACTTTAAAGGTATTGCTTTTGAAAATCGGGTCACATTTGACGAAGTTATGGAAGTCGAAAGATTTGACCAATGCCCAAGTCAATTTTTGTTTATAAAATTTTAACATGAAATCTGACCAAAAATCGAATTGTATTTAAATGTAATTTCTTAAATGCAGTTTTATTTTAGGGGTCAAACCATGACTTTTGAGATATTGCTTTTGAAAATCGGGTCACATTTGACGAAGTTATGGAAGTCGAAAGATTTGACCAATGCCCAAGTCAATTTTTGTTTATAAAATTTTAACATGAAATCTGACCAAAAATCGAATTTTATTTAAATGTAATTTCTTAAATGCAGTTTTATTTTAGGGGTCAAACCATGACTTTTGAGATATTGCTTTTGAAAATCGGGTCACATTTGACGAAGTTATGGAAGTCGAAAGATTTGACCAATGCCCAAGTCAATTTTTGTTTATAAAATTTTAACATGAAATCTGACCAAAAATCGAATTTTATTTAAATGTAATTTCTTAAATGCAGTTTTATTTTAGGGGTCAAACCATGACTTTTGAGATATTGCTTTTGAAAATCGGGTCACATTTGACGAAGTTATGGAAGTCGAAAGATTTGACCAATGCCCAAGTCAATTTTTGTTTATAAAATTTTAACATGAAATCTGACCAAAAATCGAATTTTATTTAAATGTAATTTCTTAAATGCAGTTTTATTTTAGGGGTCAAACCATGACTTTGAGATATTGCTTTTGAAAATCGGGTCACATTTGACGAAGTTATGGAAGTCGAAAGATTTGACCAATGCCCAAGTCAATTTTTGTTTATAAAATTTTAACATGAAATCTGACCAAAAATCGAATTTTATTTAAATGTAATTTCTTAAATGCAGTTTTATTTTAGGGGTCAAACCATGACTTTTGAGATATTGCTTTTGAAAA
>JARNME010000404.1:83336127-83519456 GCA_030179655.1 Scaptomyza flava | reverse complement strand
AAATCTGACCAAAAATCGAATTTTATTTAAATGTAATTTCTTAAATGCAGTTTTATTTTAGGGGTCAAACCATGACTTTTGAGATATTGCTTTTGAAAATCGGGTCACATTTGACGAAGTTATGGAAGTCGAAAGATTTGACCAATGCCCAAGTCAATTTTTGTTTATAAAATTTTAACATGAAATCTGACCAAAAATCGAATTTTATTTAAATGTAATTTCTTAAATGCAGTTTTATTTTAGGGGTCAAACCATGACTTTTGAGATATTGCTTTTGAAAATCGGGTCACATTTGACGAAGTTATGGAAGTCGAAAGATTTGACCAATGCCCAAGTCAATTTTTGTTTATAAAATTTTAACATGAAATCTGACCAAAAATCGAATTTTATTTAAATGTAATTTCTTAAATGCAGTTTTATTTTAGGGGTCAAACCATGACTTTTGAGATATTGCTTTTGAAAATCGGGTCACATTTGACGAAGTTATGGAAGTCGAAAGATTTGACCAATGCCCAAGTCAATTTTTGTTTATAAAATTTTAACATGAAATCTGACCAAAAATCGAATTTTATTTAAATGTAATTTCTTAAATGCAGTTTAATTTTAGGGGTCAAACCATGACTTTTGAGATATTGCTTTTGAAAATCGGGTCACATTTGACGAAGTTATGGAAGTCGAAAGATTTGACCAATGCCCAAGTCAATTTTTGTTTATAAAATTTTAACATGAAATCTGACCAAAAATCGAATTTTATTTAAATGTAATTTCTTAAATGCAGTTTTATTTTAGGGGTCAAACCATGACTTTTGAGATATTGCTTTTGAAAATCGGGTCACATTTGACGAAGTTATGGAAGTCGAAAGATTTGACCAATGCCCAAGTCAATTTTTGTTTATAAAATTTTAACATGAAATCTGACCAAAATCGAATTTTATTTAAATGTAATTTCTTAAATGCAGTTTTATTTTAGGGGTCAAACCATGACTTTTGAGATATTGCTTTTGAAAATCGGGTCACATTTGACGAAGTTATGGAAGTCGAAAGATTTGACCAATGCCCAAGTCAATTTTTGTTTATAAAATTTTAACATGAAATCTGACCAAAAATCGAATTTTATTTAAATGTAATTTCTTAAATGCAGTTTTATTTAGGGGTCAAACCATGACTTTTGAGATATTGCTTTTGAAAATCGGGTCACATTTGACGAAGTTATGGAAGTCGAAAGATTTGACCAATGCCCAAGTCAATTTTTGTTTATAAAATTTTAACATGAAATCTGACCAAAAATCGAATTTTATTTAAATGTAATTTCTTAAATGCAGTTTTATTTTAGGGGTCAAACCATGACTTTTGAGATATTGCTTTTGAAAATCGGGTCACATTTGACGAAGTTATGGAAGTCGAAAGATTTGACCAATGCCCAAGTCAATTTTTGTTTATAAAATTTTAACATGAAATCTGACCAAAAATCGAATTTTATTTAAATGTAATTTCTTAAATGCAGTTTTATTTTAGGGGTCAAACCATGACTTTTAAGATACTGCTTTTGAAAATCGGGTCACATTTGACGAAGTTATGGAAGTCGAAAGATTTGACCAATGCCCAAGTCAATTTTTGTTTATAAAATTTTAACATGAAATCTGACCAAAAATCGAATTTTATTTAAATGTAATTTCTTAAATGCAGTTTTATTTTAGGGGTCAAACCATGACTTTTGAGATATTGCTTTTGAAAATCGGGTCACATTTGACGAAGTTATGGAAGTCGAAAGATTTGACCAATGCCCAAGTCAATTTTTGTTTATAAAATTTTAACATGAAATCTGACCAAAAATCGAATTTTATTTAAATGTAATTTCTTAAATGCAGTTTTATTTTAGGGGTCAAACCATGACTTTTGAGATATTGCTTTTGAAAATCGGGTCACATTTGACGAAGTTATGGAAGTCGAAAGATTTGACCAATGCCCAAGTCAATTTTTGTTTATAAAATTTTAACATGAAATCTGACCAAAAATCGAATTTTATTTAAATGTAATTTCTTAAATGCAGTTTTATTTTAGGGGTCAAACCATGACTTTTGAGATATTGCTTTTGAAAATCGGGTCACATTTGACGAAGTTATGGAAGTCGAAAGATTTGACCAATGCCCAAGTCAATTTTTGTTTATAAAATTTTAACATGAAATCTGACCAAAAATCGAATTTTATTTAAATGTAATTTCTTAAATGCAGTTTTATTTTAGGGGTCAAACCATGACTTTTGAGATATTGCTTTTGAAAATCGGGTCACATTTGACGAAGTTATGGAAGTCGAAAGATTTGACCAATGCCCAAGTCAATTTTTGTTTATAAAATTTTAACATGAAATCTGACCAAAAATCGAATTTTATTTAAATGTAATTTCTTAAATGCAGTTTTATTTTAGGGGTCAAACCATGACTTTTGAGATATTGCTTTTGAAAATCGGGTCACATTTGACGAAGTTATGGAAGTCGAAAGATTTGACCAATGCCCAAGTCAATTTTTGTTTATAAAATTTTAACATGAAATCTGACCAAAAATCGAATTTTATTTAAATGTAATTTCTTAAATGCAGTTTTATTTTAGGGGTCAAACCATGACTTTTGAGATATTGCTTTTGAAAATCGGGTCACATTTGACGAAGTTATGGAAGTCGAAAGATTTGACCAATGCCCAAGTCAATTTTTGTTTATAAAATTTTAACATGAAATCTGACCAAAAATCGAATTTTATTTAAATGTAATTTCTTAAATGCAGTTTTATTTTAGGGGTCAAACCATGACTTTTAAGGTATTGCTTTTGAAAATCGGGTCACATTTGCCGAAGTTATGGAAGTCGAAAGATTTGACCAATGCCCAAGTCAATTTTTGTTTATAAAATTTTAACATGAAATCTGACCAAAAATCGAATTTTATTTAAATGTAATTTCTTAAATGCAGTTTTATTTTAGGGGTCAAACCATGACTTTTGAGATATTGCTTTTGAAAATCGGGTCACATTTGACGAAGTTATGGAAGTCGAAAGATTTGACCAATGCCCAAGTCAATTTTGTTTATAAAATTTTAACATGAAATCTGACCAAAAATCGAATTTTATTTAAATGTAATTTCTTAAATGCAGTTTTATTTTAGGGGTCAAACCATGACTTTTGAGATATTGCTTTTGAAAATCGGGTCACATTTGACGAAGTTATGGAAGTCGAAAGATTTGACCAATGCCCAAGTCAATTTTTGTTTATAAAATTTTAACATGAAATCTGACCAAAAATCGAATTTTATTTAAATGTAATTTCTTAAATGCAGTTTTATTTTAGGGGCCAAACCATGACTTTTAAGGAATTGCTTTTGAAAATCGGGTCACATTTGACGAAGTTATGGAAGTCGAAAGATTTGACCAATGCCCAAGTCAATTTTTGTTTATAAAATTTTAACATGAAATCTGACCAAAAATCGAATTTTATTTAAATGTAATTTCTTAAATGCAGTTTTATTTTAGGGGTCAAACCATGACTTTTGAGATATTGCTTTTGAAAATCGGGTCACATTTGACGAAGTTATGGAAGTCGAAAGATTTGACCAATGCCCAAGTCAATTTTTGTTTATAAAATTTTAACATGAAATCTGACCAAAAATCGAATTTTATTTAAATGTAATTTCTTAAATGCAGTTTTAGTTTAGGGGTCAAACCATGACTTTTGAGATATTGCTTTTGAAAATCGGGTCACATTTGACGAAGTTATGGAAGTCGAAAGATTTGACCAATGCCCAAGTCAATTTTTGTTTATAAAATTTTAACATGAAATCTGACCAAAAATCGAATTTTATTTAAATGTAATTTCTTAAATGCAGTTTTAGTTTAGGGGTCAAACCATGACTTTTGAGATATTGCTTTTGAAAATCGGGTCACATTTGCCGAAGTTATGGAAGTCGAAAGATTTGACCAATGCCCAAGTCAATTTTTGTTTATAAAATTTTAACATGAAATCTGACCAAAAATCGAATTTTATTTAAATGTAATTTCTTAAATGCAGTTTTATTTTAGGGGTCAAACCATGACTTTTGAGATATTGCTTTTGAAAATCGGGTCACATTTGACGAAGTTATGGAAGTCGAAAGATTTGACCAATGCCCAAGTCAATTTTTGGCTATAAAATTTTAACATGAAATCTGACCAAAAATCGAATTTTATTTAAATGTAATTTCTTAAATGCAGTTTTATTTTAGGGGTCAAACCATGACTTTTGAGATATTGCTTTTGAAAATCGGGTCACATTTGACGAAGTTATGGAAGTCGAAAGATTTGACCAATGCCCAAGTCAATTTTTGGCTATAAAATTTTAACATGGAATCTGACCAAAAATCGAATTTTATTTAAATGTAATTTCTTAAATGCAGTTTTATTTTAGGGGTCAAACCATGACTTTTAAGGAATTGCTTTTGAAAATCGGGTCAGTTTTGCCGAAGTTATGGAAGTCGAAAGATTTGACCAATGCCCAAGTCAATTTTTGTTTATAAAATTTTAACATAAAATCTGACCAAAAATCGAATTTTATTTAAATGTAATTTCTTAAATGCAGTTTTATTTTAGGGGTCAAACCATGACTTTTAAGGAATTGCTTTTGAAAATCGGGTCACATTTGCCGAAGTTATGGAAGTCGAAAGATTTGACCAATGCCCAAGTCAATTTTTGTTTATAAAATTTTAACATGAAATCTGACCAAAAATCGAATTTTATTTAAATGTAATTATTTAAATGCAGTTTTATCCTAGGTGCCAAACTATGACTTTTAATATATTGCTTTTGAAAATCGTGTCAGTTTTGCCGAAGTTATGGAAGTCGAAAAATTTGACTGTTGGCCAAGTCGACTTTTTGGCATAAAAACTTAACATGGATTTTGACCAAAAATCGAATTTTATTCAAATGTAATTATTTAAATGCAGTTTTATCCTAGGTGCCAAACTATGACTTTGAAGATATTGCTTTTGAAAATCGGGTCAGTTTTGACGAAGTTATGGAAGTCTAAAGTCTATTAGTTTAACCATGGTTTTAAAGAGATATATCGTTTCTAAGCGTCATAGCACAACGTGGAGATGTGTCGTCTCAAAACGTTTTGGCGGAGATATTTCGTTTGTGAAACGGCGGCGATACGTCGTATCAGAATGCCGCATCAGAACGTCATATCTCCGCCGAAAGAATCACTACATATTTCCGCCAGCAATATGCACTGGGCGGAGATATGCCTTTTTTATTCTGGAAATAAAAGTATTTTAATTCTTAGCACATAATATTAACAAAAAAATAAGGTATTAAAATTCGAATCAATGTAAATTTTTATAGTTTCCACTTATTCTCCGCAACAACTGCTTGAGAAACATGAGAAAATCTGGTAATCTTCGGTTGTACAACAAGTTCAACTAGAAATGTTGCTCGAAGATGTATGCGTACGTATACGTAATGTGATTGAAGTGCGCCGTGAGCATGTGAAAACTTTTTTGGCTAAAATGTCGATAGAGTACATACAAAGTATAAGACGTGAGTATTTAGCAAAAGAAGCAATACACACACACACACACACACACACACACGCACACACCTACAAACAATTAAAGAGATGAAAAATACGGTAAGTGGGTGGGTAAAACGAGTTTCGCGTAAATTAGCCAAGTGTAGACTTCATTAAGTAGCGCCAGTAAATTAAGTGCTAATGTTAAAAGTTTTGACCGCCAAAGTGTGCAATGCAATGTTGTTAGTTATTGTTGTTGTTTTTGCTATTGTTGCTATTGTTGTTGGTGTGGTTGTTGTTGTTCGCGCCAAGCTTCCGGCGGAAACAGTCAACAGCAGCACCAGCGGCAGGCAAGCAGCAACCGCAACAGCAACAACTTTAAATTGATGATGTAGCCCCACAACGAAAATTGCACTCACTTTCTCTCGGTCCCCCCGGAGGCACTTTCTTGCTGCTTGATGCGTGTGCCACGCAGTCTGCAAATTTTTAATGCTTTAATCTTGATGCTAATAAATCTTGAAGTTAGCTGCCACTTCTCCATTACTTTCGGTTTGCCCGAAAGGGGTTCTCCAAACTGGTGAAAAAGGAAAATGGGGACCAAAATACAATTAGACAGCTGCACGCTTAACAGTCTTAGTTTAAGCCAATTTGAATGCACTTTACCAGCAACTCTGGCAACGGACAGCAAAACTAAAATGCTTTTACACCCACCCCTTCCTTCTTCCTTTTAACTTATACTTGTTGTTGTTTTTGCTAGCCATTTTCTTGACTGCTCGTAATTACAAGTGACGCTTAGGAAAGTGTGTGAAAGTCCTGTGGAAAGTTTCGGTTCTTCACTAATCGAATTCGAGTTACATTGTGCGTGTTTGCCCTTTATCAATGTTCTTAGCTTTATGTATGTCAATATATTAAATAAGTTTATAAAGATTATATATTTTAAGCAAAAATATATTCGCACTAGATTGTAGGAAACTTATTTTAAAAGTCTTGAAATTAATTCATAGTGTAGAAAACATTTAAATTTTATTAAATAACGTTTATTTTTTTCGTTTGACCAACTGTGCTTTGGTCGCGCTGTCACCACCAGTTGTCTGCTGACTTTGTGGCAGTGTTGGAGTAGCTCATTTTGCGCCCCTTTTGCGGTTTTGCAGAGGCCAACAGAGTGGAGTTGTGACACACAACTGTCAAAGTGGCTCGTGACAAATTTGTTATTAGCGAAAGGCAAAGGCAAAAGCAGGAAGGCTTCATTTTGACAGCTTGTGTTGGTTGGCATTGCTCAACTTGGCTTCGGCTTCCTTGTGCTTGTTTTATTAACTCGAAATTTATGGCCTGCCATTAGACGGTGAAAATTAATCAAATTTTTTATTTTACCAACTCTCACAAAAATTTAACAACATAAATTTGTATTTAAAAATGAGTTAGCTACGCAGCTTGTGTGTTGGTATTTATATTCTTTTCTTTTCTTCTTTTTGTGTTCAATTTTTCAGCTTTGTAGTCAATTTCACGCCGTCTCACCTGCCAAATGAATGCCATTTTTCTTCTTCTTTGCCCGGGCGTCTTATTATGTAAGAATTTGTCATTTTCGAGCATGACTCGACTAGATGAAATGCAATTTACTCTCGCTGAAGGCATTTTAATGTTCTTCTTTAATGGTCGCTTTAAAAAAAAGAACAACAATGAGCTGAAGCTCATCAAGGGAAACTTTGGTCCAGTGTAAAAAGCAACATATGTTGTCCAAGTAAACTGGCTGGAAGATGATGATGGTCTCTTAACTTGACTCTTGCCAGTGTGTTTTATGCCCACGCTAAGGAAAAAAAAAGTGCAAAAATATGTTGCACATAAATTTGTATTAAGTTTTGCCGCTGTCACTTTTTCCGTTCGTTCTTTCGCCTAAGCAATGCGGGCAGACAGCATAACGACATAATCATAAATTTAAATATGCAACCCGGGCGCCCAACAGTTGTACTTATGTAAGTATGTCGGATCTGCCTTTTAGCCTGCCATCTTACCCTCCCTACATCCTTTCCCACACCCACACACACACACTTTACATTTCTTGCCAAAAAAAAAAAAAAGAAGAGAGATCTGAAAAAAGCAACCTTTGCTGTGACAGTTTCACTTTGCCTGGCATAAGGAATTTCAGCTGCTGCTGCGCTTGCCACACACACATGTTGCCCCAGCTTTATGCGTGCTAAATGAAGTTGTTTCAAATGGAAAGAGAAGTGGCATGCAAAAAGACTGAAGGGAAAACTGGGAGTCAAACTCAGAAGCCTTAAATATGTTGTGCTGTGCTAAGTGCTTCGAATCGAAAAGCATATGATCACAAAAATTTCAGATATTGCTGTACGCAGGGTGTAAATAAATTCGAAAAAATGCTCTAAAAAGCTCAAAAAACGTTCAGAAATACATATTTAATTATATTTATTTTATTATTATTTAATAATGTTTTACCATTTATTTGACTAAAATTTTAAAGAATCTTTAACCATCTTGAGAAGTTGATTTAAAAATAATATTTTTTGAATGTATTTGAATTTTATATGAATTAAAATAAATTGTTTTTATTTAAAAGTTGACAAACTGGAAATAAAATAAATATTTTCCCAACAATTAAAGTTTTTTTATGAACAAATTTTATATTTTCAATAAATTCTAAATAATAAATAAAGTCTTATTGCAAACAAATTTCAAATTCTATCAACAAAAATCTAAAGTCATAAAATATTAATGCATAAACCTTGTGCACAATTTCAATATAAAATGTCAATTGACTATATTAATTGGAGCATAACTTTCCAATGGGCACCTTTCTTTGAGCCAAATACCAGTGCTAAAAATCGACTTAAATGTTTCTAACTGCACCTGAGCACAAGAACGCGTTCAACCATTGCTTTTATAGACAATATGTACATGTCTGCCTCCCCTTCATTTTTCGGTGCAAACATTTCGCCCAATACATAATCCCCAAGCAATGACAACAACAACGTAAAATACTTAGCAAATAAGCCTACGCAGGACAACAACAAAAGCAAACAAACTATCTGGAGCCAACTGACTTGTAATAGATTTAAGGGCAGCCCCCAAAAAGAAAAGAAGCATTAGTTTATTAGAGTATGTGTAGGGGTAGGTGTGAGTGTTTGGGTGTGCGATTGAGCAGAGCTTTAATAGTCATCTAACAAAATAAACACAATACTTATGCTGATAACCAAGAATCTTTATTGTGTGTTTAGAAAAATGTATCGTATATATGGACAATATTTAAATGGAAAATCTTGGGATGGCCAAGCGGAAAGTTTTCTTCTCTATGCGTTACGCAATGTAAAACATACAAGGTGCTTCCGCAAGGGATGCGCAAATAATGTGTGTAAACAATTTTTATTGCTTTCTGCAACTCCAAAACTGGAACTAAAACTGAAACATCAGCGGCAGGCAGGCAGGCAGGCCAACAACAGGACGGTAGAATTTGCTTAAAAGTAAAAGTTGTTGATAGAAATCACAAGAAAGCACAATAACATAAATTGCGAAAATGTGACAAAGGGTTGGCCTGTCAGCCAGTTTAGGGTTGAGTCTGTGTGTGGCAGACATTGGGTCAGGCCTGCCTTAGAAAGAAATAAAAAACAAGCAAGACAAAGAAGATGTTTCTGTTTTGAAGTGTGGTCCAAAAATGTATATTTGCGGCGATGACATCAGCAAACAACAACAGAAATTAAAAAAAAAAATATATATATAAAGAAAATCTAATTCATGAAGCATTCGCTCTACAAGATGAAGCTTAACTTTGCGCAAGTGATTCGCATTAAAAGTTTAAACTTTTGCCAAATTGCCGACACAAACACACACACACACACACACACACGTTGGTTAAACCTAAGCCATACCTAGAAACTATACCAACCAACCAACTCGACAGGCAGTCAAGAATAAGAGGAAATTGCTTGCTTTTCATAACTAAAACTTGGGAAATTATGAAATTCATACAGGAAGACAATTTTCTTCCACATCTAATTCGGGAACACACCTCCGCCTGCGTCTACCATAGCTTCACTCTCTCTCTCTCTCTCTCTCTCTCGCACTCTTTTTCTCTTTTCATCTCTCGTCTTGGTCTTGCAGCATTGCAGCATGAAATTTGTTTGTGGTCTTAGCCATAAGTTTGCCCGTCGACAGGCAACTTGTGTTGGCTGCCGTTTGTTGGTTGCCTTGCTTGGCTTGGCTTGCTTGCTCTCTCTTTGCTCCTGCTGACTTCTGGTTGCTGTTCGTTTTTATCCCAGAGATTTGCAGTTTTTAAGCCGCACCATTTTGAAAGTCCGCAATCCTTTTCCTAGATTCCCTCTCATCGTCTAACGCACACTTCTAAGCAATTTCGGTTGCTTTTTTGCGGCACTTTTGACGGAAATCCTATCCGTCTGCCCTCATATTCCTCTCTTGCACTGTCTTTATCTCTTCGTCTCTCTCGCTCTGTTTTTATCTATCTCACTGGCAATTCGTTAGCTTTGTTTAACTTGCAATTTGCTGGCAACTGATAGGTAGCTACTAGTACTTCTACAACTAGCCGCAACTTTTGGCCAAAACTGACTGGCATCTTGACTTTCATTAGGACACAGTTCATACTATCTATGTATGTATTTATATATATATATATATATACATGCATATCATATTTTGTAAGTCAGCCACAGTTACAGCTTTTAGCTTTTCAGCTTTTGGCTTTGCTGTTTCATCTTTATTTTATGTATACATTTTTTCTTTTTGGCAGGCAACAGGTTCTTAATTCATTTTTTATGGCAAACCATTTATAAAGATATAAAAGAGCAAACATTTGTTTATTGCAACCAACAACAACAAAAAATGAAATAAACCAATGAGCAGCAGAAAATCTAAAAATTACATAAGGGATCAGGGGATTTTTCGATAGAACAGCCTCTGCCTCTGCTGTTGCTGCTGATGCTGCCAGATTGTCGCAAACAAACAAACAACAACAAGAACAAGTAAGAACAGCTATTGCAAATGGCATCTGAGACAACGCTCTTCCTTTTTTTGTGCTCTAGCTCCATTTGTTATTATGCGCAGCGTACAAAGGATGCCTGCCTGTTGTTATAGTATTCGTCCTGGCCACGTTTGTTTAGTTTACGTCCGATTCCCCATGCAATAACTTAAAAAAACAACACGAAGACAATCCAGACAGACAGACAGACAGCAATGGTGCTGCTGCGACTAAGGCCCAGTACCAATAAATGCCAGGCCAAAAGCACCTTGACTCGTTTTCTTGCTCGGCACGAAATGTTTTCCCACACCTACTCAACAATAGGCAAACAGCCGCTGGGCACGGAAGTGCCGCCATGACGAGCATAGTTCTAACATGGCCAACAACACCCCATTCGAGAGCAACAGGGCTAAAATAAGACGAAGACGTGTTGGTGGTGGTGGCAAGCCAACTTTTGGGCCACGCATGAGAGCGAAAGAAATCATATTTTCTGAGCTTATTGACAGCGTAATCAGAGAGAGGCAATGTTTGACAATACTCCTGGCAACAACAATGCACAGACGCAATAATAAAATACAAATACAATTTATAGTTATGCTATTTTTACGGGCTGCTTGCATGGCTGCAAACAACAAAACTGGTAATTCATTACTTTATCGATGCCATAAGTTCGTAACGCAGCTGGGACCAGGTCGCTAGTTTCAGCATACTTACGTATACTTTTATATATACATACACACACACACATTGTAAGTGTAAGTATTTTGTGTGTGTACAAAAGCTGACAATTTATAGCCCCAGCAGTCGTGTGTCGTCTGGGCGAAAGTTAAAACCCTTTGCAATGGGGCAGGAACCCACAAAAAAAAAAACAAATAAAAAATACATAAACGTTAACAGAAAACCGTAAACGGTAGCAAGGTGTTAGTCTAGGTTGTGGTTATAAGTTTCCGCTACTTATCAGACATATTTTTAATTATTTTTAAAGCTGGAGACAACAAAAAGGTATTCGATAAGCCATCCTCTATTGGGGGTACCCAATAAAATCAAGCAATGAAGTAATATTTATTTTAACATTTTATATTTTCTATCGTCAAGTTAAATGAGAAATTAATAACAGTACATCAATTGTTTCGTGTATTATTTTCAGCTTAATGGAGTTGATTTTCTTTAAGTGTACTCATGCAGTTGATAGCATTTCTGTTGGTTTAATATTGTATATTAAGTAGATACAATACTTGTCGCACATTGTAAACACTTCATAGATTGTTGTTGTTGAGGGCACAAGAGTGCCTAGAAAAATATTGACTCGCCAAACACACAAGCAACACAAAACCCTATTCAAAGCTTTTTCCCGCGGCCAACAACAGCAGCGAGAGAGAGAGTAAAAATACAACACATAAACTACAACATACTTGAAAAGAAAGAAAGAAGAACAATAATCACAATACTCATAACAATAATCAAACACTATGGTATAGTTTAAGTAAGCACAAATTATTTTTATTATTATTATTATGCTTACACGCACTATGAAGAAAAAACTTTTCACATTCTGGTCGCTTTTTTTGAATAGGGGAAAGAGATTTGTGTTGGTCAGTGCACAAAAATAAATAAATAGGCTAAAATTGGTAATGCATAAATTGTTTGTTAGCAAAACTACGGTGGAAGCGCAAATGAAAAATATATACGTAAATAAAATGTACATATTGAGAACGGCAGTGTGTAGTATACAAAAGCAATTTGGTCCCCCAACAAACAAGCTAAAAACAAAAACGAAGTTGGTACACATTAAAATAAGGCCACAGCTGGGACTAAGAGACTCTCGCTCTCTCTCTCTCCCTCCCTTTCTCGCTCTAGCAGCTGGTGAGCCTACCGAAAAATGTAAAATTTTAAAATGTCGCCCACAGCAAATTGAAAATTAAACGAAAAACTTTAAAATAACTATATTAAAGGGGGGCATTGGGATGTTGGTTGGGGGAGTTGTTGTCAAAGAAAAAAAAGTTATATAAAATGTTTTTACTTGCTTGTTGACCCCAATTGTAGGCCCGGCCCAGGACCAGGCTGGCAGCATTGTACTAGCGCAAGTGTTGCCAACTCAATAAAATGACGCTCAAGCATGGAAAGTTGACCAGAGGAGAACAAGACCAAGGACCAAACAGGATGCCTAAGGATGCTGTGTAGCACCAACAACAACAACAGCAATAACAACAATATAAACAAACAACAGCCAGCAAGTGCATGTAAAAAAGTTGTGACAAAAAGTACATTTCCCATTTCTTTTCTTTTCTTTTTCTACTTTTTTGGCAAGGAAATTTTTTACAACCACTGTCACTAAGTTCTTTATACATATACACATAAGTATGTGTGTGTGTGTGGGTGTTTTTGACCGTTGTGCACATATTTTACAGTTGCTGCGGCCATTGTTGCCATTGTTGTTGCACGCGGTATATATGTGTGTGTGGGGGGTTTAGCACTAGTTGCCACAAGTCTCTGTGGATTGCCCAAATTGAATATCATCAAGGCTCAAATTAATGTCTTCAGCGCAAAGTTTGCCACTTGAAGCATATTTTTTTGCTTGCCTGCCAGCCTGCGATGTGCTCTCCGTTTTTCACTATTTGAATACACTATTGCAGTGAAGTATTATAGTTTTGTTGTACAGTAAAGAAATATAGGAAATAATTTTGAATTTATTTATTTGGTCGCATTTATATGGGTTTTTACCCAGTTTGCCCTGCCTGCCTGACTGATTATTTTACTTCGTTTGTAAAATAATAGCAAATGGATCTTAGGTCAACAGTTAGACGTTTCATATATGTCTATAGTCTCATCCGAAAGATCATTTAAACCTCGACTTTTTTAAGATAACTTCACATTCATTGCCTTCTTTCTTTATTATACCTATTCGTTCGCACTTTGCAGTTGCTGTTGCTGTTGTTGTCCTTAAGCCACTGCAAAGTTTTTGGCAGCATGCAGCGAATTATTGTTGTTGTTAGCCTTGCTTTACAAAGTTTTCTGACCCGCAAATTGAAATTGCTGCTTTCAGTCCGGCATTTTAGCTAATTGCACGCACGGCCGCCAACTTGGCCAGTGATTTGATTTTGCTTTCTTTCCCTCTTCCAGCTGCCCCATCAATGGCACGCGTTATACCGTAAACCACGGCCTGTTATGCATCCCCTGAGTCCATTGTGGCAGCCCAAAAAAAAAACACAAACTAACCTAACATCAAACCATAAACGTAAGTAATCTTATTCCCAAAATAGTAGCTCTACAACATTAGGGTGCGTGTTATTAATTCCAGTCAATCTATTAAAAATGTAAAATGCATGAGCTACAAAAGGCAATTGCAGTTCGAAACTATTTCGACGAATGTCTACACTTGGAAAAACTATTCAAGCTGAAATTAAGAATAATCAGCCTTACACAAAAATCCAAGATTCGGAAAATATTTTTCTAATTTACGATCTAAAATTTATTTTTAGCTTATAAACAGAAACATTATTTCCCTCCCCCTCGAAATTTTTTTTTAAATCATATGCCACCAGAATACCGTTTTCTTTTTGTCTAAGACAAGTTTATTTTTTCAAGTGCATTCAATTTTGAGTAAATATCGTATATAGAGGCTGCTAATGCACTAGGGAAAAGTCTAGTCTCTCCGATTGTCTGTGTGCCTTGCACGTATTCTCTAAACACAGGACTCTCGCTCTAACTGTCGTCTGCTTTTGATGTTGTTGTTCCTCGTGCGTGTCTCGTGGACAAGTCAAATTGTGAGACAACTCACCCCTTATCCCAATTTTCTTTCTGCCCCCCTCGCTAGTTGATGCATTATTTACGCGACGGTTCTTGTTTATTGATGTTTGTCTGTGTGCGACTGCAGGTTTGCCGTTTTGAACCGTCTTACCTCTGTACAGTCTAGTATACCTGGTGCTTTGTGGCTTTCACTAACGGTTACTTACTTTCCCCCTACCCCTTACCGTGTGTTGTGCCGTCACAGCAACTGCTTACATATTCATGAGGGTTGCGGCAGCAAAAGTAGCCAAAAAAAAAAAAGAGAATGAAATCGTCTTCGTGTGTGCATTGCCAAAAAGGAAAAAATATATTGCGGTTCAAGTTCGCTGGGTTCGTAACTTGGGCAGCTTTAGTGTCTTACCCTTGTTTATCTACGGATGCGATGCAGTCTCTCCTGGGAATCGGGCTTACAGAGCTGGGAGAGTGTTAGACCGGGTGTTTTAGCCGCTGTTGCAATTTGCCCGTTTAAATATGCGGATTTAATTGAGTTTAATTGTATATGAAAGGAAAGATTTGTATTCGCATTTTCGGCTTGAGTGCATTTGGTGGAGAAAAAAAGTTTCAAAAATAATATGTTATACAAAATTAGGTATGCAAAAGAAAAATAACTTTCTTCGCAGGATACCCAAAACTTAATAAAATCCCATCATTACATTATCATCTCGTACAAAAAATATTAAGACACAAAATCTCAGTTAAGATTATTTAAAAATTGTTATATGATCTTCAAAAGAAAAAAGCTACTTAACATTTTTATCACACGAAAGTAAGTTAAGCTTAACGGTTATCTACTGTAAATTTAACAACAGAACCGCAAAAATATGTATGTATATGCAAACAACCCGTAAAACAAAAGGGAAGCTGCGATGTAAAGGTCGAGAGCTTATTAAAATTTATATATTTAAATAGCATTTACCACCGCTTCTATCTCAACCCATTGTAGTCTATCACTGCGTAGCCTGAGGCGGCATAGATGAAAGTTTCAAGTGCTCCACACACCACCCATACACACACACACACATATTCTTTAGCCAGACAATCATCTATGTGCGATACTTGGAATTGACAAAAAAATAAAGGGGTAGTTGGCAGAGACTAGAAAAACAATTTCACGGTTATTCCTAGCAAATATGAAAAGTAAAATGTAATAGTCCTCCCACTCAAAGAACATATCCACCCTTCAAATGCAACAGAGCGCCAACAGCATATATCAAGCGGAAACGGAAGTCAGACACTTACATATGCGCGCGTAACTTTACGCCCATCGTCTTTCATTCTTTCTATATATGTAGAAGTTGTTGTTGCTTCGTTATATTTTTTTGTTGGTTGGTTTTGTTCGCCTGTCAAGCCCTGCGGCATATTTCAACAGTTGCCAGCCCGTAGTTGCTGTTATTGTCATAATATTGGCATGCATATATCATTCTGACGGTCTATAAAAATTTCTACACCAAATATGCCGCTGAGGGTTGATTTTTGTCAGCGCTGTTGCACTTGTCATAAATCTGTATTTGGAATGGGAATGGAAATGGGATGAGGCGAGGAAAGAAGGCAAAGCAAAACTGAAAACGAGAACGGGTGTCATTTTAGCTATTTCGTTTTTAGAATGTAATAAGCCTCAATGGACTATCGCTTATTTTGATCCTAAGTGGTTGATAATAAATTGTTACTGAGAACAATTTTTATTTATGTCAAACTAAAGGGGGGTTGCTGAGAGCTACAGGGTGGGGAGTTGTAAGATGATACAACCCCTTTTTTGAAGTATTGGGAAGCAAAACAAAATACTTTAGCAAATCAAATGTCGCCATATATTGGAAAAGTAAGTAAAAATTCAGTTATATTATTCGCGCGTCTGGTTATTTATTAAGCACGTCCACAACTAGGGATTATATGCACACACTCACACACACACGCACACACCTTTCTCTCACCTGTTATTCCCAACGTCCCTTTGGCAACATTTTTATTAATATTTAATGTGAGTTTCGCAACTTTTTGGCAATCCCTTGTCCTGCCAACCCTCATAAAACGCAACTTTTCGCACAACTGACAACTCAATTCGCCAGCTTTTTTGCTTTCTCCACACCCTGGCCCCTACTTCTAACCTCCCTAACTCGCTTTGCTTTGCCGCTTTCCACAACAGCACGTGCCAAAATATTTTTGTCGCTCACCATGCAAAATGACGCGCCTCCTGGAGTCCATTAGACGTACATAGTTCTTAGCCCCGCATAGCTTCGTATAATGAACAATTTCTATTCCCCATTCCCCGCACCAAACCCTGTTGACGCCCAGTCAGCCCCCAACCGGCTTGACAGACGGGGGTTGGCCGTGATTTGTTGTGCGGGGAAAATTTCAGTAGACCCAACTAACGCTCAACGTTACATAAATCATAAATATTTTAAAGTTTCAAATTACCAGTGGCAAAAACAATCAATGCGACGAACTTCCTTTACTCTTCCTCCTCAATTCACAAGGGGCGCTGTCACAGATGTCAGCATTTGCTCAACCCCAGGGCAAAGGCAGGGGTAGAAGCAAGGGCAATAAAATGTAAGACAAGGCAGCGCAGAATTAGTTCTAATCAAATGAGAGTCAATGCCGCATGGGCTAATTTTTGGTTGGCAAAATGTTAGAAAAACCTGTTAAGAATGAAACAATATATTCCGAATATATATAAAGCAAATTCTTAATAAATTTGTATTTCAAAATAATCACAGGAGTAAAAAGTGCAAATTGCATGCAACACTTTTCCATCTATTTGTGCAAAATTGATTATATTGCTGATTTTGAAGAATATCCACAAAATTGACAGCAAAAGACTGAAAACTTTGCCGTTTTGAAGCCGTTTATATGTTCATAAAATATTTGGATTTGGTTTCTTGTACAGGAATTCTAAGAACAAGAATTAAAAAAAAAAAAAAAAAAAAAATGATTAAAAATACCTTGTGCTAAATGATCTTGAAAAAAAGTTATTATCAACTTTGTGAGTAAATGAAAAGGTGCGAAAAATTGTAACATAACATTTTAAATTAAATGTTTTCTATTGAAAACATTCTTGGCATTTAATAGACTTGTAATAACTGTTGGAGACTTCTTTAAATAAACTTAAACACCCAAAATGTCATGCAATAAATAAAAGCTTTGCAGTTGCTTGCTATTCATTTGCAAGAGGTACTTAAACTTGATGCAAAATGGATGCAAAGAGGAACGTCGCTGTGAATTGCAGGTGGCAAAGACATAAGTGAGGATGGAAGTGGAGGAGTGCGTGCTTACTTATTCACTGTGCAGCGGCAGTTATGAATATTACAGAATGCCAAAATGTCTTGCGAGTTCGCTCAAGTATGTAATACTCGCGCACTTTTCATTTGCCCGGTAACAGTTACCATTGTTGCTGTTGTTGTTGTTGTTGTCATTACCCATAGTGACAGCGTAAAATGGCGGCATCTTTCTGTCTGCCAACCCTGTCCGTCTGCGTACCGGTTACGGTTAACGCTGCAATTCATATAAAAATAATTGTTTGCAAACGCACATTCACCATGGCAACAAGAAGAGCGAATCCACCAACTGCAAATGATATTAAAAATGCAATCTGACCAAAATTGCGTTCGCCTTGGCCAAACCCAAACCCAAAACCAGTCTTGTCTTACCTCAATCGCTACGCACTCTGGCCATACGCAAAACGCATTTGCAAATTGCATTTCCAACTCGTTGGCCATGTCCAGCGCCTTTATTCTTTCTCACAACTTGAAGCAGCAATTGCGTTGCAGGACATCAAATTAAACGCCCGCTCGCGCAATAAACATTAATAAAAATCACACAAAAATTGCCATTTCAAAAAGGTGAAGCAACAGCGTACAACATCAGAACGGGCAAATGAAAATGGAAAATTGCTCATAAACAAGTCCATCAAATAAAGTGCACACAGCTGAAACTGCTAAAGACAATAAAACGCATAAAAATAAGACAAATAAGTTAAGGAGCATTGCACTTGGCTATTATCGAATGCCCGATACTCTATGGGCACTGTATTCTAGCCGAGATAGAACTTTTTTTTAATACTCTTTTACTGTATTATAAAATCAATCGCATTTGAGCATTCGTAAAGAATATTATATAATTTTAAATATCTTTAACTTCCTTAAGATCAATTAGTCTTTTTAAAATGTATCATAAAATTATCATTTTTGAGTAACGAATTTCATGCGCAACAAACAAAGTCTGACAATGATTATAATAGCCTTATTGTAAGAGTATTAAAACAACATAACCAATGGTGACTTTTGGCGTTAAACCGCAGCACGATATTAACAATGACGCATACGAAGCATCAAATGTATACAAGCACACCCATACAGACACGCACACACGCACAACACACATACACGCAACAGAGCGACCACAGCAGACTATCAAATTTTAATACGCCAGCAGCTTGTGCCTTTATTTCATAAATGTTTAATGAAATTAAGCGGCAAGCTTTTTGGGTGAGCTGGCGTCCAACTGTGTCCTGCCTCTTCAGTCCCTCTCCCTCTCTCTCTCTCTTCCTCGTCCCATCTGTCTGACTGCCCGAAAAAGAGTATTTCGAAATAAATCATAAAGAGTAAAATACATAAGTAAGCCAGACAGTCAGGCAGCCCAACAAGCATTACATTGTTGGCATACCTTTTTAAGCAATTTTAAATGTTAAAAAATATAACGTAGTGTGTTCGTTTATTACTTTACTTTATTTTTTCACTTTATTTGCGTGTACTCTTAACCACAACTAAAAGTGCGGCTGCTAAATTATGAAATAAGCGGTTTTTATACGTTTATACGTTTTGATTTTAATGAGTCGCACAGATATACACACAGATACACACACACATCTACATATTTGAAAAGGTCAACTAAAAACGAGCACACAAAAATACGAATTATACTTCTGGCAAATATGAGTCAGGTCAGTCTTGGCTGGGGGAGGGAGGGAGGGATTTGAGTTGAGTTTGGCAACCCAGGCAACACCTCACCCCAAAAAGTATGCTATGAAAAACTACGCTAGAGTGGAAACCAAACAGAGAGACAGAGTTTTTGGGGTTATAAAGTCGGACAGCCGCATATATATTTATATGTATATGGACATGCATACGGTTATTCCGTAGATGCGAAATCAAAAGTTGTTTATGACTCAATTTGTAGTTTTTGAACATGAATTATTGCAGCTGTGCGCCCATCGGCGAAAAAAAAGCACCACAATAAAAAATATACGAGTTTTTAAGCAACTGAAAGAATTTGCTTGTGTATTGCGAGCACACAACACGAAAAATGTGCAAATTTAACTCAAAACTAATTTCGTAAAAAGGAAATTAAATATGGCAAAGTTTGACACATGACAGATTTGTTGTTGCTGTTGTTATTGCTTTTTCGACATTATCTTGATTGTATTTATTTACGATTGTTTGTTTGGTTTTGTGTTTAAATGTGCAGCAAGTAATTGAAACATTTCGAGCTGCTGCACATGCCTCTCACTCTATGTCTGAGATGAAAGACAAATCAGCAGCAGCAACAAATGCAAATTCGCAATTTTAAGCGATATTTTTGGCAAGAGCTTATATATATATATATATATGTATACATTTTGAAATTAAATTTCGGTTCATTTGCTTTCAGTTTCGTTTGCAAGCAAAACTTTTTGGCACTGCCACTTAATTTAGTCAATAAGATGCAAATGATCCCTCAACGCTGCTCTAATTAGAAACGCAGCCAACGCAAGTCACTCAAGTCTGTCACTCACCCAGTTTGTCAGACTGTCAGTCAGTCAGTGCAAAGGCAGTTCGTTAGTTTGTCTTGTTTTTCAATACGAAAATCTTGGCTGCTCTAAGAACTATGAGTAATCCACGGAGAATTTGCCAAGCACAGACAGTGTTGTCAACGTCAACGTTTAGAATGATGAACTATTGGAGTTTTGCATGCGGTTTAATCATTTTGCATGGGTGTAGTTGTTTTATAAGACCTCGGATTTAAAAGTTAGAAAAGTTTATGACAGGTTTCTGATAAACGAAAGAATCTTTACACAAAGCATCCTGATTGCCAATCAATCAACTAAAATATTTTTTTTTTGTCCTTATCGAGAGAGTCCCTAAAATATCAGTTAAAATGCTTGTAGCACTAGGAAAACGCCAAAAGCTAAGGCCTTGTTATCGTTTGATTGATTTTAACATTTCTCTGTTCCTTCTTTTATGAAATTTAATCTACGACTCTGCTACAGGTTTTTCCTTATTGGGATATTTTCGCTGTCATATGCCGTCATGCCGTGCATGAAATGCTGTTCACATTCTTCTCTAACAAGTTAGCATTCGTCTGTGGTTTGCACTTGCTCGCTGTTTGTTGCCATTGCTCCTCTCTATGGGTAACCAGAGATTTTGGTTACGGTATCATATGGCGACACAAACAACTTTGAGATGACAAATGGCCAACAGAGTTTCTAATTGGATAAGAAGTGCATTAAATACTCATCGATTGATTGAAGTTAATAAATTGATATTCTGTTGCTAGCAAATTTAATTAAATTAGCGTGACTTATGTGCAATTGTTTAAACGCCACAAACTCAAACAAAATATATTGAAACGTGTATATGTATTTTATGTTTATGCTGGCCAGAATGCCAATTGCCAACAAGCAAAAATGTGTTCATGGCTGACTACTTATCGCTTAATCACATCAGAGCACATCGATGGAGGGGCCATAAAACATTTAGCAACATGAAACCGTTACAGTCGCTGCCACTCTTGCCTCACAGACATCAAAGCCAATCAAAATGGCATTTCAATAATATCAGAGCACTACAATCGCATCAGCGAACAGGGCGGGGAAAAATACACACACAGACACAACGGACAGACAGACAGCAATTTATGTACATAAATGTTGTAATGTGGCATGCGTTGTGTTTTTCCTCCTTTTTTTTTTGGGCGGCGGGAGGATGTTTTGTTGGCACATAAGCGATTTGTTCGCCAATATCATGAGCATGAGCTCACTAAAAGCTGACATGTGGAAGAGGGGGCACTGGGGGGTGACAATTGTGTCAAACAAGACTTTCGCTTTTCAGCAAATGTGTCCTACAAGCTATTACATACACATATGTGTATTGGTACTAACCATAACATAAAGATATTGACAAGCACATAAAAAAGGAAATGTTTTGCAGTAATAGGAAGAAATTATGAGATTTAATGTAACTTATTTATTTAGCTTGATATCTTATAAATTTTGTACAATTTTAAGAATGTAATATGTTTTGTTGCATTTTTTTATTCGCACTCTTTCTTTCGGGGCTTAAAGTCACAGGCACAACTCTCGGTGTCTGTTTGCGGCTCCTCTTCTGGCAGCGGGCATTTTCTTCCGTCGGCTAGAGGGAATATTTTATTTTTAAAAACGGCCGCCTTTGGTGGTGGATTATTGGCGCTAGGACTTCCATCCATATCTTCCCTACACGAACGGCAATCTTGATCCTCTTGAAAGGAATATTCTTCTTCATCATTTTGTGCTGCTGATGGACATGGATACAAGGATTCCGCTTCTTCCAGTTCGAATTTGCTTTGTTCAAATATATTGTCGACATCATCTATTTCAATATCAATGGGCTCTGGGTTGGGACACAACACACCTTCCTGTTGACAATAAAGGCGATAGCAGACGGAACACTTCGATGGTATATTCTTTTTAAGTGCTTGTTGATCCTGTGTCTGATCATAGCTGTCACGCCAACCTTTAGTTGCCTGAGCAGCTTTGTCTTGAGACTGATTACAACCAACAGGCGATCCATAACCAGCTTGAGCAGCTTTGTCTTGAGAGTGATTACAACCACCAGGCGATCCATAACCAGCTTGAGCAGCTTTGTCTTTAGGCCGATTACAGCTACCAGGCGATCCAGATTTGTCTTGAGCCTGACTATAGCTATAACGCGGTCCATAATTGGATGGGGGATAAGTCTCTTCAACTTGACCACAACAATCACGCGCTCCATAATTAGTTTGAGCAGATTTATTGGGATTATCTGGAGTCAGACTATAACCACTAAGCCATCCACTAGTAGCTTGAGCAGCTTTATTTTGAGAGTGGCCACAACCAGCAGTCGGTTGACAAGAAGGTTGAGCATAATCATTTTGAGTACGACCACAGCCTTCCTGCGTTGCATATGTTGCTTGAGCAGATTTGTTTTGAGCCAGACTATAAGTACTTTGCCAATCATTTGTATTAGTAGCTTGAGCACTTTTACTTTGACACTGATTCAATCCGTACGGATTTGATCTTTGCAGCGGAGGTGGACATCTTCGTTCACTAGTTGTTATGCTTTGTGTATCTTGTGCTTTGCACTTAATTCGTGCACATCCACTTTTTACTTTATCGCTACCGTTATCCTGATCATTTGTTGCGTTCTGCTCGTCCTCGGCCAGACCTTCCATATATGCCTCACTTGTGATAATGCAATCCGCTAGATCCGTGTCCATTTGGGTACACGGACATGGACAATCTATGTTACCGGACATGTCATGTCCATATCTGGCCAGCATCTCGATCAGAACAGCATTCGTCCAGCCAAAGCCAGTCTGATTCTGGCTATCGTCAGCGCTGACAGCCTCCTTAGTTCCCTCGCAATTATACTGCAGGCGAAAGGGAGATTTAGTATTATGAAGTATGTTTTCTGATGGCGAGTTGTCTTACCGATTCGTACATAAGACCCGTCTGAGCGTAAAATTCACAGTTGCTTTTAATCCAACGATCTCGCCAGCGCTTTGACATTTCCACGGCCTCGGGCGTGCCCAGATTGTTGAGACCTTCGGTTAGCATGTACATCATTTGTGGCCATACATTGGGATAATCCCACTGTTGACCCGTATTGCTCAATGTGTGCGGCACACCGCCAGGATAACTATCAAGATTATTTTGCTCTATGTAGGCCATCACAGATTCGGATATTTTTTCAGAGTCCGCAATTGGATAGGCGTGTAGCCAAAGTGGTGACAGATTTGTGACCACAAAATAATCACGCTGTTTCCTATTGTTCATATCATAATCGAACCAAACGCCACGATCCTCATTCCAAAGCACAGTCGTTATAGCTTTGATCAGTCCACAGGCAATGGCTCGATATTTCTGTGCCCTTTCCTTGTTTTCAGCCAAGTTATTAAACTCAGCAAGCGTTTTACAATTACGAAATAGTATGCAATTAAGATCGACCGGGATGATCCAGGTGGTCTTAATGTTGGCCATGGTGCCTACGTTGTTACCATTCGGTGAGACGTACCAGCGTGAACTAAAGTCCTGTCCCGACTCACAGGCAGCCTTCAGATGCGTATAGTGTTCATTCCTTTCGCATTCAGTGCCAAAATCAGAGGCACCGTACATATCCTCACGGTACGCTTCGGGTCGTGGTCCTACCGACGTATCGAAATAACGGTACATTGTGCGACCCTCAACCGTTACCGCATGAGTCGCAAGAAAATGATCCATTTCCGTTTCCAGCAATGGCAATGCCGCAGTCGCAAACTTTTGATCCTTGGTTACGTCCACATATGCCTTGACCATTGCCACCAACATTGGCGGATGTGATCGACCCCAATAGTAGATGCGTCCACCCATGGGCAATGTCTTATACTGATTCACTAGATACAAGAGATTCTCGATCATGCCACGCGCCGTCTGATGCATGCCACTGTACAGCAGACCACGTACAATCCAATAGGTATCCCAGTAGTAGAACTCAATGGCGCGTCCGCTGGACACAATTATCGGATTGGGCACATACACCAGAGAATACAAATGCGGACTTGTTCTAACGCTATCCTTAATGCTGCGTCCGAGCTGCTTCCAAATCGCATTTAAATCGATCGCGAACTTTTTTAATTGCGGATCTTTGATACAACCGACAAACGCTGGCTCGGAACGCCAGTCGGGTGGACACCAATATTCCATTTCCAAGCCCGGCTGATCAAAATGATTATCAACAAAATTAGTTAGATGCTTAATCGATGTCTCATTCTTTTTGACCGAACTGAACAACTGAAAGTCGGCTAGAACTCGTTCCGGTGAATAACGACAACTCATATCTACAAAGTACTTTGAGTCTTTGAACATTCCGGACATTTGCACTGCTCGCAACAATGGGCCGCAACAGTAAATGGCACTAAATATTGAAAACCATAATACAACAAATTCTACAGTAACTTTCGAGTGAAACTTACCCATTGACACCAGCCAGATGCACTTGGCCACATTCATTACATTTGCGTCTGGACATTTTAACCAAATTAAAATTTTGTTTGTTTCGATAGCCAAAATTAAAAACCAAATAAAACCCAAGGCCTACCGCCTAAGGCAACTTTCAAAATAATGTTTAGATATACAGCTGAAATTCTTTATTATAAACTTCTCGATACAACTGATTTTTCGAATTACGAAGTTACGAATTTTCTTTGGATCAAAGTTTCTTTTGTACCCAAAAGATACGCTTTATGGTAGTTTGACTGTATTTGTCTGAGAGAACTTATTTAGAGTAGTATTGTTGCTATAAATCAAAAAGGCAAGCATAACATCCATTATATTGACCATTAAAACAAATTTGTCGACATTTGCCATTAAGAGTCAACAATGAATGCTATCCCCGCCATAAATCAGCGTAAATAGACAGGAAGCGCCTTAAAATCTGCCCTACACACACACACACACAAATGTGCCCGTCGCTGGCTACTTTTGCCATACATTTATTTGAAATTACCATAAATGTTGTGGATCTCATTGAACAGCTCCGCTCCACCCAACCCCTGAAAAAGGCGTTTGCCTAAAAGCTATTGGCCTCTTGTCCATTTGTAATTTCCAGACAATTTATCAAACAAGCGCAGGACGACTCAAGGCAAAAACAAAACTAAAAGAAGCAGCAAAAAAAGGACAGAGAATACGAAATTGAAATGGCGCAGAAAACGCGCTTCAAAAGGCGAAGACGAAAAACTCGATTTGTGAACTGATGGCACACAAAATGAACCGACCGACCAAAGACCAGTTGTTGGTTGGACAATTGAAATCAGCCGCGCACACCACTTCATAAATTTTGCCTTTCTACCCACTGCAAGTTTTGCATTCCATTCGCGAAACTTTCGCTGCCAGCAAAAATAGCAGAAAAGCATTCACCATCAAAATTAGGCATGTTCGGAATTTCGAGTCGTCTGCAAAGTTTTTTAAGCAAGAAAATAGTAGTATATAAAATTAAATTCGATTTTAACATATTTTTTGACTTAAAACTTAAATGAGCTGAGCTGCGTTGCGTTGCATTGTAAGATAAGGCTCATAGGGATCTGTGGGAATGCCATGTTGCCCGTTGCCAATAAAATGCACTGAATAATTAAAGTACCTTCTTAACAAAAAATAAAAATAAAAGATCAATTCATTTACACACAAGCACACTGACAAAAAATATTGATACGAGCTACAAAAATGCAATAACATATTAAACTTTAACCAACCAATACTTGGCTTGTTTTCTTTAAAGGATTGCGCATTTTGACCTACTTATATTTGACAGCCTCTTCAGACTATTGATAACAGGCAAAACTTGATAATCTTGTTAAAGGTAATTAATTTGATTACAGGTGCAGATTATCGACTTTTTTGCTTGCAGTGCAGGCATTCAGAGGATGTTAATATTGACACTTGCTTGGCTCGAGGCGATAGCCGCAGGACGAAGCATTCATTGATCAACTTAACGAGCCGAGCAGCAGCAGCTAATTGAGTATTCTGCTCTTAAGCGGCGCCACTGAAAGTTGACAGTCCCGACTTCTGTCCGCGACTTTCCTGTTAGCGAGCTCCAGCCTCTCCTTTGCTTGTGACAGGCAGTGTGCGGCCTGTGTGGTCAGAGAGCTGCAGCGTTGGCATAAATCAATAAGTTCACATAAATTAATTAAAATAAAAATGTGCACAGAGCGAAAGAGTGAGAGAGAGAGAGAGAGAAAGCATCTTTAGGTGCGTACGAAATGCTTTAAGCAACGCACCCAACAATGTAACCAATCAATCAACATTGCACTTGCCCTGGGGTAAGTACTAAGTAAAATCTGGTAAAGTCGCGAAACTGAATCACGTAATGCCAGCGAGTCAGCCAAACCATTTCCATGGTGCATGATAAATTGTCAACACGCTGACGTTTGTCTGCAGCGATTTAAAAACTACTTAAAATGTAAATGTTGTTTCGCTGTTGTTCACAGTTGTTGTTGTTGCTATTGTTGTTATTGTTGCTGTTGTTGCGGGAGTTTTTTATGCACACGTCGCAAGCGCAGACTGTGCGAAAATCATGTTGTTGACTTTGAAAAAAATATGTGTAAAAATGCGCTATTGTAAATAACGGCACATAAACACGCAGCCAAAGCGAGAGAGAGAGAGAGAAGAACTGACATCGTGTCTGAAAACTGACGGACTGACTCGTTAGACTGACTGAGTGAATAAATGAATGAATGACTGCCTGAAAGAGTGATGACAGGGCATTGTCAACAGTCAGCTGTAACAATCGACAAGCACACACACAAAAACGCAGTGAATAGCTGCCACGCCTTTTTTCGTTAACAAATACATTACAATTTGGAGTGTTAAGCTTGCACTTGGAATGCTCGCACTCACTTCTTTGTTTGTCTCAACACACTTTGCAGGTGTGTGTATATAATAAAGTATTTATTTCATAGTCATTCAATCGTAATGCTTCTGTGATATAGTTGTCAGCTGCAAAGTAGGCAATGAAATTTATACTTTCGCACACTTATTGCATATATTTGATAAAAAGGATACAAAAGTGGTATAAGTCTCCAGTAAAATGATTGAAAGACTTGCAACTGCTACTGCTATAATTCTAATTTCTACTTAGATAAGATTATATTGAAAAGAGTTTGTAGAAAAGTCTTATAGCGAATCGGAAATAATAAAGAACAAAGATTATTGAATGTTTACAAAGGTTAATCGTAAAAAAAAGTATCAGTCCAGACCTTAAATGCTTTCTTCATTAAGGATAGTTATTCTGATGACTTCCGTTCGAACGATCGTCATGCTTAAAAGCAAGTTCATCACTCTATGAACTCCAATTCAATGTGTCTAATAAGTTCCGTGCGCAACTAATCGCAATAAAGTTTCATCCCGAAATAGTACGATACGTGGTCAAGTGAGCTATAAATTCGCCTGTCAAAATACTTGAAGTTTGATTAATTGAAATTGACTTCGAAAGTGCTGCTGATAAGCAGCAGTAGCAGCAGCAGTTGTCACTAGGGGAAGTAGCCTGTCAATCAGCTAAAACCAAATTGGCACACACACACACACATTACGCATCGTTTGGTCATTTGCTGATGAGCTAAACTTTGACCACGACCAAGACATGTCTAGCACTCAGCTGGAGACGGGGTATAGTGATATCGAGAGTGCTGGTCTCATCATCAAACAAAAGAAACCAAAACGTTGACGAAGTTGTTCAAATTAACCAAGACTAGTTAAACACCAAAGTTGTACTTTAACGATAAATGTTGTTTATCTTCTTTGCTCATATCGAGTTGACAACTTAAATTGTTCGTTTGGCCGATAAGCGAAAACAAAGGCAAAGGGTGCTGCAACCCCTGACATCTGAATCTATTGTTGTTGGAGGCGTGTACAACATTTTTATTTATTTCACTAGTTTTTTGCTTCGCGCCACATGCAAGCGACAAACATATAAATAAAAATCCAGTTTTCGGCTGCAGCGCAAACAAAAACTAAACCCAAAACCAAAACCTAAAAATAAAACTTCCAAACACAAAGTCTCTCTCCCTCTCACTCGAAGGGCCAAGGGGTCAAGGCGTGTGGAGCGTGTGTTTTACAAGTCTATTAACTTGAAGTCGCTTATCTAATGCTGACAGCAAGTTTTTCACTTTGCCGAACTTTTTTTTTTGCCACACACCCACACACACGCACACACAGCAAACGCAACTTCCGCTGCTGCTGCGTTTCCGCTGCGGGTGGGCGGAATTGTATGAATCTTGGCTAGCATTAACTTGCCAACTGGCAACAGTTCGAATGTTGTTGCAAATGCCGCACATGTCAATCATTTGTTCTGCCATTTTTCAAGCTCGAAATGATACAGACTGAACGATAGCTATGCATAATATATATATATGTATATAAGTATATAAATGGCAGCTCATTTCCCTTCAATTTGGTGTTGTCCTTGTGGCCCTTGGTATTGGGATTTTTGTTTGCGTGTTTGTTGATTTACTATGCGACATTGAAGGAGGAATAAAAGATGAGTATATTCTACATGTCTTTCTATATATAGCATACGATTTGATATACAGCTTTTTTACTCTGGAAATATAGAAGAGCTTGACCTTAACATAGTTTAACCTTTGAGCTCATGACTTATGCACTTTCAGGACAATTTTGAACATAAACCAATCTTAGCGATCAAACACGATCCATTTGCTTTAATTTCGCAAACAAATAAGATTGTTATTTCTCATCATTTAGGCTGAGCGTTGATAGCAGTCAATCAAACTTGTTTTTTCTTAATTCGTTCCTTCAATATGCCAGTGCAATTATCTTTTTGTGTGGCATTTTAAGCGATTTCACTTTTAAA
Source organism: Scaptomyza flava (assembly GCA_030179655.1). Lineage (NCBI taxonomy): Eukaryota > Metazoa > Arthropoda > Insecta > Diptera > Drosophilidae > Scaptomyza > Scaptomyza flava. Next base: position 83,490,559 of record JARNME010000404.1, on the reverse strand, counting down.
GTGTTAACTGACCAAAGTGAAAGTGGACAAAGTGCTGAAGCCAACTGTTAACTTTCACACTCGCTGCTGGCCACAAATAAATATATGAACGAAAGCCATTTATGATTTGCAGCCAACAGATAAAGCTCCAAAGGATACAACTTACAACTTGTGCTGTCCACACACAGACACACACACACACACAAACTTAACATGGGTCAAGTGAAGTTGTTGCATCGAAAGTAGAATTCTCGCTTCATTAAGCACAAAACTGTTTAACAGCCGCAGCTTGTAAACTTGACCAAGTTTTGCTGTCTGCGTACTGAACTTAATAATATTTATGAGCTGGCTAAATGTTTGGCCATCAGCTAAAGCATCTTTTGAGCCACTAGCAAGTTGCAACAAGGGAGACGGAACGTTGCACATTATTGTTATTAGTTGTTTGGTTTTTTTTTTCTTCTTTCAGTTTGGGCGGCACAAATCGAGCAACTTTCAAACTGTGAACAGCAGTTCAGCGAGTTTCAGTTGCTTACACTGTTGCATAACACAAGGAGGAAGTACCAACAACAATAGCAACAAAAGGCAACAACAAAAGGCAACGTCATCAGTGCCCAATGGAGAATGGTTAGCACAATGCTTTGCTGATGATATCTGGAGTTTATTGTTGTTTTTGTTGCTGTTGTTACTGCCACTGTTGCAGCAACATGTTGTTGACGATAATGCTGTCGTTTGACTATGTTGCCATTGTTGTTGAACAGCAGCAGTAGCTACGGCAGCAAACTGTGGGGGCTGGAGCATCAACAATAACGTCAGCTTAACTAAATGAAGGTCCAAGTGTCATGGATGCTTCTCAACTTTGACACGACTCGGCTGCCCCACTATCAAGCTGAGAGAATTGCATTTCTTGCTGAGATTGGGTTGTGATTGGTTAGAGGTCTTGCACTTGCTCTTGCTTTTGCTCTTGCTCTGGGTCTGTGGCACATCCTGGCGGATGCTTTTGTGTATGTTGTGATTGCGCAAGAAAGCAAGCAAGTAAGCAAGCAAGCAACTTTTATGTCAATCTCTAGTTGTAAAAACTTACTTATAAACTTAACTGTTGGCAATAATCGCATGCCAGCGCTTAACAACAAAACTTTCGCAGCTGTCAAACAGTAGCACTATATGGCCATATGTTTTGGCTAGTTAGCAACAAATAAGAATTAATTTATATAGTTTAAAGTTAAAGTAAATGAAACAAATACTTTTTAATGAACAAAACTAAATTTCAATCTCGAAACTTGATTACCCAAGAAAGTATGTAAGGATATTAGTAAGAATGGTCTCTAGAGAGTGTTTCCCTCCACTTCCCTACATTTGCAATCGATCTTAACCTCTCTTTCATACCAACTACAGCTGAAAGTTGAATACTCCATTCCATGGAATTGTGTGATGTCTGCATTTAAACTCATTAGGCGTTAAAAAAAATAGTAGAAATGAAAACTAGCGCAACTAACAAATTGCAGCAGTTTCTGAATAATACTTCATTTTTCTGATATTTAAATGTAGTCATGCAACGGGGGGCGGTGCGAGGCGGTATAGTGGTGGGCGTGGCGCGTTGAGTTCATTTCCATGTGCAAAATGCTGCGCATTTTTTTGTGTAGTATCATTTACAACAACAACAGCAGCTGCAGCTACTGCAGCAGAGCGACTTATTAACGCGCAATGGAAGCATTGAAATTGACCACAGAAACAGCAGAAGCAGAAGCAGAAGCGGCAACGATGACGATGACGATGACGACGACAAACGGAAACGGAAACGGCAAATAAACGCACGAGCGCTTACGTGAGTGCTCTGCTGTGCTTTGTTGAGTTGCCCTTATGCCTGGTGTTTTATTTTGTATTTTGTATTTTTTCTGTGTGTTATTTGCATGCAACGTGGGGCAACGGGCATTTATCTGGCGCTCCAGACGTGCCACGCCTCACCGCCGCACGCTGCAGCCATAACATTGCGGTCGGTTGTTGCATGTTTCTGTATGTAGCAGTGAGGTACCGCTGCCTTGCTGCTGCTTCTGCTGTTATTTTTATACCCTAAACCCACTCAAAATGGGTATAAAGCGAATAGGCAGAAGGTTAATCAGTTTAGTTGGCTTTTTCTTCATCCTTATGGCGATCTTATGATCATCCTTAAGATTGCAGTTCACCGCAGTAGGAGACTTACTTGACTCGATTTCATTGTTAGCTTCACTCGATTTCAAAATATTTGCATAAATCGATTTAAATCGATATATATCGAATGGAAAATAACCACTTTTTACTTACAGCTGATATAAGTAATGTTAGAATCTTACTAAATCATCTAATAATCGATTTATCGATATACGATGAAAATCTCTTTTTACTAACCGCTGATATCATTTGTTAGAATCTAACTAACATCATCCAAAATACATGGAAGAAAATCAAATATTTATATACAGGGCATCTTCTAATCGACTTCTTTCCTTCGCTAAAAGCATTTCTACATGTTGGTTTTTGTGTGTGTGTTGGCACACGATGCGGCGCCATCGGTTGCATGCACGGCAAGGATTTCTCTGCTTAATTTGTGGTTTTCCAACCAAACAGCCGCCAGAAACATATAAGCCCCACAGCCCCACAGCCCACCAGCCAACCAGCCAGCCAGCCAGTTTGGCCAGCCAGCAATTGCAATTGAGGTTGCAGTTGCACGAATATTCCGGGAAACTCTTAAATATGATTATGGCATATGGCATGACACAAACAGAAGCTTGCAACCTGCAGCTGTTGCTGCCTTTGAGCAAAAATCTTGACCCGTTATCTCATTGACCCCAAAAATAGAAAAAAGCAAACTTAAGTACATTCGAATGCATATTTCAAAGAACTTGATTTAATTGTCGCACATTACATGTTGCGCTTACATCAAAACGGCGCCCACAGCTCGACTGGCAGCCATTTGCAATTACATTGGATAGAAATGCAGACCGCAGGCAGGAAATGAACATACAGAACAACAACAATTGCTGGTAATGCAATTGCAAATAATAACAAACTATGTGGCACTCACTTGTTTCTACTTGCCCCTCCCCCTTCTTTCCCATGCTCAGTTGTAATGCGCCATTTTGCAATTGTTGTTTATTTCAAAATAATACATGCCACAATTAGTGTACATTGTGCACGCGAACGTTGCCATGTTGCCACACAATTTTCTTGTGGCAAAAAAAAAAACGTTAGCTGCAATTGCAGTTGTCACTGAGGTGATGCCATTAAACGATTCATTTATGGCTGTAGATTATCCAAGAAAAGAGCAACAAACAATAAATTAAATGCAGTTAAGTTTAATTTATACAAGAAAATATTTAATCAAAGTACGAAGACAGAAATCCATTTTTATACCCTTCACACATGTGAAACAGGGTATATTGAGTTTGTCATGAATCTGTAACGCCTTAAAGGAATAATGAGAGACCCCATAAACTATATATCAATATGATCAGGACGAGTGTCCGTCCTTCCGTCTGTCTGTTTCAACACGATTTCCGGCCAAACTGCTGAACCGATCTTGATGAAACTTTCACGGATTGCTTAGATCATGTCGGGTTTGTTCACTATGAAATTTCATCCCGAACGGAGCATTCCACGGCATAGCCACCATACAAATTTACCATATCGTACTATCAAGAATCAATTAATCCATGTGTGAAGGGTATCATAGTCATAAATGTCACATGGCTTGATTACAAGCGATTTAAATAAAATATTATTGGCATTGTGCTACAGTTAATTGAATTCTTAGGCTTTAAACGACACGCAAGCTATATTATTAAACTTATTGTAATTAAGACATTAGCACGATTGAAGTTTTACACTTGTAGACGACACCAAACTTTTCTGTACAAAAAAAAAGAAGGGAACTTTAATTATTCCCCGTAATAAATAAATAATAAGATATCGTGTTCGATTTTCCCGACATTCAGAGTATTCAACTCTAACCTTTACTCAGACCTGATTTTAACGGATATTTTTATTTTAATAAAAACACTCCATCACATACTGTACAGTCGAGCTTCTATGTAACGACCTTCGTTATAGAGAAAACTCGTTTTTGATTCGTCATATGGAAGTTTGTTATATGGTAGTACGCCAATAAATGTCCATCAATATAAAAAAAAACATATATTAAGTGCATTAAAATAATCAATAAATAAAATGCCGTTAAATGTTGAATGACACTTAATTGTTTGCCTCCAAAACTAAATGGCAATTAAAATTCGTAATTATTTTTTAATGGCATTTTGTGGTCAATATCCGGCGAATCATTCAATTCATAAAAATCACCCCTTTCTACACGTCTGACGTCTGACGTCTGTCTGTCTGTCCATCATGACGTTTCACATTTTTGACGTTGTTACGTCGTATTAAGTATATAGCACTGTACTTATAAGTACCGTTGGAATGACAAGCCAACACTCGTCGCATATCAATATCAATACCGTTAGCTGACATGACTCGTCAAGAAATGGCGTAGTGGAAGTGTCATCGAACAAAGTTAAGTTCCACTTCTAAATTGCAAGCAATTGCAGCACAACAAGAACAAGAAAAACAATTCGTGTAAGAACACACACAAGGGGCATTGTTGACGGAGCTCCGGTTTGGCCCGCCTAGAGGCATTTGCACTTAATGAAATTCAAGCAATCATCGCCGTCAACAAATTCGTTTCGAGTTCGAAATGTGGCATGGCCGCAAGTGACAATCATTTATATTTAATAAACAACTAACGCATGCAGAACGCACACAGTCCCAACACAAAAGTTGAAAACTTATCCCCTCCAGACCAAAGACTCGCCTCCTCCAAAGAGGATAGCTGGACAGGACACGACAGGACAGGACTGAACTGGACAGTAGACAAAGACCGAGACAATGGACTAGAAACGGTTTATCAGAATTTGATGTTGTTGTAAATCGAATCGCCTGCATAATGCAGCAGTTACACGCAGCAGCAGCAGCACGGAATCCAGCAGGACACAAAAGGTGGAGCAAAGTGATCAACGCCAAACACAAAGTAAATAAATAAGCAACCATGAAAAAGAAACGAAAACAATAACAACGAAAAAAAAAGTACAGGACTCTGGACACAGGACACTGCACGCTGGACACGTTCCGCTTCGGGGCGGCATTCAAATTGAATATTGAAAGCAGAAAACTGCCAAACGCTTGAATTATGCATTAATGATGTGTCTCGCTTGGTTAACGTAGCTCAGGTGAAGGGTTTTTTGTTCTTTTGTCCCAGGCGCTAAAGGACAAGACAAGACAATGGACAATGCATTCTCGTCATCCATTGCTAGTTACGCCTCCTCTCCCCTCCCACTTGACAACGACGCCGCAACGCCCACTGACCGACCACTGACCACTAGGTTTTGGCTCTGAATGCTTATTAATTTTTTATGCGTCTGCTATTTTTATGGTTTGACATGAAAGCGCTTTGCCCTCAAGCATTTTTCGTTGCTCTTCAATACTGTTTACGTTTTTGAGCTGAATTTGAATAGCGTTTTCTTCTTTTCTTTGTTACATACATACATATGTATGTACATTGAGAAAAGAAGAAGAGATAGTGCTGCTCTGGCAGTCAGTTTTTAATTGTAGTTAAATTGCTCTTCCATACGCAAAACTTACTCTTTTTACATACATGTATGACTTCTCGTAACTTCTAGCATTAAGTTTTAACATTTTTATTTACTATTTCATTTACATTTTAGAGCCGAACATAAACGCTTTTAATTATTTGTAAATGCTGCATAAGACATGGGCGATTTTGATGTTTCGTGGAACGTGACACGAACGAGAGCACATACACGAGCATACACGGAGCATGCATGTCATGCAAATTTAATTTATGCTTGTCATTTATGTGCACACTGCTCCAAATAGTCGACATGAAGTAGTACAAACTACACGACTCGACATGACATCAATTAAATATTCATTTTTGTAGCTTGTATTTAGTAAAATCAATTTACCAGCTGCACTCATACATATGTACATATATAGTAGATTCCTATTAAGACCATAACGAATGATTTAGAGTTAATCAACGTATATTTGTAACATTTTTAGAATCTACATTACCATTATGCATACCTATTTATTTACATACAAGCCAACCCTTTGTTGTCACTATAACGTAACGCAAACAATGGAGGCCGAGACCAAAACTGAAATCAGTTTCACAAAAGACGTTAATTACCGGCATTAGCGCAACAAAGCCCTAGTCCGCTTATCGGCTCTATAAATTGAGAGAGCCGACCGAAAATTGTCATAGAAAGTATGCCCAGGCGTGTAACCTGCAACCGAACCGCGTAAAACTCATTACACACCACAAACATATACATATACATATACAACACATGCCGCCCACACGAACACATGCATGAACAGTGTGACCACAACATGTTGTAATGGTGTGTCGCCCAAACCGCCGTTAATCTATCAGCTGGGTTAAAGAGAGAGGGAAACAGTTATTTTTGGGGTCGTTTGTTTTTGACTAAAATTCGAGGGGAGAACCAAAACTAAATGTCAGAAGACTAATCTGTCAGTCAAGGAGCATGGATATGGATATGTGTATGAATGTATGTAGATATATATGAAGCTATTTCCACTTAAGGAGCGATGGTGCTTCCAAGTTGCGCCTCGTTACGCAACACTCGAATGTGAAACGGGGATACATATAATAATGATGATGATGATTATTATGATTATAATGTGCTTGGGTTCAACTTTGTTCACATCCTTTTGAAATGACAAAAAATGTTGTTGCTTTCATTGGTGCTTGACGTTCTTGATGCTCCACTTGACAGCCACACCGGAGCCAAAGGAGCCACAAGAAGAGCGCGAGATGGCGACGCGTCTTATCAACTATGCAAGGCTTTGTCTAAATGATTGCCAGTGTTGGGTAGGGGTGGTTGTGGGTGGGGAAGTGGCTGCTGCAACCTGTTATTTCGTTGGCGTCTTTTGTTGCGCTTAATGAATTTTACGTAAATTTTACGAGCGCTGATTTCTGTCAGAGACACCACCAACGTCTGCCTTACCCCCGCCCTGCCATCCCAGCGCTCCAGCTATTAATCTACAGTTTAGCGCAACCCTCGTTCGTTAGTTGTCTCTATGCAAATGTGTTTGTGTGCGAGCTTATAATGACAAGTTCAACAACAACTTAGCATTGTCTTGGCGGAACGTGACGTCCTGACATTTGTTTGCCCAACTTATGCAAATATTTTTATAGTCAAGAAGTTTTTGTTTAATTGCATATTTTTACTCGAATTACGCGTGTCATAAAGCAAGTATATGAAGCTTACCAAGGATTTGTTTGGGTGCTGACAATTAACCTGCTAATAAATGGAAAGAGTTTTGATTGTTAGCCGTTGGGATGTACATATACACATAAATATATAACTTTCACAAGATTTGTACGACTATTTTTGAATACTTAATATTTCGCGCCATAGTGAATTTTTACCCTCAATGTATGGAGACACACTGTCACGACTATCGCTTTTAATCAAAACTTATCGATGTTTAACATAATGTTATTGGCAAGTTGAGTTAACAGAGTACATTTTTGAACTTACCACAGCGCGTCATTTAAATTCTAATCGCTAAGATAAGCTAAGCAAGTTTTTTAAATTGCAGTTATATTTTTTGTATTCCACTTCGGTGCTTAAACAAATTGTTCGCTGTTGAGTTCTTGACTTGTTGGTTATTAAATATAAAAGGTATTCAACATTTCCATTCGCAAATTTTCGATAGTATCGCAGCTAGTTGAAGAGATCTTATCTCGATAGCACTTTACTACAAATATCGATTCTAAGTCATCTGACTACTGGAAAGAACGCTTACCAAGATGAGCGCTGCCCTTACACCCCGAGAATCTGGTGAACATATTGTGCGGCATGCAAAATATTTAAAAGTATTGCCCGACGGCATTGAACGCCTTGTCGAGGAAATTGTAAGCGGTGTAATTTGTAAGCATTACTATTGCTTATATTTTCCCATTTGCTCAGTGATATTAACACTTTTTATCTCAGCAAAACGCATCGATGTTGCAAATTTCTCGCAACATGAGCTGCATCCAAACAAAGATGATGCTCATGCAGCAAACTGGATTTTTCTTGTGGATACACTTAACTTTTGCTTCTGGACGCCACGTAAATAGTTGCTGCAGTATTGAATAAACAATACTTATTAATTTGAATTTTATTTAGACAACTATACCAAGTATAAGGTAGATGGTTATACCGGATATTTCGCGCTTTGTGCAGCCATAAATCGCGCCATGAAAGATGGTCTGGACATAACAAATCCAGAGTTCTACTCCAAAGTTGATACACCGACTTTGATGCATATATTTCGTTCTGATGATGCAACCACAACAATTCCATTAATAGATAAGCGTGTCGAGTGCCTGTTGCAGGTTGGAAAGTGTTTGCTAACCAAATGGAATGGTCAATTTGAGAATGTCGTCAAGGCAGCTAACCATTCAGCTGTTGCTCTATTGCAGCTTATTGTGAATGAGTTTCCATGCTTCCAAGATGAGGCGAATTTTGCTGGCAAGCGTGTTTCAATCTGGAAGCGTGCCCAAATCCTCGTAGGTGATTTATGGTCTTGCTATAATGGCGAAGGACTTGGTTATTTCGAGGATATCGATATGCAGATTATCGCATACCGCAGGTCCTGGTGCACTTTGGCAGCTTGGAGTATACACAAGAGCTGATGGAGATACTGAAAAAGGACATCATTCTACAGAATGGCGATGCCATGGAGGTGGAAATCCGTGGTGCTTCCATTTATATCATTGAACAAGTCAAGGATCGTGTGCTGGAGGTTCTGAAGCAAAAACATCCCAATGTAGATACACGCAATGTCAATTCCATACTCATCGATCAACATTTGTGGGATTATAGACGATCACATGCCGACGAACTGGAGTACATACCATTCCATAAAGTTCTCAGCATTTATTATTGATTGGGGAACTTAAAAATGTGAAGAAATAAAATGTAAGTGCATCAAAGATGAGACTAATTATTTTTCTGACTGAGCTCATTATTCGGTTCATCGACAATTACGGGTCAAAAGCACGATTAAATAATTCATGTTTTGTTTGATTGATATACAAATTTGTAAGATAAGTGCATTCAATTTGTTACTTTGCTCTGATTTGTTACTTGCCTTGAACTAATAATCTTTAAGTTGAATCTCTTTCATGCCTATGCTCTAGAAAAGTTCTAGTTTATAAATTTTTAGTGCATTTTCAATGTTCTTTGGCGGCACTTTGACATTCATTTAAAAATATAGTATAAGAATATAAATAAATAAATGGATTAGCTTTGTCTACGCTAAAATAGACTCAGTTTAAGATATGTTCCCCAAAAGGTAGTCACGAGTCAAAGTCGCAGAAATTTATACAGACAAGCGCCATATAAAAATTGATAAGCGACAATGGTTAAACCAAAATTTAAAAAAAAAAGCCGGTCAAAAGTTTAATATTACCCCACCGTTGGGGTCTCTTTGTGTTGGCGGATAGAAAACGACAACGACAACGTTGTCTATTCACAGTTTAACTGCGCTCTTTGGCGCGAACGGTTGTCGTAGTCTCTGCTCCATCGTCTGGGTTTCTTTGTGCCGGCACAGTTTTATGGTTTCCCTGCCAACACGGTGGAGAAGAAAGTGCCATTGTTTGTATATGTGATGAATGTGTCGTGTGAGCAAATACTATGTAGACCAAATATAGATAGGCGATAAGATAAGAGTTGAGTGTGGGATTAGTGCGGATGCTGCAATCCAAAAGAAAAACCCAAACCTAACCCAAAAAGATAGAGATAAATAAGTTAAAAATTTACTTCAATTCCATTTGGAGTGCATTGAACTGCAAGTGTTCCCAAATGGCTGTGAGTGATGGACAGTCTGGTCTGTGCCTGGAGTGGAAACAGCTCAACTACTATGTGCCTGCCCAGGAGCAGAGTAACTACAGTTTCTGGAACGAATGCAGGAAGAAACGCGAATTGCACATTTTACATGATGGTGAGGAACCTTAAAATATGGCAAAGGAGTTGCCAAATCGGAATAATTGTGGTGGTGCGGTTTTTCTCTCTCTCTCTCTATCGCTCCATGTAGTCAGCGGTCACCTGAAGACTGGCGACCTCATCGCCATCTTGGGCGGATCGGGGGCAGGTAAAACCACATTGCTGGCAGCAATTTCGCAACGTTTGAGAGGTAATTTAACCGGAGATGTGGTTTTAAACGGGATGGCCATGGAACGGGATCAGATGACACGCATCTCCAGTTTTTTACCACAATTTGAGATCAACGTTAAAACATTTACAGCCCACGAGCATTTGTATTTTATGGTAGGTCGACCAGGAAACTCTTTCAACCTTTCAAGTTTTTAAGCTTTCTTTCTTCGAACCAAGTCGCATTTTAAGATGCATCGACGGACAACGAAGGCGGAGAAGCGACAACGGGTTGCGGATTTGTTGCTTGCAGTTGGGTTAAGGGATTCGGCGCATACACGCATCCAGCAGCTGTCTGGCGGGGAACGAAAGCGTTTAAGTCTCGCCGAAGAGCTCATCACAGATCCCATCTTTTTGTTCTGCGATGAACCCACAACAGGATTGGACAGTTTCAGTGCCTATACGGTTATCAAGACTTTACGGCATCTGTGCACCCGAAGGCGCATTGCAAAGCATTCGCTGACACAGGTCTATGGCGAGGATTCCTTTGGCACGCCCAGTGATGAAAGCAATGGCAGCAACTCCATTGAAATGGAGATTGTGGAGAAAAGCAAATCGAATGAAAGTTTACTGCTGCCCTCGATGAAGGAGCTGCCGACGCTGGGCGTGCTTAACAACAGTCCAAATGGAAAGTCCAAAAAGGCCGCAATCTGCTCCATTCACCAGCCCACATCCGACATCTTTGAGCTCTTTACGCACATCATTCTTATGGATGCGGGACGTATTGTCTATCAAGGACGCACGGAACAGGCAGCTAAGTTCTTTACAGAGTAGGAATTGCGATTGTCTTATCATCCTTTTTACTAACAGCTTGTATTTCCATCCAGCCTTGGCTTTATTCTACCCTTAAACTGCAATCCCGCTGACTTTTATCTAAAGACGCTGGTGGACAGCAACGGCGAAAGAACGGAGAATGCTGGGGAGCAGCTACGTGCAAAGTATGAACATGAAACGGATGGACTTTACAGTGGAAGTTGGCTCCTGGCACGCAATTATAGTGGAGAGTATTTAAAGCATGTGCAGAACTTCAAGAAGATACGTTGGATATATCAGGTTTATCTGCTGATCGTACGTTTTATGACCGAGGATTTACGTAACATCAAAAGTGGTCTTATTGGCTTTGGTTTCTTTATGATTACCGCTGTGACACTGTCGCTGACGTACTCGGGCATTGGTGGACTGAACCAGACCACTGTGCAAGATCTAGGTGGATCCATCTTTATGCTGAGCAACGAGATGATCTTTACTTTTAGTTATGGCGTCACATACATTTTTCCTTCTGCACTGCCCATCCTTAGAAGGGAGGTGGGCGAGGGCATTTATAGCATGTCTGCCTATTATGTGGCCTGGGTACTATCCTTTGTTCCGGTTGCCTTCTTCAAGGGCTATGCATTTTTGTCCGTGATCTATGCATCGATTTATTACACACGTGGTTTTCTACTCTATGTTACCATGGGTTTCCTGATGAGTCTCTCTGCCATAGCAGCCGTTGGCTATGGCGTCTTCCTCTCCAGTCTCTTTGAGACGGACAGAATGGCATCGGAGTGTGCGGCACCATTTGATACGATCTTTCTTATATTCGGTGGCACCTACATGAATGTCGACTCCGTTCCGCTGCTCAAGTATTTCTCGCTTTTCTTTTATTCCAACGAGGCGTTGATGTACAATTTTTGGATTGATATTGATAATATTGGTAAGTGGTTCGATCCTAAAGAAACTAGCATTATTTTCGAATTCATTGTGGCATTTCATACTCACAGATTGTCCTGTCAACGATGAGCATCCTTGTGTCAAGACTGGTTTAGAGGTGTTGCAGCAGGCTTCTTATCGCACTGCTGAATACACTTTTTGGTTGGATTGTTTTAGTCTTTTGATGGTGGCTTTGGTTTTTCACATTGTATCGTTTATGTTGGTGCGACGATATATAAATCGCAGTGGTTACTATTAAATTGTGGATTTTATTTCTATGCTATTCAGTTTACAATTGTTTAGAAGTTCATGATTTTACTTATTTAGCTTGATGTTAATTGTACCAGCCGAATAAAAGTTTATACTTATACATAATATTTATATATATGTTTTTTTAAAATGGGACAAATTTTGTTGTTTTTTTTTTTCATTATAAATTCACTTCAGCGAAAAAATATTGCATTTCATGTTTGTATATCTAAATGTTTATACTATATCATTCGTATGTTGTTGTCCGTTTCTATGAAAGTACTCTAATATGATCCAAGTACCGCAAATTGAAATAAAAAATTAGTCTATAAAACAACCCGAGATATATATAGAACTTTTTGCAAAAAATTCATACAAAATATATTAGCATATTTAACAGGCCAGGGAAGTGTATGAAAAAAAAAAAAAATTAGCTATCAAATGAAATCTGGCGTTTTGCTTTGGCGCATGATTCGCCACCGGCGCTGGATGCCTGGCCAGCAGCAGCCAGCAACTTGCGAGCAGAACTATTGCTGTTGCTGCCACCATAATAGGGACTTATGTTCTTCTGATCCTTGCCGGTAAAGTTCTTTTGCGCCGAACGACGCTGTTCACAATGTACATTCTCACGCAATGCCAAACTGCCCAAATTGCTCTTCGACGAGCTGTTTTGCAGCGATGAGTTGGGCTGAATGGGCAGCTGCTTGGGAAACAGCTCGTCTGAGATGCGTTCCATAAGACTGGACTGCGTTGCCGAGTTCGAAGTTGCATTACTCTGACTCATTTGGCTAAAGCTCAAGGAGTCGATAGAGTTCTCGCTGCCAAACAAGTTCTGCATTGAGCCCTCTGTATTGCTGCGCATAAGCGACATTTGCGAAGACAAAGATTGTGTGGAACTTTGGGACAGCAGCAGCTTTCGCTGCGCAAACTCCTCGGGTCCAATGTAGCCGGAGAGACGTGTGCCCGTTTGGCGCTTTGCTTCACTCTCTTGGATACGTGCTTGCATATAAATATCATCCGGCTGTTTGCCAGCAATCACACTAAAAGCATACTTCTTGGCCAAACTGTAAATTAGGAGTCGTCATAAGTATTTGTCATTTGAATTTAACGTCATTCGTAAATACTTACCGCAACAAGGTTTCGCTGTTGCTTGTTGTGTGTCCCTGGTGAAACTCTTGAAAGATGCGTTTCACAATTCGAGCCAAATCGGCTGCATGTTGACGAAAATGCTCGTGCTTGACGGATATTTTTCTATCCTGCAGCGCCTGCGACACGGCCCACAGCAATTTCTATGGCGAACAGCAAAATTGTCATAAAAATGTTATTCTTTGGCATAACGACGCCTTACCTTTCGCTGATTATCGGTCATGGCGCTTTGGGGTGTTGCACTCATCTCTGAATGGGCGCGCTGCAATTTGCTAGCTGACGTATTGTTGCTAGCCAAATTGCTGCTGCTGCCACTCAAGCCATGGCTAAGACGAGCCGTATTCGTTTGCTGCACGCTGGCAAATGGCATTTGTTGCCCTGCCGTGGAGGAACCAGCTCCAATGCAAAAGCTCTGACTCTTGATCTTAAGGGCACGCGGTGTCAGACCGCTGCTGCCGCGAAACAGCTTACTGCTTCGACTAGCTAGCTCAGCGGCATCCTCATCGTCGTAAGCATTACGCTTGCGCTTCAGCAGCGACTCCAGCTGATTGCTAACATTGGCAGAAGCAGTCTGTTGGCTGCCATTATTGTCGGGCGAGAAGAGTGCACGCTTTGTGCTCTCCACACGATTGGCAATCTCTGGTTTGAAGATCGGCTTGGGCGCTACTAGTATCTGTTGCTGTTGCAACGTTTTGGCCGGACTTTGGAACAAGGCTCGTTTTGATGTTTCGCGCGATGGACCGGGCTTAATGAGATCGGTGCGAAAAATACATTTGCGCGCTGAGGAGGACGGCGTTTTGCGAGCTGAAAACATTCAAAGAACATTTAGCTGAATAGTCAAAAACTAATGCTCAATTCTAACCTTTCTTTTTGCTTCCAGGCGTTTTGCGCTTTGGTGTTGCTTTTCGCTTGTTGCGCTCTTTTCTGTTAAGTAAGTTGAGTTAGCTATTTAACTTAAAGCGCAAAGCATTTACTTACTTTTTATCCAGCAATATTTGCGGACCAATTGAACTGTTAAGTTTGACAGAATTGGTAGCCAGATTTGCTGAAGAGAATATGGCTCGCCGTTTGGCCAAATGGCTAAGACGATTCCCTGGCGATTTTGTGAGCATTCTAATTGAGCAAACAAAAGTTAAGTCAATTGTTTGCTTAAATATCAATTCATTGTGATACTCACTTTAAGCGCATATTGCGCTTCTTGGCACTGGACGGTGAACGCACATAGGAAGTTGCTGTCTCTGCTCCGACATAACGTTCCACAACCGTTAGACTGAGGTATTCATTTTGTTCAGCTGCTTTGTTCAAATTAAAGCTAACAAAAACAGATACTCAAGTTAAAGCAGTTGGTTTTATTGACAATTGCAGGTGTGTTTACCTTAGGCCATGTTGGCGCACACCGAGAGTTTCACGCCAGCTCATTGCCAGCGTTTCGGCCAGGCTGTGTGTGGGCTTGAACAGCGAGGGCGTGGCACAGATGCCACTGTCTTCAATGCTGGACGGCAACAAGGGTGCATCTAAAAAGTTCAGCACTTTCTCTTTCATATTAACAACCATGTTGATGACATCAATGTCGGGTGTGGTCACTGTTGGAGGTGGACGGACGCCTTGCAAGGAGCGACGTATGCGTCGAAAGAGTTCACGTTCCCTTCGACAATTCTCGATGAAATGCATGCGTGGATCGCTGCTCGCCATCTGAGTATCCATGGTGTTCTCATCGACAAAACTTGATTCTGTTGGCGCTGTAAGGGAATAACGAGCACTTGCATTGTGGCTGCTAGATGGCATTTCGCTGGCACACTGGCTTTCCTCCAACAACTCAGGCAGATCATCGAGCGTCGGTCCCAATCCCTTGTCGGATGTGTCTTTGTCGTCGTCGTCTTCGTCCTCATCGCTATCAGCAAATAGATCTGGAGAACGTTCATTGTTTACTTTCGTGTAATTAAATGATTCGGACAGCTGCGCCGTTGCTGACACAGTAGGCATCTGAGAGCTGCTTCGCGCCTCGGTGAGACATTTGAGTTTGCCATCAAAGGATAAACTTTCGGATGTTTCTCCAGTTCGAGAAGTTGCACTTGCTGTTGTTGTTTGCATATCGACAGCATTGCAGCTGTTCTCCTCCGGCGTGCAATTGAAAAACCGAGGAAAAACAATCATGCCAGGACACTGATGCTTTGATGTTGATTGTGGTTTCTGCATCTCCGGCTCGGGTAGCTGCAGGTACTGCAGCTGCGAGCCATAAAGCTGCTTATTAACTTGGCCATAGGGACTGTCGCCAAATCCACGAAACGAGGACTCTTGGCTGCTTGTTTGGGAACTTATTTTGTTGCTATTGGCAGTAGAATTGGTGGGTTGGGGTGTGCTCAGTGATTTTGGATTTAACAAGTATGGTAGATTCATATGCTCCTCGTCAGATATTTGGCCCTCATTGTTTTCACTGAGCGAAGACTGCAACACCAAACAATATATTCGTATATTTTAAAAATTATTAATATATTTAAACGCCTTACCCCGCTGCCTGTGGACGGTTCCGAATCGTAGCTGTGGTTAATTTTAATCGAGCTAAGTGTTGCCATTTTCCATAGGTTCAACTATAACTTAATAACAATAAGGTTAAAACACACTAACTCATAATTTACTGCAGCATTAGTCTTGGATATTTTCTAGGTACAGCCATGTTCGCGCATAAGGTATTTGGGCGCGGCTTTAGGCGCGATATCATATTTTGCAGGTGGGGTTAGGTGCATTAGTGTGTAAGTATTAAGCATGTATTTAACAATCAGGATAGATTGTGCTTTCACCTTTTGAAATGTGGCACTTTTTCATGAAACGATGCAGCGGCATTAAGAAAAAAACGCGCGCGCATTTAATGCAATTTTCTTACACATTCTCTAAAAACTTTCTTCCGTTTAAAATGGTTTACGCGGCCTTTGGCAATTTCGTAAGAGTGTTTTGCTGTTATTTAAGCATAGCTAAAATGTCTTATTTCCTTTAAAATATTAATTTTTCTATGTGTACGGTGATTGCGCGACCATCTGCCACCAAGAATTTGGCGGCGGCTGTGTGGATGTTGAAACTATGTCGATATGTATCGATACCAGCAACCGATATTTCGATGCAATGTTGTCACAACGATAGTATTGCGCAAGTATTGGTGTTTCACAATTAGTATTTTTGTGTTTATGTTAAAACATCAGGCAAATGTTACCAATTATGACAGTGATAAACATACTTATTATATTACATTGTAACTATAAAGGCACACATAAATAGGTTCAAATAAAACTTAATGAAATTTACTGCGCATATGTTAGTTGTTTGATGAACCTGTATATTTAACTCTGGTTCAACAGCTGGTCATCTTAAGATCCACATCACAACAAACCCTATTCCACAAACAACATCCACAACTGTTAGAGATGTCAGAAAGCAACTCACAGCTGATTTCTCATCGCAAGAATAAAATAATCGATTTATTTAAGCAAAACAATAAATACATTTCCATATTATTATTGCAAGTGCAACAAGCGCTGGAAAGCAACACTTTAACGTAGTGGGAGTGCCTCGATTCAACAGCGCGATAATATAGTCGTGTCAGCAAACAACAACGCTACTCTTTGTTGATCAATTTGTCGCATACCACCTGCATCAGAAATACTTTGCTCTGTGTCATTAATCAACAAGAACAACAACAACAATAGCTACGCCAGTATAAATAAACACAGACGCGCAAGCAACAGCTAGAAGTGCCATGCAACTGAATAGCCAATAAGATGCGTGGAATTGAGGGCAAAGTGGTTGTACTAGGCTCGCGAGGTAAGCACATGTGAATACAAATTGAATATTAATCACGTTAAAACCTTATATGTAAAGCAGTTGAAAGCATGTAAAGCCAGTCATTTTGTTGAAATCGCATTGAGATAACACACAAGAGCTGAGCCTCCAGTTTTTAATGCGCTCGAATCGATAAGCGACAGCCTTGAAAAGCTTTGCGGGGGAGCCAGCACGATTCACAAGCGATTCACCAACTCTAAGATATTTGTATATTGTGCCAGGCACAATGGCCCTTTTTTTCACTTCTCCTTATCGCTATTTTTTGCTTATGTTCCCACTTTTATAGTTTGTTATTGTACGCTTGTTTTGGCAAGGTCAGCAAAACCCTTGCATGGGCATGGCATACATACAAACATACATAGATATTCGTACATGTTCATAAGTTTATTCTGCAGGCATGCCTGTTTACAGTACAACGACATTATGCATTGCTTTTGTTGCTGAAACTGTTCTTATTTGCTTCGACTCTATATATATTAAATGACTCAGCGACAATATCGAATCGTCTTAAGGGGAATTTTATTAATAACAATGCCGCTACAACAATAACAATAAATCTTTTGTTGTTTGTTTACTTAGTATATGAACATAATTCGCTTGCCGTTTTCTTATCACCTGTTTACCGCTAGTTCTGGTCTCAATAACACTTTTTGTTTTATTTTTTTTACTGTACTTTGTTTGTTTATCAGATAAGTAAAATAAAGTATTGTGTGCGTAAGTAAAATAAAGTATTTACATAAAATATGTTTAAAAAAATATAAAGTTAAGTTTTTATACTCATGCAATCTTTCAATCTCTTCCATTTTCAGGCGTGGGCAAATCCCGTTTGGTCATCAAATATATCAAACATGCGCTTCATCGAACTGAAGAACCAACGATAGCCGTTTCCTTCTTCACCTGCAATATCATTTTGGATGATGTCAAAATCAAACTACAAGTTAGTTAAAGGAATCTAAATTGCTAAAGCTTAGGGATTTTGATTTAATTTATCCGCTGGTCATTTTATTTGTATTTATTTTGCGTTCACTGCACTTTTGGTTTATTTGCTTTTACTTGTTCTTCATCTTAACTTTCGCGCACTTTTTTTTTGTTATATTTTATTGATAAGCTCAAGTTGCTTTACCCCTTATAAGCTAGGATTGCCACCCCTATCACAAATGGCTACTCGTATATTTTGTGGCGTGATTTCGTTTCCACTTTTATATACATTTCGCAAAACGCATAATGTTAAATAGTTTTTGCTTGCGTTTTGTGCAGAGATTTTCTTTTGGCTCTTTGTTTCGCTCGGAACAAGTCAATGCCCCAAACTTTTATGAAGATTTGAATTGTTGCACAGCCATAAAGATGAACGCATGATTGTTATTGTTGTGGGAGAAAATTGCAGAATAAACGCAGAACGACTCAATTAAAGTTGAGAACCCCAAAGTGTTGTTCTTTTGCTGATTGAGTTTGTACTTATTTATTTCTCTTATGCAATTACAGATCTGGGATACTGCTGGCCAGGAGCGTTATCGTTCCGTTGCACCCATGTATTATCGTAGTGCGAATGCTGCCATTTTGGTCTTTGATCTGACGCAATATAAAACGTTTACCGAAATCAAATCATGGATCCAAGAGCTGCATCGCAATGTCCAAGATCCCATTATACTGACGCTTGTCGGCAACAAAATGGACATGCAATCCCAACGTGCCGTTTCACGCGACGAGGCTTATCTGTTTGCCAGCTCCATTGGCGCCACCTACTTTGAGACATCCACCGAAACGGATCAGGGCCTGGAGCAGGTCTTTCTCTCCACGGCACTGGGCCTAGTGCGTCTAGCGGACGAGGGCAAGAGTCATTCGTTGCGCATATTTGAGTCGACAGATTCATTGGCCTACACCAATAGCAATACCGCCTTTAGCTATACGGCTGCTGCACTGGCACGCAATCCGGATAGCGCTGCCTTTCGCCTGCCCTATGTTCAAATCGGGATACCTGTGGATGGGCAGGATGTGAAGGCGACGGGCGAGGGTCGCCTCGAGACGCCCTCCTGGGCCATCGAACATATTGCCTTGGGCGAGGTGGAAAGACCGCAGTGGTGCTGCTACTGAATAGCAAATTTGATTAAACACATCCACCAGATATTTTCTAGGAAAAAAACAAAAACATTGTGATGTTAATTAGAACATTACTTTAGGTTATGCGCCTGCACTTGAATTCGAATCGACAAAAGCAATCCAAATACAAAGAAGCAATAATAATAGTAGAAACAAGCACAGCTTCTTGTTGTTGTTGCTTGGACACACAAACAGCGAGAGAAACATTCAAAATTTATGGTGCTAAATTGTAAGCTAGTTGGTTAAGTTAACAATTAAGTGCAACAAGCAAATGCCTTTATGTACTATATTATTTATATGAATATTAACAAGCAGCAGGCATTCGCATGAAGCTCATTTGACTTTAATGCTTAATACACACACACATACATACATAAAGAACACACACATATATTCATGTACAAAACTCGCACTTTATACAGGAAAAAGAAATATATATATATATGTATATTGCTAATATTTATACAAGAACATACAAAAGGTATGCCATAATGTATCATTTGACCACGCCTTTAAAGCATTAAAGCTTACGCTTTCTGCTTAATGCAAATGCATTAACTTGGTCATTAACAACAGCAACTTGTCGTGTTTATTGGTATTTAATGTGCCAAGGTTTACAATTGGCAAAAACCGAGTACAGACTTAAGTAGCATTCTAATATAGAAACTTATCTTAGAGCTTTTATCAAAATTCGTGACGCATTTGCTGGAGCTGGTGGCCACAACAATGTTGCCGATTAGCTAATATGCCAAACTTATGGTCAGTTGATTTTTTATGTATGTATAATATGCGCAATTTAGCGTAAGACGCCGATGATGATGATGATGACGATGCCGACGACATTAAAGCCAAAAAAACCACGAAAACAAACAAACAAAGGACAAAAGGCCAAAACTCATTCAAGTGTCATCAACACATTTGGGGAAGCAATGGACCTGAACCTTGATTCTATTTCACTTACCCGTTGATGTTGGTGATATTGATGCTGTTTCGGGGATGCCTCACTGGACTGGACACACCACACACACACACACATTGATTTACCATTAGAGCTGACTACATTTCGTATATCCTGGAAACAATGTTAATGTGTAGATTAAAAGGCTGGCTTGATGCTGTGACAATGTGCAGATAGATTTATCTCAAACTCTATACAGTCTGATGGTCATTTTTATATAAAACCATATTATAAGACATCTTTATGCATTAGAATTCTGATAAAGTACGACAAATAGTAGAAAGTTCTAGAAGAAGTAATGTTCAAATTGATTAATGGTAATTTTGTAGTCTAGCTCTTTGTCATTCCGTATAGAGAGCACTCTAATTTGTTTTTGTCTATGCTTTAGTGCATACAGCTGGAAGCGATATACACACACACACACACTCACCTTAACCTATTTACACCTTGGCACGCACATATAGATTAAGGCGACATGCTGTGCCTGAGGCCAAATGTCTTTAGCTTGTGGCAAGATGGCGCAGCGCAGCGCACCACAGCAACACACACACACAAGACAAACACATATTGACATGACTGCTAATGGTGCTTAGACTTAGACTTGTGACTTAATGATCTAGAAATGCATCAATGTAATCAAAGGTAAGTCAATTGAGGTAAGGTTGCATATTATGCTATAGAATATCATCATCTAAGGCGACTCTTAACATTTGCAGTTGGCTTAACCTCACGCAAATTGCTTACTTAATTTACATGTTTGCATGCATTTTGGGCCAAAATGTTATACCAATTTATCGCCCATTAGCAATTTGTGGCTTGACAGGCATTTTGATTGTTTTTAGCACAAATTAAACCGAATGCAAGAAATTTAATTTCTGTCGTTAATCAAAGTTGATTACAATCTGAATTGAATATAAGCTTTAACGCTTGCCAAACTTTAAATTTACTTTATTTTCAGAGATTTTAGATTATTGTTAAATAACAGCAAACATGTGTTAACACATCACCTGTGATTTCCAACACACATTGATTTTTTTTTTTATTTAAATCAAGAACAACGGCAATAGTAAAATACATGCAAAAACATAAATGCTTGCCTTTTTAGTTGTTGCTTCACACGAATGTATATCGACTTCGCGAAGAGAGACATAAAAAGAACTGTCCTTCTCTAACTGCTGAGAGCGATCGTTACCTTCCACAAGTCAATGAATTCCACTTGCTTCACTTATCCACAAAGGCAGTAAGCCTGGAACTTTGCGCGACTTTACATCGTTGGAGGCTTGTCGTCCGTTTGTTTAATAAATAAAAATTGATACGCATTATATTAAAAGTCAAATTGTGTTTATTTAACACACTGAACATACGCAGAGTACTTATAACATTATAGAATCGCCGTGTATTTGCTTTTTAAAGTGTTTTTAAGCAAGTGAAAAATTGTCAAACGCACGCCATTTTGATTGCTGCTTTGCCGGGTCGCGAAAAAATTAAAGAGAGAGGAGAGAGCGCCCACACGAGTGTGTTGTTGTTGCGTTGAGCGCGCTGAAAATCTCCACAATAGGCGAAGCATTAAAGATGGTATTAATTGCTTTAATTTGTTTTTATTATTTTTTTCTTGTGTGTGAAGTGCAGTGAAAATAAAATAAAATAATATACATACATATGTATAAGTATAGAAAAGAAAGACGAGATGCATCTCAATTAATTATTGTTGTGCTTTTTGTTTTTGTGATAGTGCTAAGTGAAAAAGAAAGAGAGAGGGATTGAGAGAGCACTTGCATTGAACTGTATTTGTGTTGTTGCTGCTACCGGTGAGTGCATTCTGTTTATTTTACATTATATTGATCACCCTGTTAATAAATCATCCTGTTACTATAATTTGATTGGATACCGTTGTTGAAATAATTTTAATTGCTGCAACTTATATAAATTGTTCTTTTAACGCTTCAATACACTTTCAAAAGACAAGTATTTTGCTTTGTTTAAACTTCTCAAATATTTTCTTGATCGAAATCTGTATACACATACAATTTGTTTAGTAGAAACAAGAAGTGTTTTTATTATTTGTAACTAAATGTAAATAACTAAATACAGTTAATCACAATCCATTATTCTTTGCTTTGGTGCCTGTAAAAAATAACGGAGTTATTCCAACAACAACATCTTCGTCTACATCTACATTTTCGATGTGCATTGAGCAGTAAAAAATGTTCATAAGAAGATCAGAGAATAAGCAAAACATAACACGAAAACAAAACGGTAAATGAAGAAATGTGTTATTGTTTTGTTTTCGCATTCTCAACATAATTCGTACATAAAGTGAAACAGTAACAAAAAAATTCGTTCGGGAATAGAAAACGCATGAGCGTACAAGCTACGTCCTTAAAATAAATTCGTAATAAAGAAATATTCGCTATGGGGAGATTTGTTATATGGAGAACAAACACACTGAAAGTTGAACCAAAAAGCAGTGTTCGCGAAATTAATTCGTTATATGGAAAACTTTGTTATATGGAAGTTCGTTATATGGAAGTTCGACTGTAATGTGAATTGAACATAAGTTTTAACGCTTGCCAAGCTTTAAACATTCTTTACTTTCAGATTATTGTTGAATACATAATCAAGAAACGTTTGTCAAAATCACTCTCATAGTCAAATGCAATGTTTATTTACTTGTTATTCTTAAAATATTTTACAAGTTTAATTGCTTAATACCAAAAACAGAGACTGACAAACAGCAGTTTATTTTTATAGAAATAACTGTGCTCTAAAACCTAATGCATTTTAATCTTTTCCAACAAAATATTGCTATGTAATGCGTACAGCTTACTTAATGCTTTACTTTTTTGCTCGTATTAAAATACATACTACGCTTGCAGAATTATTTTTGCATATTTAATACCGACTTTTGCATTTCTGACATGCGAAAATATCCGATTGCAAACGAAAAAGGTTTTTATACTTTGTTATTCCAAAAAATGGAGTTTGCAGGGGCGTTTTGGGTAAAGTCGTGTTTATTTATTTTAAAAAAAAATTTAAGAATAATTACTATTTAAATATGTATATGCAGTTAGACCCCCATTAACGGTTTAGATTAAGTAAATGTGGAAGAATAAAAATGTTCATTAATTTCAAAAAGAATTTCCAAGTTATCTCATACGCTTCTTAGAATAGATTGTTCAAATAGGTTTGTATATCGCCTCAAGTTGACTTACAAATATTCCTTATTTTAAACTCAAGCCTATAACTAAATATATAGAACCTTCTTCTTGCTTAAAAAAAATAATTCGTCTTAGCCGAGTGATATTTGAAAGTCGTATATTCTTCCTAAACTTGTTTCTTATAATATTTCGTAAGCTTTAACTGTTTTTGACTAAATGCATGATTTTTTTTTTTTGCGAACTAGATTAATGTATTAAAGTTTGCATGAACAAAAAACAACAACAATTCATAGCAACATAA
The DNA here is from genome assembly GCA_030179655.1 of Scaptomyza flava. NCBI lineage: Eukaryota > Metazoa > Arthropoda > Insecta > Diptera > Drosophilidae > Scaptomyza > Scaptomyza flava. The sequence continues at coordinate 83,466,877 of JARNME010000404.1, read as the reverse complement.
CATACATAAAATAAAAAAATAGATAAATTGAATTAAATGTACGCTTTGGCAGATTTACGAGCATCTGTTTATGTGTGAAAGACATGTGCATGCTTGTGTGTGTTTGTGATAGAGTGTGAATATGTATTTATGGTCATGTCAAATACGCTAAAGTTCTCCTCTCAATACCATATAGAACATTCAACACACAAACAAACACAAAGACAAATCAAATATGCAAAACGAACAAATTCGTTGGGTATGTGAAGTGTTGTTGTTGTCGTTGTGTTATTGTATTGGTGTGTGAAGGTGTTTATGTCATGCTTCTTCAAACACACACATCTACACTCAACCACAACCGGTTTCGCCCCCTGCTGATGCTGCTGGCTATGCTGTGTGGCGCTCATGCATATGATTTTGAATATTTAACAGGTGCCACGTGTTCTGGACTGCAGCTCAGCGAGCTCGCTTTCTGATGCATACTTTATGGCGTCCGCCCTGTACCCCCATGCCACAAACAAAACCAAACTCCGACCCATCCTTGATATGTGAGCATAGTTTTGTCGACCATGCATTTTTAACATTTTCACTTTAGCCAGAATTGCTTTGACCCCAAAACGAAAGAGAGAGATTCACACACAAACACCTGGGTTAACTGACATGTCAAATTGAATACACTTATGTATTTACTAATTTGAATGCTAAATAAAATCACATGTTCAATTTTAAATTGTCTATTGCTTAAGCTTTAAAACTTTTCAAAGATAAAGGCAATAAATATCATTACTGTCAAATTGCTTAAGTTTCTTAATGTTCTCTTTCTCCCTATCTCTCTCTTTCTCTGGGCAACTGGTCTGTCAATTTAAAAAGTAGCAGGCGCTGAAAGCTGTGCAGCAACATAGAAAAGACCACAGAAGGGAGTGCAGCCAGAAATGTAGAATGCAAGACTTAGACTAAGACTGAGAGAGAGTCTTGTTGTGGGGTTGTGGGTGAAGTAGAGGGTAGAGTGGGGTTGGCTAGTGCTTGAGCAGCTGTCTCCGGCTTACAAATCCCAAATGCATAGACAGCTGCACAGCATCAAAAGCAGCAGCAGTAGAAAGTACAAAGGCAATGTCAACGCTGAGCGGAAAGAGTGGGGCTGGAGGGGCAGATGCGGTGCGGCAAGTGTTGGCAGCTTGAAAAAGCAATCCAAATGGAATTTAATGCCATTTTAATTGAGCTCCATTGCTATGTCTTTGAGTCACTGTTGGCACATGCTATCCACCTCATTTTCACTCTCTTTACCTCTCTCTCTGTCTCTTTCTCTCGCTTTCCCTGGTGTAAAGCTTGTATTCTCTTAAGTTGTGCTTAGAATAATTTGCTCAAGAACAACTAAATTCGATTTATGTTTAATCAAATGGCACGAAATTAACCCAATTTAAGTTTTGCAAGTTCTGAGAAATCTTGCAATAAGAACTTACACTTAGCTTTCAGCTTCTCAGACTAGGACGAATTTCATCCATTGAACCTTAGCTGTCGCTGTGAGTACAAAATTCATCATAATTTGCTCTCAAATTACTTTTTCGCCTCAACTGTCAACTCATGTTGCCAATTAAGTTTGCAAATATCCAGATTCACCTGTCGGTAATCAAGTACAACCAAACCTATTGATACAGGGAGTAGAATAGAGTTGGGCGGAGTTGTATAAGCAAATGGAAGCTCACCAAAGATGGCAGCCATTAAAGTGATAAGCCTCAAGCCAACAGCTGTGCAAACACATTCGAGCCCCCAAAGGCATTTTGAACCGTCACAATCTTTACATAAACGTGTGTGAGTGGCACACATAAGGGCTCAATTTCTGCAGATCTCGTGAGAGCAACTTCACTCATATTGCTTTGTTCTGCTTCTCCATATTAATACACCTTATCCCTCCGATACGATAGGTAGATGTGTCGCCTTTTGGGACATCCATGTTCATGACATTGTTATTGTTATCGTAGCTGATAACAAAACCCATTGAATTCTAAAATTAACATAGTTAAGCCTATTAAACGCATATGCTGTGTTATGCTCTTGAAATATCTTAAATGCTAATGGCCCGACAGGGATTTGGTTAATATAGAAATTTGCTTTTAGTCTTCAACCTGCTTGTGAACTTTAGAAAGTGTGTTAAGTCAAAAGTTAATTTTTAAGGAAGACTCAAAGTCTTCTAAGCTTATTGCTACCATTTTTATTTGCTTACTTTTTGCATTGTCCAACCAAATATTTAACAGATAAGGAAGTACACTCCATTCACACTCGTACTCGCACACACTCTTTTACAAACTTGCCTCATTCATTGATTCACTCATTCACACTTTGAATCGTACAACCAACAAGCTGTCATAAAAATTGAGAAATGTGACGTCAATGAGTGTATGTGTGCCATTTGGTTGTTGCTTTTGTTTCGCTCTGCATATATTCACTTTTGCTGTTAGAGAAATGTTTTTGTGTGTGTCTGTGTGGGTGTGCGTGAGTGTACTTTTAACCTATGCATGCCTTTTGGCTCTTTTTTTTCAAAATGGTTTTGCTGGCACGACAAACCGTTTCGAGCACGTAGTTTTAAAAAGGAAAAAAATGTTCTCTCATCGAATTTGTCAGCTGGCAACAGACTTGTTCAATTTAAATTGTAAATAAAAGTTGAATGAACTGTGTCAAGATTTGGGACATTCTAAGGTGAAGAACTCCGTTTGTCTATGTAAAGTCTAGGTCTTGGCAGGGTTCACTGATCCACACAAACGCTTTGCACCTGAACACTAGTTGAATTTGAATTTGGACAATTTTATGGTTGGTTGGTTGTCTATCTTTCGATAATATTAATATAAATCCTGCTTGCACATAATTAAGCCGACAAAGTAAATGCTGCTGGGCTGCAACAACAATTACAAGCTAAGCCTAACGAGTCCCCGTAGAAAACTTACCTGCCAAAGGCATTACAGGCATTCATTTCATCTGTGTGCGTAGTCACTGTGTGTGTGTGTTTGGATTTTTGCTTAATGCGTCAGTCTGTTGCCTTTCAGCTCTATTGCCAAATTAAGCCTGTTTATCGACGTTGGCTCGTTTGCTCGTCAACTTTCAGCCAGGAAGAAGAAATCATCATTATTATTGGGACAGGTTTGATCATTTGCTTGCATCAGTCGTCACATATCCATCTGGATGCCAATTCCCCATTTCCATTTCCAATCCCATTTAAAGTTCCATACCCAACTTTAAATATACTTCTTTGACTTGCAACAATAAAGCGATTTTCCCAAATGCCACAAAGCCCTCAAGTTGCCAGCCTAATTGAGTTAATTATCCAGGGAAATGAAAATGGCATATTACATGAGAGTCTACCGAACTGCCATCGCCACACAAACAAAAACACACACATATATATCTTTCTTGTTTCTTGTTGCCATCTGTTTTGTGGTTGACGCGCAAAATCTCAAACAGCTTTCGCAAAACAAGCAAAAAGTGCAATTTGCAAACAACATACACACACAGTTATTGCCACGGACACAAACATACTATGTATAGAGACTCAATTGTTTGTGGTTGGCGTGACCAGTGACATTCTATTAGCAGATAAAACTAATTGCATGAAAATCTATTGCAAATGACAGCGACCACATTGCGCAATTTGCCAACCCAGCCAAAAAGTAGGCAACACTTCTATAACGCAATTAAAATATTTTACTTTGCTGGTTTGACATACAATGTTTACATAATTACAAATTTTACAATACATATTCGTGTTTGTGTACATTGCGGTCGCCAAAATGAAAATCTTTAAATATGCATCACACATCAAAACACACAGGAACAGCAGCAGCAGTAGCCGATGCAGCAGCAACAACGAAAGGCAATTTAATTGCTAACAATGATTTATTATGATACGTTGTTGTATTAAGCATTTGCCCATTTTGCCCATTTAACTTTGCTTGTCATTTTTGCTCAGCATGCTGACAGTCTTTTAACCTGTTCAACTTAACCTCTGTCTGGCTTTGCCTTTGAGACCACACACGTATGCTGCTTAAACGTATAGACTGAAGTTATGTAAACGTTTGTAACACAGCAACGAAAGGTGAATAACGTACGCTTGATTATGACATTAATACACATATATTTGTGTGACTAAGGTCGGCTTAAAAATATAAATAATAAATAACTAAAACAAATAATATAAGAATATTTTGCTTGTTTACATAACAACATATAAAATTAACAATAAAAAGCAGTGAAAAAAGCTTCAAGTAATGGCATTTTAAATCATCAAAGTAATTTAATGAACAATTTTTAGGCATTAAATATAAAGACTTTATTTGGTTCTGTATAAACATATTTTCTAACAAGAAACTAACAATCGAAATGGGATACCTTTACTCTCGACTAGTTTACTTTTAATCATAGTTAAATCTACAATAAAATTTTTAGGTTGCTTTTGATATGGAATTCAAAACATGCATCGAGTGCATCCAAACGAATAACAGGGTGTGCCAAATGCATAGAAATAATTGAAAATAAAATTGTGCACACAAAGAAATGGTCAACTAGTTGAATTTCCGGTCCAATCACATTCAATGGCAAACATTTGTGTTGTTCTTATGCTTGTTGTTCGTTGTCAAGTTAAGCCCGAGCTTACAATAGTAAGTACAATGTGTATGTGTATAGAGCTGCATCGAGGTAACGAGGCAACGGTGCGTATGAATTTTTATTTGAACTGGTCTTTGTGTGTTGGATTGGGTTGCAGTCGTAGGACTTAAAACCGAATATGTATAGAAAAACACAAATCTAATGACGATTCACATGTTTGACGAGCAATATATATGCGTAGCAAAGTTTGTGATATTTTTGTGGTCCTCTTTTTCTATCTCTCTCTCTATCGCTTTTTCTATATAAAAGTGCCATGGCAATTAGCTAAAGTTCAAGTTTGTTGGTCCAAGTTTCTGTCTGAGCACAATTGCACCACCCCAAATAACATTCCTTGTTCACTCAAGAAGAGAGGATATTCTAGGTACATGTAAGCACTTGTTGTGTGAGTTGACCAAAAAAAAAAAAAACATTTTTGTAAAGTCAGAAGAGTCAAGCAAAAACCAGATACTGATACAGAGACAGAGACAGGACATGAGTGCAGTTAAGAAATTTTGTGGCCAAATGTTGGAATTAACTTGCCTTTCATGGATTAGACAGCAATGTCAATTAGATGGCACAGAGATCAAAGCGAAGTTATGCAAGTACATGGTACTTATTTCCAGTCAAAGTCAATTTCCGTTTAATAACTGCTAATTAATGGGGCAGCAGCCAGAGCTTTAAATTCAATTTTCATGATAATTTATACAGCTTGTTCAACAAGCAATAAGTTGTTACTGTCTAAGGGCAGGGGTTTATATTTAGGCGCCGTCTGTTCGACAGCTTGTTCTTGCCCTTGTACTGATAAGTAGCGACTTGTTGTTGTCATGGAAGCTGTTGTTGCTTTGCTAATTAGTTTAATAGCCGCTCGTTGCCAGATAAGACGCAGTCCGAGTTGTTCGCTAAGAGGAAATGTGTGTAATTGCAGTTTCCAACGGCTTGTTGTTGGCCTATAAAAGGCGCACAACCAACATTCGAGTTGGCCAACTTAGCGTGAATCTTGACCAAGTAAGGCGACCATGTTGCCACTCAAAACATTTACGCTTTTCTGCGTACTTTTTGCATTGATTGCCATCCATGCCCAAGTAGAGGCAAAGCAAACAACGACAGTGTGTCCACCCGGTAATCTGATCGATGATGGTGACGACGGTGATGATGAGGGGCGTTTTGGCAACGATACACTTTGTCCCAGTTTCCAAGAGCTGCGCGCAACTATTGAGAAGGATGTTCTAGAGGATCTCGTTCAGCAGCATTATCAATGCAACTCCAAGTTTCGCAAGGCAATGTGCTACTACAACACATCACGTTTCCACATTGTTGCCCAACAGTTGCAGCAGAGCAATGCCTACAGCATGTTGCTGGAGCAGTTGCGTGACGCCGGCGTAGACACCGGTGACATTGAGAATATTGTTGACATCTTTGCTTGTCTGTTGCTGCCTTTGCCTTTGCCTGACAAGAGCTGCGATTGCAAGGCATTGCGTGGACATACTTTTATTGGCGATCTGCTTGCTGCCATGCCACACGAGGCAGTGCATGCGTATACCGCAAATGCTCGCACAAAAAATAACACCTTTGCTCGGTTTGTCGATACGGTCACCTCGAAGGAATTCCAGTCGTATATGCGCGACAATTTTGTAAGTGTTTTCTTGCAAACCATTAACTGATTAATTTCATATAAAAGGTTTATTTACGCAGGTGAAACGCGATGTGGCACGTCCGCTGCGTGTACTGCGCCACCATGGCTGGGATATGCAGGAGTTGATGCGTGCTGTCATGTCCATTCTTACCTGGTAACTGACAAGGGCAAGAACAGACTGCATGTGTTTTCTATTCACACCTATGGTATATTTTGCATGTAAATAAATGTAAAGCTGCTGGGTCAGTGGACATAGTCGTTGATAGTATATTTTTTGTGTTAAATTGGTGTGATTTCGCTAAGAGCTTTAAAAATCAATAGGTTTTTTCTTACTTTTGTGATCATTTTCAATCTGCAAAGCTGAACTTGTGTCAAAGTGCTATAACGTAATGCTTTAACATAGACCTCTTGCGGAAACAATTCTTTATCTATGCAATTAAACTTATTGATTTTGTGTACTCGAATTCAAAATTGCCATCTTCCTATAAGAATACATTGGCATATGTTATTTTTATATGAAAACGGTCAAAAACCGGATGTGCAGCATTTTCCAACTAGCATCCGCTTGGCACTGCTGCCAATTCAAGTGTGTGTGTGAGTGTGAGTGTTTTCTGGCACACTGGAGTCGCATAATTTTCATTTAGTGAGAGCTATGGAAGCAAGTGTTTTCCTCTTGGCGCAACTTGACAAACAAATTAACGCTCGTTACACTTTCATTGCATGCGCTCAATTTACGGCCCAAAATGACCGTCGCAACAAATATACGGATAGTTGCCAGCTGTAGTTTTGCCAAAAATAGCAGCAGCAGCAGTGTAACAAGTGCAGAGCAGAGTGGGAGAGAGAGAGGTTGGTTCGCCAATGTTTAACACATGCAGTCGTGCAGTTTTTGAAAGACGCACGTGGCACCTTTTCACGCCAAATTGATTTATGTGCGCGACGTGACTTCATTTCGGTTTCTGTATCGCAAGGCGTTCAGGTGGGCGTGGCACCTGTTGTTTGTTGCTTCATATCAGCAGCGGCGTTCTTATTAAATTAACAAAATAACGATCTGTTTTGAGCGGGTGTCTCTGATTTGTCTTCTGTGTGTGCTCGTGTGAGACAAATTCCATGCCATTATGCATTATAACTGTATATAAACAAATCCACAGCAAACATGCGGCGTTCGTGCGTGCCCAAAAATATACCATATATACAGACATTACGTGAGCGATAAAGGAAGAGACAGTGTGTATAGGCACACACTCTCTGTTCTGTCAATCAACTTAAATTTTAATGAACTACACGGCATTGGCGCATGGACGTGCTGACAGGACAATGTTGCCGACACTGACAAGTTGTTTTGGTTTGAATGTTCTTTGCGCTCTTGTGGTCAGGCTTTGCCTCAAGTTTTGGCTCATTGTTTAGTGGGGGTTTAAGAGAAGTGGCAATGGCAAAACGAAATAAATCTTAGCATACTTTCATGCGCAAACAATTTCGCCTCATTTGAATACCCTGTGCCAGTGCAGTTAATGTATAAAGTGTAACTATTAATATGAAATGTGGTAAGCCAAAATAAAAAGAAACACAATTTTAACAATGCAAACTCGACAAAACTTAAGATTTTAGGGTATTAAAATATTAACTTTGCTTTTTTTTATAATAATTCTATACTAATCTTTGTATCCTGATTTTAATAACCAAACACTTTTTAATATTTTATTTTGTCCGTTGGTATGTTGTCGTCAATCACACTCCATACTTCAAAAACACTTTTACAAGTTACGCTTCGCGTTCTGTACGTTTTTGTTTGGCATCGTTTTGCTTTTTGTTTTCTTCTTCTTTTGTCGTTTTCACTATCGTTTGAGTTTTGCACGTTGCTTTGCTTTTTGCTGGGCAATACGTGTCATTGAATTCATTATGTTGTCAGCATGTTATATGCTTGCCACGTAGCACGTGAACCAAGGGCGAAGTGACGGGGCTATTAGTAAAGTTTCGTGCAGCAAATTAAAAATATGCATTGCGAAATTAAATAATTAACACGGCTGCTGTTAGCTGTCAGTAAATATGCTTCTGTTGCTGCTGCTGCTGCTGCCACTTTTCACATATTGCCCAATGCTTTCCACAATTGTTACAAATTGATTTAATCAATGTTAACAGTTATGCCAATTTAATGCAAATATGTTATATAAATAATTTTTTAAACAACTGCATGTTGCAATAAAAATGCAATTTAACGATACACGCTGCAAATTGATAAAGAATTAAGAAAAACGTTTATCAAATATTGTGCCCATTACAAACGTGGTTTTATTAATTAATTGATTGCACTTTCACAAAACAATATTGCTAATTAACGCCAATTGACAACAATAACAAAGCCAAGTAATAAAACTTACATTCTGCGGTTAAATTTAACCACAAAAATTTATCAGCGATTGAATATATGAAACTGCAACGGAATGTTTCGAAGAAAGATGATTTAATGCTCCTGAAAAATTAACCTTTTTTTTTGTGTTTTTGGTCAGAATTCATGTTCAAATTTTATGCTAAAAAATCGAAATCATCATTTGGCGAATCTTTCGCCTTCGATAACTTCGTCAAAACTGACCCGATTTTCAAAAGCAATGTCTTAAAAGTCATGGCTTGGCCTCTAGAACAAAACTGCATTTAAAGAATTTCAGTTAAATAAAATGCGATTTTTGGTCGAAATTCGTCATCATGCTTTAGAATGCCGCAAAAAATACTGAATTGGTATAAGAAAACTTAACGATTTTCCCAAGATCGATTTTAGGGTCTATTTAATAGAGTAATACTTTTTGTTACAAAGTCAAAACTAAAAAACTAAAGATTTACAATTTTCACATTTACTTTTTTGCTGATTGCATTAAGGTTGTCAACACGAAACTTTACTTAAACAATTGGCCACAATTTTTCATTTACTATGCATCTGTGGTGGAATTGCAACAATTTGCTGGCATGATTTGTTCTAAAATTGAATTACAGCAACGATCTGAGCGCACTGCTTCGATTCCAACTGCTGCTGCTGCTGCTGCCACTGTGACTATGGATGGTGAATGGTGCATATGGGTTGCGGCTGAAGCTAAGGAATTTCACATGGTTGCCACAATTGTGGCAAATGTGATTTGAGGCCCGCATTTGGGGCAAATAATAGAAGAAGAAAAAGTTAAAAAAGACATGTACATTCCCAAATGCCTTACAGTTGTTCAATTTCCTTACGTATTTTGCAATAAATTCAATTTGCCAGCCTGCAATTTTTGCTTCTTTGTTTTTTCGTCATTCAATGCAAGAGGGAGGACAAAAAGATTTCTCTGTTGGTCACATTTACTGCAAATCGTTTGTCATTATTTACTGCAGCTATAACAAAAACAAAATATATATTCTATTATTGCATCGAAAAAAATTGACTTGACTTTGAATATTATAAAAATAGATAGATACAAACAGAAATAGAAATAAATTGCTTTTTCGAGTTTATTAAAATTGATTGACCATGGTATAACAATACATTTCTTTTGAAAAGGGATTTCAAATTGTAGGACATAAATTCTAAAAAAATTACATATCATGCTTTTTTATTTGACTTAAATATACCCTGTGACCATGAAATGTTTATTTGCGATTGATGAAATTCATCAGAAGTTAAATATCTCCTTTTTTTAATCGAATTCCTTAAATTATTTGTTGTCGTATTGATTTTTAGAGTACTAGCAAGCTTTCAACAAAATTTCAGTACAACAAAAAACTAAAAAGAGAAAAATAAAGCCGATAAAAGAAATGAAATAAAAGCACATTAAAGTGTTATTAAAAGCTCTTAAGTTATGACAGTTTGACTTAGAATTATTTACCTTCCAGCAATATTTGTTATAGTTGAAAAGTTGATTGCCAAGAAATTAAACTGAATTGCTCCGTTAGTTTGTATCTGTTTGTTATTTGCCCAATGGCGTTATTGTTTGCTTCAGTTTGAGTCGAAATGTGTTATAGGTTTGTTGATAAGGCAACAGCTATGGCTCAATACTCGTAATGTCAAGGATTTATGACCTGCTGCTATCAGCCTTGTTAGTAGTTGCCAGTTGGCTACTTGAGCAGTGAAAGCAGCCACAACTGCTTGTGCTATAAATATAAATGCTCAAAGTCTAAGAAGTATCAGTACTGACAAATCTCATTTTGGTCCGGCTATGATTTGTGACACCCGTTGGGGCAAATACAAATCCTGTTGCCTGGCTGCTTATCTCTCTTTTTGCAACTTAACTGAATTGGCTTGAACAGTCTTTGGGTATCCGATTGAGTGCCATTAAGCTTGTAATATCTGTCATTGTTTTCATTTCGGTGGCGCCTATAATTGATAAATACAATATTGCTGAACAAAATTTCATTTTTGCCTTTATTCTCGTATGAATATGCATGTATATTTAAGTGCAATTTGCGGTTGTCAACAAGGCATAAATTAATTCCCAGCTGCAATTCGACCAACTTGCAAATTGTGCACCCAAAAGTGTTGGCGCTTTAATGAGGAAACAAAATAAAAAATGAACGAGTTAAAAAGCATTTAAAAAAGTATTTAACAATACAGCTGGTGTAAAAAAATTGTAAAATTGTGTCGCTTACAACTGTTAAAAATGTAAAACTGTATGCGAAATTTTATTGCATGGTCGTTGGGTTCGTTGGGTCCGATGCATCGCCATGCGATTATAATGAAATTTGAGTGCGTTGCATAGTGGCGAATATGGTAATTGCAATTGCACTTGCTGAAGCGGCATGCTGCATAGCTCAGCTGCATGTGGGACCTCAGCTCTCTCTGATGCCAGCACATTTCTGGTCAGCTTTGTCTGCTGTTTCGCGCTTATCTTTGCCCGCATTTTTTGTTTTTGCGAAAAATGTCTACAACTATTCCTGTTGCTTTTGTATTTCGCCTTTTGCATTGCACTGCCTTTTGGCCATGCGGGCGCTGCTTCTTAAACAGTGCAAATATTTTTTAACCTGCTACAACATGCAGATCAGAAAAAAAGTAAATAAAGATAAACTAATGCTTTGTGTGCGCTACACAAATTCTCCATCTTGTTTTTTAAAGCTTTAAGCCAAGCTAAATTGTGCTGCCTTATGCTTATAGGCTGGCTCAATATGGCGCACTAGAAATTGGGCTTTCTTACGCGCCTCCAGCCCGCAGTCGAACGTGACTTTGGCGCCTGAAGCGCTCTCGAACATTTCCCGTTGTTGGTCATTAATTTGAAGACAAGTCTGTTTGAGGTTTAACCAGCGCGCGCCTTTCGTACAAAGCTAACAGGGTGTTACTTTTATAACTAACTAAACTAATTGGATTAAAGTAAAGTAAACAGCCATATTTGTACTAAAACAGCAAGCAGCTTTAAATCGAAATAAGTTCGCTATGAGTCGATCCTTAAATGTGTGCAAGATGCTTGGAGTAAGATAAGTTATATAAATTCGTGCTTGTGGTAATATAAGCTATGGAAAATGAAAGAAAGACAATTATCTTTGGCATAAGGTATAAAATATGTATGCATTCAAAACATTTGAGATAAATGATTGTGGCTAAAAAAATGCCAACCTCTAAGTATTTTATAACAAGCTCCGCCCAGCAATTTTCAGCGCTGCGAAAGGAAACCAATCCTTTTACGAATATTGAAGGTTTAATTGTTTCTGGGAACAATACAAAAAAAAAAAAAAAATCAATTCAAATTTTGTTTTTTCTTTCGCTAGTAAACAACTGATTCTGCTTAAAACGAAAGCAATTAATGGCCAGAGGCAATTCAAATCAATATTCCTTATTGTTTTTTAAAAGCTTTTAAATAGAAAGCCTATATTATTATTGATTTGTGTGCAAAATATAAATATTTATAAAGATACAACTACGAGAAATATTCTTTATTTTGAAAAAAATTTATATTGACGTTGCAAGCGATTTACACAAATTCAAACAATTACAACGAATCAAAAATGTATTTCGTTTGGCTTTATTGTGAAATTGTTCAATTATGGTTAAGCTTGTATAATAAATGTCAGTTAAATTTCTATATAAATATGTTATAATAAAGTCATTAAATCAGAATAATTTGATTGCCTGCCAATATTTGTGGAGAGTGGTTAAACGGGGAAAACAGAATAATGTTTTCTACATGCATTGTTTTTGAAACTTTTTGTTACTTATTTGCAAAGTTTGTTATTTAAAATAACAAAAAAGGTTTAAGTTGATTGAGTTAGGAAAGTTTTAGCTCGTTATGAATTTAGTTTTACGAACGTGTGTGGCACCCTGTATTGCTACTTTGTCACCCAGAACACGTACGCGGCACGTTTGGTGCTGTTGCTGCTGCTGGAAAAAGGATTGGGTTTGTCCACGCTTTTGGTCAGCGGAACATCGATTTGATGCTGTTGCCACCGCTGAACCCAACTGTCTGAACCTTCTCCGAGTGGCTAAGGCAGCAAGGATTGTCAAAGGCGGGGCAGAGGGCAAGGATCAAGCCATTGCTCCCGTTGAAAAAAAACTCTTATTTTTATTTTTCTATTTTTGAGGTTAACAGCGTGGACGTGCAGCGTGTCGTGGCACGGACAGGATAGGAAAGGACGCAAAAGGTGGCTGAACAAGTGCTCCGTTATGATGATGGCGCGTTGAGTAGAGCGATGCTCGTTGTGGCAGCTGGCCAAGATATATCAAGCACTGAAGTACGTGCCAGCAAATCGTGTCAAATGCTTGGCCATCACACAAGCTATGACGTATGTCCCTTCTAAATCTCAACTGGCTTTTGAGCACACATACTTATGTCATTTATGTTCATCCCTTTAATAGTCTTTGTCCGCGGAAATTTGCCTTTAAAGTGTTAGCTTAAGAACTTAATAGTAGTAGCACATTTTTAAAGGCTCCTTATTCCCTTGTTTGCCATAAAAATGTACAATTTGCTCCGTAATCTGTTACAGCACAAGGAGAGCAGCTGCTGCTGCAGCTACCGATAAACCTAATAGGCGTTGAGGCTTCCTATGAAAAACAAAAGCCTTTAACGCAGATGGTAGGCGTTTAATAGGCAACATGAACTCTATTCTCTCTCCCTCCCGCACACTTTTCCTCTTAGGCAATGCAATTTGCAAAACCGAAAACCATCGACATCGATAGTTGCCGTAACTTTTCAATGCGTTCGATGGCCCAAAAATAACTGACTTGCTTGGGCTTAAGTTGGTTGGCCAAGTTGCTATTCACTGACTGCACTGGCACGCATTGTTGGCTTTTCCCACACACACACACACACACACACTCTAAAACTCATATATCGAGGCAAAGACCAAGCTAAACATTTAAATAGGATCTAAATGCTTGCCAATGCCGTCTGTTTGTTTACGTTGCTGCATCCCTAGCCACACCCACAAGCGCCAACAGAAGGGGCATTATGACTGCATCTCTAAAGCGAACGTAGTTTAGATGTGTAACAGACTATAAATCCAAATTCTCTCCATACTCCATAGTAAATCGGCTTCATTAGTATTTTGCTGATACCAGAGAATTGAATAGTGAATTGTATTTCAACTAGAATTTATTATCAAATGAGCATAGAATATATGATATTGTGAAGTTGTTAAATCATAAATGAATATTTGCGAAAAGACCTCTCTTTACAAGCTCAAAATTCAGTGTAAATTGCACTTTGCATATAGAAACATACTCACACACGCATATTTCGTACAAGTGCAGGACAAACAAATTGAAATAGTTCGCATTATTGTTCTAGTGGCAATGTCAACTATCTTTTTTAGGTATGCGAGTGCATTTATGTTTGTGTGTGTGTGTGTGCTCTATGCGAATATAAATAGCGAAAACTTGTCGACTGTTTGTCATCTGAGAGTAGTTGGTTATAAAACTTTTATGTGAACAAACGAATTGACGTAAATTCAACATTTATGGCAAACGCGAAACCTGTGCACCGAGAATGCTTCCTCATTCATATATAATTTATTTGGTACACCCTGTATAAAACACACGGGTGAATAAGTTAACATTGCAATTTAAATATTACAATAGATTTTTGTTTTAAGTAACATTTTGGTGTTTCTGTTGAGACTTTGTTTTGTTGCCAAATATAAATAAGAAAACCTTCACAAGGTATACCTTAGTCGAGTTATTGATATACATAAAAACTTTTTTCAAAAAGTTGTTGTTTTCAAAACAAATGCAATAGAAAAAAAAACAATGCTTTCAAATTATTATGGTTTAATACCACTTAAAAAAGCCTTACAAGTACATGAATATGGTAATTTACCATAATGAAAATGCGTTGCATATATGTTTAGTTTTTGTTTGTTAAACACATCACAGAAAATTAAAGAAAAAATTACTCAACATCAAATCATTTGATTTATACTCTTCCAGTATAAGCACAAAATATTTCATGCATATATCAGGCAGCTATAGATTCTTATTCAATCAAAATTTAAGACTCTAAAGTATACGCAGATAATTATGTTGACATCTGTACCTTGAAACTTATATATTTATTATGCACAGTATTCAGTTAAACATTAATGATGTTGTCAATTTGCTGCTCCTTGCCCCTTTACCACACAACCCTTTCGCCCACACCACAGCAGTGCCCAGCATCACGTTCTCGCTTGGCTTCGCTTTTATAATGGTGCTCACGGTGTGTGTGTGTGTAACTCTGATGTGCCTTGGCCTCTGTCGCTTTTTTTCTTGCCAAGTATGCAATACATTTGATGTATGTATACGTGCATGTGGCTGTCTGTCTGTGTGTGCATGTGTGTGAAGGGGTTTGGGGTGTAACCATCACTATCATAAACATTAACAGCATTTTACTTACTCGCTGCTCGTTGCTGGCTGGTAGTCACTTTTGCACTTGACACAAAAGAGAAATGTAGGCGAAGCTGCTGCAATTCTTTTTATGTAGCATACTTTCGAGCGCCGCGTTCCTGCAGTGATTTTTCACAAGCAGCGAACAGACGCGTATGGAGCACGTAAGGCACGCAAAACTTTGACCTACAGCAATGCAGGCAGTCAGACAGAGAGAGGGAGACTGAGGCAAGAGACAGAAGGAGGGCTTATAATAAAAGGCGACAAAATGTTGTCATTCACTCTTCTTTCCCTATAAGTTTCTGTTGGCACTTTAAAAACGTCTATTTGTTACTTACAGAAAAGTTGCTGCCAGTCACGCCAAGCTCACATTCGCCATGGATGGATGTATTAGAGGTAGTCTTTAGCCCTGTGGCATTTAACTACTTACCCACTATGCGCGCGACCACATAAAACCACACAAAGATATACCATACGTATAGTACGTACATATGTAGGCGGCGTTTACTTTGCCAAACTTATAATGCGGTTTCTTGACCACACCACAAACAACACGAGGGCATTACAGAAGCCTCCTCCGCTACTTGGCATCTGGCATGCTTGGCACGTTCCATTTCACTTAAAAGTTGGCTAGCATCGAGTAGAAATCAAATAAAATTAGCACAAGACGCGCATGTGTAAGCAGTGGAAAATTGTTTTCAATTTGCGCCAGGTATATTTTCTTGCACATATTTCTCAATATTCGTACACGTAGTATGTGTGGCTTAAGTATGCGTATTTGTATACTACAAGTGGTTGGCCTTAAGCTTCAATCGAAACTACTTGTATACAGTACACTTGTGTATTCAAGTTCGTTGGCTCTGTCCCTCTCACCCTCTTGAGTACATTTTTGGTAGCGATTTAAGCAAATACATGTGACTGGAATTGAGGGGATTAAAGTGAATAGAGCAAATAGAGCGAGTAGATGTGTGATTCTGACTTAAATCGGTTGAATTAACTACAAACGTTTCTTTGAAAATTATTGTTTACAGGGTGTTTAAAGTTATACAGTAAAATTATATGATTTTTTTCAGATTTTTGAAATATTAATTATTTTCCCAAGTTTCTCATTTGATGTTTCTGTATTTTCCATTCGGCTGAACAAGTTCGCTTATGACATTACGCACACATAAATATTTTGAGCCAAACAAGTGTGCAGAGTTCAATGAATTGCTGCTGCCACAGGCACGTTGGCTTTCAATAAATATAAAACACATTCATCACTGTCAGCTTACGTCGTGCATCGAGCTTTAATTTTACGCCCATATACTTGCGGTTGTTATTGTGCACGGTGTGCGCTGTGGCGAGGTGGCGGAATGCGGGGTAATGGATCTTGGTCCTTATAATCGCATATAAGATTTAGTGTGCCCTTGGCTGTATGTCAATCGATTCATTGTGCGATTTTCAAACCAAAAATGCGTATGCCAAAGTTTTAAGTGATTTTATAACAAAACGTTTAATGATAGGTAAAATCGGTTTTAACTTTGAGCTTTTGCTGATTTGTAGTCTTTTTCTTAATGCTAAATACCTAAGAATCGGTAATAATTATATTAGTTAAATATTAAATACTGTGTGTTGTACGTGAAGAATAAAGTTTTAATATTAAAAAAATTTTTTTCCAATTGAATTTAACGTTTTTATAATAAAATCTTATTTTCATATAAATTTCATTTGTGTTCCAGCAAAGCATTTAATCTTTACCTTCACTTAAATTATTTAATTATATAATACAAAAATAATTAACCATATAAAAAAAAAGGGTCCAGCTTATGGCTTGGGGCGGAGCAGGGAAGCCATGCGTGTCGGCTCTTACGGTAATTTTATTTTTTTATTGAGTGCATAAGAATGTGCGCCTCCTGTTTGTGGTCGTGGCCAATACGTTTTTAATTAACTTTTGGTATAGCTGTTGCCATGAACGGATTGCGGAAAACCGTTTCAGTGAAGCGCATTAACAAGCCGCACATTTGAGAATCGCTCAGAGGCATTATATGAATATTCGCATTATACAGAAAACTCGAGTATGGAAATAAATATTGTAAAATTGCGTGCGGCAACACATGGCGTTTGACAAATGGAAACATTTTGCACAATTTATTAAATAAATTGTAATATATCAAGCGAATGCTAAGCGAAACGGAAAACACAATAATAAAAATTGAGAAAACAAAAAAAATAAACACAAGAAAACGTTTATCCATTGAGCGATTGTTGCGTTTGATTCCGTTATCAAGTGTTGCTTGTTTGTTTGTTCTTTTTGCCATTTGTTTGTTTATTTCTTGTAGCAATTTTTATTGCAATTGATTTGTGGTGTCAGCTGCAAAACAGACAAGTGTTTCTGCGGCTGCGGCTTAAGTTTCTATCGAAAAATTATAAAATCAACAAATTGAAAACTGAAAGATACAAATGGAACACAGCAGCAGTGACCCCAACACACAAAAGCCGTTGGCCAAAATAACCAATGACTTTTGGCCATCCTGAACAAAAGTTCAAACAAAAAAATAGATCCCATTTAAAGCTGACCGAAAACAGAGGTTTTTTAAGATGTGGCTTTTTTAATAATTGAAGAGACGCCTTTTTGGCTGCAATTAAACTTACGAAACAGCCAAAACTAGGCAACTAAGCCAACTAAGCTGCGTAGCCATAGTATAAAATATGTATGTTTAGATGTAAAATGTAAAAAACAAAAAGTTAATTTAAGCTCCACCCGCCGAACTGTAGCACATGCTGTACACTGATTGGGGGCGATGTTTCACGTGCACCTGAGCAATATGTTGCACATCATCCACTTGTATGTCGGTGCTGGAGAATGGTGAGGCGCCGTTAATATGACTGAAACGTGGCAAAAATGTCCTGATGCATGCAACACGTTCACGCCACGTCTGAAAGTAATAATTCTTATGAATATGTCCACCAAACTCAAATGTCATGGGATGATCTGCTGGCTGTTGATGCTTCGGCAACGGCACACTTAGCATCATAATGTAACGATCATTTTTGCGATAGAAATTAAAACGTGCATACTGCAACGGCACCAAACTGATCAAATCAAAGCATTCAATCTCTGCATCCTGATCTTCACACTGAAAATTGGGATCGCCACACTGTTCCACGCCCTGTTTGTCAAAATTGTCAGAGCCAAAGAGCAGCATGCTGCTCGAGAGCCCTATTTGATATTGACGCAATCCTCGGCCATTCGCATCTACAAGGGTGAATGGTGATTCCACCATCAGCGGCTCATAGATCTCACTGTATTCGCTAAGTAAAAGTTTTTGCAAACGAAACATTTCTTGTCGTCTTGCTGTCGTCGCAGTTGTCGTCAGAAACAGGAGCAGTAATCGCAACTGACTTTGCCAACGACTTTGGCTATAATTTAATTGAAATGTCAATCAAAGTGTTCACTGTTTGTCTGATTCGTTTGTTTGCTATTACTTTCTTTTTCTTGTAGTAGTAGTGTTGTAGTCGTGTTTTGAGTTTGAATTTGGATTTCGTTTTGGGTTTTGAGTTTGGTTGCCTTTGCCTCGCATCGCCTGCTGTGTTATCGAAACTAAGTCGATTAGGCGAATGTAAATCGATTCCTTGCAACGCTTGCATTTACATTTAAATTTAAATTGCTATTTGTCCACAGACGATAGTTGGCATAACGTGCAGTCAGTTGAATACTAAACGTTAACTAACTGTGATCTGCAAAGTGATGATTTTGTCAAGGGACAGTGAAGGAGAAAGAGTGGAAGAAAAAGAGTAAGATGTTGAAATTCATAAAGTTTTGAACATTTACCTTAACAATTTTCGCTATACTATGCCCGTCTTCCATACTCTTTTAATTGCATTTGAACCATATTTTTTTCTTCTTACCAACACTTTTTTACTTCTTTCGAAAGCAACATAAACTTGTATATACAAAGATTTTGCCTTAGGGTAATTTTAAAGGTCTTTGTTTTGTTTTTAGGGTATTTGAGCATTCGCAACAAAGTCGATAAATTAAAATTTGCCTGTTCTTAGCTTGCAATGTCAGTTTTGTTTCTGTCAGCTTCATTTTCACTTTATTTTTCTTTTACACTTTCTGATTTATGGCAATTTCTTTTGGCCGTCTGTCTTCTACTTCTTCTTCTACTTACACAGCTAACACTGCAATTGGTGACAAAATTTATATCAAAATCCATTTTGTCCGTGGCCAGATGCTCTGCGTCAGCTGCTCACATTATCAAAGAGGGAAAGGGGATAAAAGAGCAAAAGATAAGGTAAGCAGCAGCATCTTTGCTATTTTCAAAGCAATTATGCGTTGAAAGCCATTGGCTCTTGCTGAGCAAGAGAATGGCCAAGCTGCCAAGTTTTCAAATGCTTTGCAATATATTTTAATCTTCACTTGATTAAATGCCATGAACTTTAAACGTGCGAATACCTTTATAATAAGATAACTTGGATTTAATTAAAATCGTTTGCTAGGTTTAATATATGCAACATAAGTTGGCAATCACATTGTTGCTGTAAAATTACTGTGATGTGTGGCATAAATTCGAAAGCCACAATTGTTTTGCAGACTTAGCTATCAATTTTGGGCAAATTGTGCTGGTAATTAATGTGTGCGTTCAAATGTACTCACTAGACGCATGTGATTTGCATCACTTAATTTCTAGTGCTTCGTAAATTGGATTGCACATCCAATTAAAGAGCAGAGGCCTTCCATACATTCACTCGCTACCTTTACGCATCAATGATGGGCCAAAATGTTTGGCAAATGCAATACCAAAATCTCCCCCCTTGAACGTAAATTGTGCTTAAGCGTTAACTGAGTGCAGCAATTAGCTAAAAGTAGATTTAACAAGAAAACACAGACACAAAGTGCGCTTAATTAGTAATTTGCGGTGAGGTTTCGTTATTTTGTATGTAAATGCACACTGCATTAACCAAAGAATCAACCGTTGCACATACGCTGTTTGAAAACAGTTACAGGATACAGTATAAAATTCATTCTGTTTCGGTTGCTTTTTAGATGAAATGCCTCATTCTGTTTTGTGTTCGCTTTGTGTCTGTTACAGTCGGTGTAACTGTATGCCTCTCTTGCACCCACTGTATACCTTTAACGCCTATGTCTATGATATGTATTTTGTGGCTTACTTTGATGCACATTTTAGCCATTCGCTTTGCTCTCTTTTGTTAAGTGTGTGTGTGTAATCTAGAGTGCATAAAAGCACTCTATTAGCATTAAAGTGCCGCAAAAACTGTTGAGAGCAAGGCACTTGAATTGCCTTCACGCTAAACTGCTGCAGTAAACTACAGAAAAAAAAATCATTTACAAATGTTTTGTTTGTTTTGTATAGAACATATTCATAGAACATAAAAAATTAATTGCATTTGCAGTATTTATTAATTAATACTCATACAATTTGTTTGCACTGCTTTAAAATGGTATTTGTTAACTTTTATGATCCAATTAAATATAATGCTTAACGCTTTATTGAATTGAAAAATGATTGAGCTTCAATAGAATTAATTCAATTTCATGCCTATTTATGTGAATGACGCACGAGATAAGCCGTTGATTGTTCTCCGTGTTTAAAATAGATTAATAAATATTTGCGTGTAACAAATGTATTTATTTGCATTAGTTTAATAAACGATTTAACACAAACACTGTTTAATGTTGACCTACAACAATGACATTTCACTCACTGTAGACAGGTTTTGCACTTGACTTTTGACTTTCTGGCACATTTGGCAAGTGGATTTTGCTCAAGGCATCATGTCACAAGAGCTGCCACTTTATCAGTTTGTTTGTTTGGGCGCTATTCCTGCAGCGATTCAAGTGATCGCTTTTACTTCACTTCAGCTATGAAATCAAATCGTATTCTGTTACATTTCAACGCTCAATTGACGTAGCTTTCTCCCACTCCCCATTTCTCTCACTTTGCTCACATCAAACTGCTTACAGAAAGTCATGAAGAATAAAAGGACGAGATTTGGCGCGAACAGCATGCGTATGTTTTGTAAAAAGGAAATCAATCCAAAATAAAAGGTGTTTGCCTTGGCACATGGTTGACGATAAAACACAGTTGCCAACTCGTAGTGTAGTATCAAAACTTTATTTTGTTGTTGCTTACTCAAACAAAAATATAAATATATATTAAAGGAGGGCATGATAGAGATGTTTCATCATCTTTTGTTAAATTTTATCTTTAGGTCTCTTTCTATAAGATAAAATATCGTCTACTTTATGTCGTTGTTGAAATGCCACATTCCTCTCATTGTTAAAAATCTTTTTGGCAATTCGAATTCGTTATAAAAATGCAATTTAATTAATAAACACAATGCCATTATTTACTTAATTTCATCAAAAACTAGGCAGGATATCTTTTAGCACACAATTTTCATCACATGTATTTATTTGGGAGAAACAGGAGTGGGAACGAGCAGGAAACTATTTACACTACTCTTATCTTTATCTCACATCGCACACACGCACACACACACTCGCTGAGCTTATACTCAATTTTTGCATTTGCCGCTTATCTCACATCCGCATCTCATACCAAATGGCAACCGACACATTTGCCGAATTGCTTGTAACTGTCACGTTAGCTAGTCCGACAGCCAGTCAGCATTCAAAGTCAAAATGTCGGAGTCGCAAGTAGAAACAAGTTCTTGCTTAAGGTTGCTAGTTGGAGGGCTGGGTAACTTGGAGCTTGTCTGCCAACAATGTCTTTATTCAAATGGTTATGTTTAAGAAAGCATTTGTTAGGTATGGGTGATAGAGAGAAAGAGAGACAGAGTTTGTGTGTGTGCGGCATTCAGGTGTGGAACTACAATCTAAGCACTTAAGACAGATTTATATTTAACATATGCGTACACATATGTAAATGCCAGCTAACTTTCTAATGCAATCCACGTGCAACACTCAAATGCAGTTGTGCATTCTTTTATTTTTTGATATCCATACGGACTTTTCACTCAAGCATCGTTATGCACAGGTAGCTGCTAGCTACAAAGAAATAGAGTTCACATATTATGCAAGTCTGTAGCTGCCAGGTCGTTGTAGTTCTTATATATGTACATTTTTATATATTTTATATGGCATTCAAAACTATATAAACGTATGCTGGAATGAAAATTTCTTATGGTGTCGGTTGCAACGTTTCGTATTCGTCCTTTTTTTTTGCCAACCCTCGCCCCACATCTACTTGCTTTAATCTGAGTGTGTTTGTGTGCAACATACAAAAATGCACTTGAGTTACGGCAATGCAAAGAGACGGCTGCAGCAGATTAGTTTTTATCTGATCAAAATATTTACAAAAGCTTTGCTTTTAACCAATTAAAGCCAACTTTGCGAGAGTGAAAAAAAAAAAAAACTTAAAGTTACGCTTAAGGTCACATGAGTGCGCAAGTGGCCATAATTTGAGACTCTTTATTGAGTGCTTGACAGAGAGTGGGAGTGAGGAAGAGAAAGAGAGAGACAGAGAGGGAGGAGTGAATGTAGAAAAGTAGATAAAATGCCTATTGACCCTTCAGCTGATGATTTTTTTTTCATTTAACATACCCTCACCTTATTCTTACGTGCTTGAAGGTTGTTTTGGATTAACCTGTATGAGAATCTAAGTTTGAAAAAATCATCCCCATCAACACGTTAAACTTTACATTAAGCTGAGGAAAATCAAACCTTGTTAAATGAAATAAATGCATGTAAAAATTGCCAAAGTCAAAGGTTAACCGCTTGATTAGCAGAGTATTAGCGCATCGTGGTATCATAGATGGCATTTCTATTTTGTTCAGTTGCCTTATTCTTACCAAAAGTATAACATTAAGACTGACTACAAAATACTTTTACTTGTCACAAACTTACGAACTAGCATTTTTTTCAGTCAGATTTAAGACTGGTTTTGTAACGAGAAATATTTTGTAACTAAACTTAGCTAATTGCCCAAGCGACCCATTTTGAAAAGTCCATAGGGTATATAAAATTGAAAAGGCAACAAGAGGCAATAGAATCATCTACGAGTCAAAACAAGTGACTAGGGTCTGGTAATTTCCTCGGCCTGTTCTGGGCCATTTTCTTTTATTTTTTATTTCTGCACTTGATGCCCGAACTGAAGAGACAGCTGCCGTTAATAAGGTGTTGTTGAGCAATTTAATTTTATTGTACTTATTTTTGGCAGCTGAAACAGCCACACACACACACGCACACACCCAAACATAGGCATTTACAGTTCAGCTTCTGGCCTACTTGAAGTTTAATTGGACCAAAGCACGTGAGCCCCAAGTTGCTGTCTTTTGTTATTGTTTTTGCTGTCGACATCTTCCTGTATCACAATACACTTGTTTGGTATGCACGTGTGCGTGTGTGTGTGTGTGTGCTTTCGACGCTTTATTGTTTTGCACATAAATTTGCTCGTTTTGTTACTTCTTGTTGCTTTGATGTTTGTTTTTTTGCAATTTTTGTTGGCCTGCAAGTCGTTAACATGTATTTATTAAATGCCGTTTTGATGTGGCGCAAAGAAATTTACAGTGGTATTTATTGCCGTAATGAACTGATGAAAAATGTTTAAAATACCTCACCGCCTTTTACATTTAGCAGACATCTAATGCCACCCCATCTTCCCCTTATCAAAAGTCGTCAGCATCGACAATAGCTATAAATTGTGAAGCAATGCGAACAAAGAGCGCTTCGAATTGCTCTCAAGTGCTTTTATTTTGTAATGTTATTTTAAATGCTTTACATTAAATGTTGTAACGAGTTTTTATTCCAAAAAATGTATGGCCAGTCACAATTAAGGTTTTGAGGTTGAATTGCAACAGGCGCTCTAATAAATATTTATAGTATTAAGAAAAAATAACAAAATAGCAAAATAAACAAATATATCACTGGCTTAATTTCATAAACTGTTTATGAATTGAATTAATATTTGATTACCTTTCAAAGTTTGAAAAAAACCTTCAGTATAAAATTGTATTTGTATTCTTTTTTTCTCTTCTTTTTTGCTTACATAGTAAGCACTTATGCCCATTAATATCATTGCCTGTGTTTGTTTTGTTTAAGCTTATGCCTGCCTTTTTTCTGACTTAAAATGCCAATACCAATACAAAGTAAACAAAAACATTGCAGAAATGCTGACCAACAGAATTTGGTATCATGAGAATGTGGTTATATTTAATAGAAAGCCAATCAAATATTTGGGTTCACTTTTGCGGTCGCGTGGTTTGAATATTTCGAATTGTTGAGTGAAATGTTTAGCTATATTTAAATTTTTAGCATATGAAACACGCTGATTTAATTTCCCCAATATTTTGTTTGCATATTTTTCTTTTTATATGGTGAACTAGCAGTTATCCTATATGCGTGTGAATTACTTACCAAGAACAAACTGAAGCTTGTTTTTTATAAAAAGTTGATATTGATGACAAATTTGTCATTTTAAATTACCTCTCTTCTTATACGCACTTATTTCAAATCACATAACTTTAAACTTTTGTCAAAATCAGGGTATAAAAGTTTTTGCAAGTTTGAGCCAAGTATATCGTATATTTACAGCAACACGTTAAGGTAGTGCTTTAAATTAATTTAATTCAAAATTCGGCAGCTTACTCAAGATGCTTAAAATTCAATACACGCACTTTCTGGTGCTGGAGTCCTTTACAAACTTGATTAAACTTTCGGCTCGTTGTATCATGTGTGCACGCATGTGTGTGTGTGTGTTTGTTTGTGTGTGTGTGTGTAAGGGTCGTGAACAGAAACTTTCATCGGATGGGAATTTTAATTTGGAGCTCAAGCAACAAACATCAGGCAAGGCAACACTGATAAACATCGACAGGCAAATGCTTTAAAAACATTTAAATTAACGTCTCCTTCAAGAACATTTGACATTGTGTTTTCGTGCCTGTGTTGTTGATGTTTGTTGGAAAAGCGTTCAAAAAATGGGCCCATAAATGGCAAAAAGGGTCACACAAACACAAACAAAAAACACCTACTCACACACACACAGTCACACGCATATATTCATTCAGTTACAGAGGTATGTCCATAAAGATAAAGACCATAACGTAGCCATAAAGCCAAAGAGTCCTCAAGTGTGTAAAAGTCGTTTTTTCATGCTTCTTCCTTTCTTTTCACTTGCTAATGTTGCTGATAGCTATATATACAGATATATACGCACTTACCAGAAAAAAAGTTTGTGTTTTTTTTTTGCCTTTTGCGTGTCCGGTGTGTGA
Organism: Scaptomyza flava; assembly: GCA_030179655.1. Lineage (NCBI taxonomy): Eukaryota > Metazoa > Arthropoda > Insecta > Diptera > Drosophilidae > Scaptomyza > Scaptomyza flava. The sequence continues at coordinate 83,441,594 of JARNME010000404.1, read as the reverse complement.
GTGTGCGTCGATTGTTGTTGTCAGCTGCAGTTGCAGTTGCCAAAGTTGCCATGGTTCACATTTCACATACATTCATAATAAATTTTTATTCATCATATATGTACACACTAAATAGTTAAATAACATATTTCACAATTTTTGCATTTTTATCGTACATTTTATGTATTGTAAAAGTTAAATTTTGTTTTATTTTTCAAATTCATAACTTCAATATATGAACTTAAATTAAATGTTTGAACAACGCTAAAAATTAAATTTAGCTGCACTTTAAGTTTAATTTGTTATCTTTTGGGGCAATTGTTAGTAATAACTATAATTAGTAACTACAATTAAACTTAGCTCGTAAATGTGAGCGCTCTTTTTGTTTTAGGTTTGGTTTTGTTTTGGCAGAGATATGTTAATTTTACAGTTAACAGCTAGAAGTACGAATCATATCTATGTAAACTTGTAATTTTCTTAAAATTGATTTAAATGTGAGTGCTCGAATGCCATTTTCAATAGCGGCACCTAAAACATGACTTCAATTAATAGTTGAATGATTGATTTTTGTCAGCTTCAATAAGCTCGGTTTATTTTTATGTTTTATTGGCTTGACTCTGGTCAAATTTTTTTGCGAATGCAATTCAAATTTTAATTGTGTTTTGGGCTTCCTGCTGCTGCAAAACACATGATGTACAGCGAAAAACAAACGCGGAACATTGCTTTTGTGTTTGTGTGTGGTAAGTGTGTGTTTACCAAGAGCAAAATATTCACAACAAAGGGCTCATTATCGTTGCAAATGCTTTGCGCTTTTCTGTTCTATATGTGTATATATGTATGTATCTGTTATTGGCGTCTGATTAAGCAATGCAAAAATCGCTGACCATATTTAATACGTCAAATCTATTGAATTTCGCTGTAATCAGGTGTTTTGGTTCACTAAACTCAAAATATTATTAGAGTTTAATATGGTATTTAGTAGAGTTTAGTTTCTATCGTCATTCAATTAAATTTAGTAAAGTCTTATTTTTTTTTTATTTTAGTTTGCATTAAAATAATCAAAAGGAATGTTTTGAAATTGAACGTCGCTCGCTCATTATTCAATCTATATTCTTTCACATTGCCGTCAAATTAAAACAGAATGTATTTGTAAATTGCTTTAAAAAAAAATATCTTTTCAGATTGGATAAACAATTTTTTAGTACATTTTTCATTTTTAAATATTCTATATACACATAAACTTTTTTTTTTTTTAATTTCTCTTACTTTCTTGCTTGTTAGACAGAAACCTCCTTGGTGTATTTGGACCGATCATTTAAATCAAGCACCAGTTTATCGGGTCGTTTAGGTCGACCCGTCCCGCTTCCGCTTGTCTTATCCGCTTGGCTAGTAGAAGTATTGGATGTATTCGAGACATTGCCCAACGATAGCTCTGCTGCCACTCGTTCACAATCACTATCACCACGATGCAAAATGCCACTTTCACTTGCGGTCGTAAACAGTGCAATGTCATCTGTGGACCGGGCAGCTTTAGTGACAACAACAACAGCCTCAACATCCTCAGTACGATCGAGGAGTTCACTACTTCTCGTTTGTGTGGGTGGCGCTGTTTTGGGAGGGAGTGGTGGCGGCTCAGCTTGGGTGCAGCTGCCGCTGCGTTTTCTTAACGGCTGTTCGTTAAGCCTACACTTATTTCTACAATTATCACAAATTTGATACGAAATGCTCAAGTCCGCCTCGAGCAAACTATGCGGACCTCTGCGCCTACAGCTCGTTGGAGGCGTATTTGTTGCGGCTGTGCGCACAGCTGGACGACGTCGCTCCTTTAACTGATCCAGATCCTCGGACTGTGAGCACATGCAATCCAACTTGATGTTGGCAAAACTCAGGCTGCCTTCTTGCTGTGGTGAGCCAAGCTCCTCGCAGGCACTCCTCAATGGTGGACAGCAATAGTAGTGCTCCTTGGACGCATCTAAACATCGGCTGCATATGATGTGTCCATCGGCGCTGCGACGCAACAGTTGCTCCCGAAAATCATTGCCAGTTAGATCTGTGTTTGTGGCACGCTCCTCGTATACCACATTGGGCGTTGTGGGTGTCGCCGTCGATGGGGGCGTCTCCAGCACCATAGTGGGTATACTGTCTCGAGCAGCAGCAGCTGCAACAGCTCTACCGTTTGCATTGTTATTCTGCTGCAACTGCTGATTGTACTTTTGCATCTCGGCATTTAGTGCCAGCAGTGGCAGTGCATTCTGCCTTGTTGTTGAGTGTGTTGCCGCAGCAGCAACAACCATTATGCCACCTGGTGTGTTTAAGCCATCCAGCAAACTGGAGATGGTCATCACAGCGATACCTTTGGGTGGGGCCATTTCTTGTATACGTTGCAGTTGCATGCTCAACTGCCGTATCTCCTCGAGAGCTTCCTGGTCGGATAGTTTGGTTTCTGCAAAAACAAAAATTGTTTGCATGATGAAGTCACGATTGATTGATACGATTGATTGATATAACTAGAATAAAATATATCCTCAATGCATGTTCAACCTTCAAAAAGATTTGAAAAATATTTCACTTGACTTAAACCGATGAAACTGTAGATTTATTGACAATCGATTTAAATCGATAGACTCTAAAAAGAAGTGAGCAAGCAATGAAAGAACATATATATCGTCGCTTCTATATAAATAGACAGATAAACAAATGAGCAAAGCTCTTGGTATGATATATACACAATGTGATCAGAAATAATGCCATATCGTTTATCAAAACTTCATGATACCCCTTTGCAACCACATTTTAAATGAGTACAAAAAGCATCGTTTACACGCCACCCAAAACTCTCAACCGGAAAAGTTGCGAGAACGAACGAACACCCCTAACACTTCAACCACCCTACCAACCGCATAACCCCTAAAACTTTTGCACTAAAAAAAGTTGCGTGCATGTCAAAAGTTGTCTGGCATAAGTAATGTCTGCTGCTTCTGTTCCTACTGTGCGCCTGGGACAACGAAATTTCAATGCTTTTTTCTGTAGCTTTGGCTGCCAACATGGAAATGAAAATGGACGCTGTTTTGTGGTTTGGATTGTGGATATGTGTGTGTGTGTATGTGTGTATGTGTGTTGTCAAGACAGCAGCCTACCAGTGTGTGAGGGTGATTGGTTGAGTGGTTTGTTGGGTGTTTTTTGTTTTTTATCTTTTTCTGTAGATTGCACGATGATAAATGGCCGTTCAATTCAACTGAAAGCCTGTCAGTGTGATTTAAGTGAGTCCACTCAGCGCCACTTGACGCGACTTTCAAATACTACACAAAAACAACAACAATAAAACATAAAAGCGTTAACTTTTTTTACGCTGAATTTAGATTTATGGCTGTGAAATTAAGCGAGAGCAGCATCAGTGGCCAGAATTGAATTTATCATGCGCCTCCCTGCCCACGCTGTCAAAATAAAAGCCACATATTTATACAAAAAATATATTTTAAAATTCACCACACAAACGCAAACGCAAATGCACATGAATATAATGAAACAACTTTGTCTCTAGTTGCGTCGTTGTTTATGTTTAATTTAAGTATGCAAATTGAAGCCCGGCTGCTTAAAAGCCGCCGCATGCCATGAAAGAGGAAGCAAGATGTTTTAAAATGTAACGCACAATTTGGGCAACTACGAATGCGTTGCCCTTCGCCGAGCACTAAAAAATAAAAAAGCCAGATGTAATGAGAAAAAGGTCGCTCATAGCGTATTAAATCATAAAATGCCTGCACTCAGAGATAAATTAAATTAAAACTTTAGTATCCCATAATAATATTGCCCAAAACCTAAGTAGACTCCATCTATTTCTGTCTCACTGTCTCAAGACTTTGCTACTCCCACCACCTTTGTATACATGCATGCACATTCGTGTCCGTATCTATTTGTCTAGTTTGTTCAAAAAACTTGTCCAAAACTTTGAGCGGCAAACAACTTTTGTGCTCTGTCTTGTTTCGAATGCTTTATGCACTCACAAAAAAAAAGCATAAGTTCTAGCAAAATGAAATTCTTTTGATATAATTTTGTGCTTCTTAGAAACAGAAAAACTTAAAAATAAAATAAAAAGAAATTTATTCTCTTTTGGAATTTTGATTTTGTGTCAATAACTTTGTTAAAATTACTTTTCAACAAGCTAAATTATGAACTTATGATAACAGTCAAGTATTTATGTCTGAAAAGAATGATTGGCCAAAAATAAGCTTTTTTTCTGTGAAATGTTCATTTGAGGACATTAAATTTTGTGAGTGCATTAAATCAGTGATTTTCTGCTACTTTTGCTGGCGACATCCTATCAAAAGACCATCATCAGGCATTGGGACACTATGGGGAATAAGCCCTTTACAAATTTCGCCAAGTCTCTCTTGTCTAGCGGGACTTTTGGCAACGAGATAAAAAAAAGAAGTATCAAAACGAATGTCGTTCTGAATCTTTGCGCTTGGCTGCCACTGCTTTTTCCTGAAAATCACCTACACACCCACAAAAGCTGCTGAGCATTATATAGGTTAACCGCATCAAAGATGGGCGACATTTTTGCGTAGGAGTCGCGTACGCATAAATCAACGCTGTGCTTGACACAAAATACAGACAACATGCAGTGGCTAGACAAGAGAATGTCAGTTGATAAGCGGACGCCACTCGCCATCAGTTTATTTTTTTAATTTGCCCAAATAGGTACGATAAATAAAAGTTGAAGCAACACACAAACCAGTTGACCTAATCAGCATCCTTGAACTGAACTGATCTGATCTGTGTGTGTTTGCTGTGCATAATTTAAACTGAGGTCGTGTACATAGTATAATTTGTCAAAGGAGCAACACAACTGTTGTGTCTGGGCGTATGCGATAGAACATGTCTCGTTAGGTTTAAGTGTCAATATATGAAGGCATAATGATGCAATTAGTTACCTGCCGAGGTGGTGCCAGCTGCAGGCGCCGTTGACGTTGTCACCGAACTTGGATGAGCAAAAGTTCGCACTTGTGGTCGAAAATTGAATTTTGCACCCGATGCTTTGGCGCCCATACCGATATTCTCCTGATGCGATTTACCGCTGCGCAGCACAATGTACACCTGGTTGGCAGAAAATAAACAAAGAGCATGGCAACAACTTTAAATTCCATGCAAACATTTAATGCACACACCCACACACACACGCATACCTTGCTGCCAAAGATGAGGGCCAGCAGCAGTGTTATCGTCAGCTGTGTGTGGCAAAAGAATATGATATACAACAGGTCCGGATTAGCGGGCGATTGCAGGAAGAGCCTGAAGGTGAGAAACCAATAACATTGTTAATGCCAACTTAAATATAACGTTATTCAAAACAAAAGCAATCGAGAAAAAACCAAAAATATGAAGACTTACATGGACACGTTGAGGAAACAAGTGAGGAGGAACTCATTGTAGATGGCCATTGATATGAAGCGGCTTTCGTTGAATTCCGACGGTGCCTTTCTCACCATTATGCACAGTCGAACGCCCCAGGCCAAGAACAATACTTCCACTGTTTGACAGGAGCATACAAAAAAAGGAGAAGAAGGGAGAGGTGGGTTTTGGGTGTTGAGTGCTTTGTGCATTTGTATGGTTTTTAACTTTGGTTTGAATTTTAATTAAAAACTTCAGTGCTCAACGCCGGCGACCCAGCTGATTTAATTAGATGGCGATGCCTACGAGCCTTACATTTCATTATAATTTCCAGTCATATTCAATTTCCCGAAAAACATAATATGCAAAATAAATGTCTATCATACGTGTGAGTTTCGCACATTTCGCATTTTTGCAAATTAAAATATATGCTGCAAACTTTCCAGTGAGAAATTTTGCTTTTACCAAGAAGCAACTGCAATAAACAGTTTTAAATGTTTACTTCGTGTTGTACACCAAATGATTTATTTTGATATGATTTTTTCTTCTTCTTTTTAGCTTGCTTTTGCGTATTCTTAACGGCAAAGTTTTTTAATTAAGACAGCTGTAGACTGCGCCAGCAGCTGTTAACATTAAACACTTGTCACAACTAAAAAAATAAGCAAAAAAAAAACTATCAAAATAACTTTATTTAATTTAAGCTATGCTTTCGAATGCATATAATTATACGTTCTACTTGATATGCGTATGTATATAGATAATAACAGGTTTTTTAGATAATTTGTTTTTCATTTTCACCACAAAATAAAGTGAGCTAATGAAAACTGCGAAAACTGTTCGCCAGAGCTTCATCAAATTAAAAGCGAGCCTAATTAATACAGTTTGTTTACTATGATTTTGTTGTTAAAATTAGCTGATGAAACTGAAAAAAATACATATGAATTAGAGCGAAATTTTCGATGCAATGAATTTTTATACTCAACATTTTAGAGCCATTTGATTTTAACTCTAAACATTAAACAATGTTATAATCTTCTTGTATGCTGATCTCTGCAAGTCATGTTTATCTATCGTTCGATAAGGGACCTTTTAAAATGGCCAACGGGTGAATAGGAAAAATGCGAAATGTGTTTGTGTGTGTGTTTTCGCCTGACTTGCAATTTGTGAATAAGCGCTTTAAGGTCGCTGCCTCTCTGTGCCTTTTTGACGCATGAAAGCGAGTGAAATGGAGAGTTAAAGGGGGTTGACTTGCATTAAGCTGCAGTGGCCTGCAAGGACAACGCACATTGCACATTCTGTGGCCTTTCGACTGGATTTCATTTAAAGCCTAGAGCAAATATACGTACGTTCTCCATTGTCAGACAAATGCTGCCTGTTGTTCTGGACTACACTACGTTGGCATTCCAATATTTGTGCACTTCACTTTTATTTCATTTTCTGTCTGTATTTTTTTGTGTCACAGGGGGCGTATGAGTAATACAGCCTTCTGTTGGTTTTGTGCTTCATTGCTTTGTTTATGATATTAAGTGGCTTGAGGATCAATCAAGAGTTTAATGCCTTGTACGTTTGATAAATGAAATCACTTTACTGCCTGTTCATTGTGTCCTTACTTACTCGAAGTGAATGTGTAGTCCCACCAATCCGTTTTGCACAGAAACGCCTTAAGGTCATCTGCCGTGCGTCCAACTACAACATCCGGTGGCGATACCAGAGTCCGCACTAGCAAACAGGTTCCAATTGCGCCACAAATAATCCCCAGTCGCTTGAGCAACGCTGCATCTGTGATTTTGACAGCCTTGGCAGAGCGAACGCGAAATATCACAGAAATCCTGTGTCCAAAATAATGTGTGTAAAAAGTCAACTCTAAACGCTTTTCTTAACTTACCGCCAGGTCTTCAGCATCAATGCTCCATAGGTCAGAGAGAAGCCAATCTCACGCAGCCAAATGCGTGCGGTACACGTGTAGAGATTCGGATTCGGATACATCACAATATTCTGTGAAAAGGAAAAAAAAAATCGTAAGGAAGGAAAAGAAATGCAAATAATTTACTTTCCACTCGAATAATGGTTGAGACGGTTTTGGTCACTTAGAATTGCAAAAATAAATTGATTTCAAGACGCCAACGTCTTGCAGCATTACCCAGCATAGCAGTAGGTATAATAATAAACCGGCAACAGGAACGGGAACCATTGGCAATTCAACTGTTAAATTTATGATTGTCGAACATAACAAAAGTCAACCTATTGCATGAATTTTCGTTGAGTTTTTTGACTTTGTTAATGTTTATTTTTTGCACAGCTTCTTAAGTTAAATGTGCTTTGGTTTATTCAGAAATATTAATAAATCAATGCCAGAATGAATATGAAAAGATTTAAATCGCTCCTTCTTCTACTTGAACATCTATTCGAAACACATTTAAGAAAATCATAAAGCAAACGAGAGTCTGCGCCTGAGCACATAATGTAGTATCTTTTTAAGCTTCTGTCTGCCATTCATTGTGCTGCTGCTGGGAAAGTGGCAATAACGATGTCTCAGATAAATAGCATAATATTTCTTTTGCCTCGCATTCGCATTGTGTGCTGTCTGCGTGTGACTGTGTGTGGGTGAAACGATGAACTCTCTCACTTAAAGTTCTTTATTTTGGCAGTTGTATCCCAATTTCGTTTTTCACAAGTCATAAATCAATCAAACGAAATGGTGCTGAAATCAGTTTTGATTTAAATTTGTTTTGTGTCCAATACATGACTGAATTTTATGTTTGGAAATTACAGTTTAAACCCAAATATATTTCTATAAACGTACATGTTTGAACCAAAACTCGGCTTAAGGTTACAAAAACAAAAAAAATATTTTAAACAAAAAATTTATTAGAATTCCAAATCGAATGCAATTTAGACAAGAATATTGCTACAAAATTCATGAAAGTTTGATGTTTCAATAAAAATTTTCCATCAGTACAGTATTTATTTGTATTAAAAGCTCGATGTAAATTAACAAATAGTCATGCATGATTTATTAGACACGTAGAAGATTTTTTTTTAATAAACCTTTTATTTAAGTTGCAAATGAAAATAAATAAGTCAAGTTATTTAAACTAACAGAATACCAAGAACAACTAAACTTTTGGATTAACTACGAGTTAAAATTTCATATGTAATTCAAAGTACTTTCTCTAAACAAATAGTTTCCAAGTAATGCTACAACATTCGTGTGTTAAATGTGCTACACAAAAACTGCAGCTTATTTTGAGTTGAGCTTAAGTAAAACTTACCGTGCAATAAATGCAGAATGCTCCCAGGGCAATGACCCGCAACAGGGCTGGACTAGCGGCGCGCACAACCTGCAATTTTTGATAATGTTTATTACAAGGTTTGTACAATTGGGAATTAATGGATAAACACAGACTATATTTCGTTAAAAGCTACGAGTGAGCGCTATAAAAACGTGTAGAACGTGGTACATGGCAACTGCTTAGTTTGAATTGAAATTGAAATCGTCTCTTATCTGCACAATTGCACAGCAAACACAAAAAGGTCTCTGTCTCTCTTCCTCTCTGTGACCCTGTTCAGACAAGCTGAAGTCACACTTGTCTGCCTGCTGGCTGTCAGACTGAGGAGGATTTAGCAGCATTTAATTAGTTAGTGTAGAGGACATGAGACTGAAGTTGAGACAGACGTAAATGCGACAGAATCGCTTTAAAAATAAAAACAGTTCACTTGGTTGACTGCGCTGATTCGTTCGTTTCCCTTTGGGGGCCGCACACAATATATATATATATATATATATATATATATATATATATATATATATACGAACATAGAAGGAGTGTGCGTGTGTGGGTGCGTGCACAGCAATGTATAAAAACTATTCGTCAGGAAGACACAACTGGTCGTATAGTTAATGAGAAGCGCACAAGTGACAATGGACTGGCTGCAGTTCACAGTAAGTGCAAAAGTAAGCGAGGAAGAAATGATATCTGTATGTGAGAATGTTATCACTTCCAATTAGATGCGCGACAATGTCCAGGATACGCCACAAGCTACACGTAGCACGTCGAAAATTAACTTGAAACAAACAATGCTAAGCTGCTTAGCATCACAATGACAGCAGCTTAGGTTACCCTCAGGCATTTGACAGCAGCATCACGGCCCCCAAAGGCAACTTCACTTAAGCTGGCCCACTGGCTTACAGCAAAAATAATAGGAATAAAAGTTGTCCCTGCCACTTTAAACAAACGGACAGACTTACTGGCAACAGTATAATAATTTTACTTTCGAAATGTGTGTGTCTGTGTGTGTGAGTTGGTCACTTACTTACCTTGACTTGTTGATAGCGAAATGTGAACCAGGCAGCCGGAGGCAGCAAGCCGATGACAATGCAAGCGAGGGCAAGGATGCTGGAGCGCATGGGCCAATTGAGGGCAGCAATGCAGGGCGAGCCATCCTCACAGTAGTCACAGCCCTCGGCGCAAGGCAGGCATTCGTATTCGTTGTTACTGTTGTAAGTAGAGTTCTTGCCCTGCGGGTCGAGATAGCGACAAGAAATAAACATGGATGGTGTTTGGATGGTTGGAAACTTGGTTACATATTTAATGAGTGTTTCGGTTAAGTGTTGGCAATTATTGAAACCATCTGACTCAGCCATTTTTGGTGCGCCGTGACAATGTTAATTTATACCACAAATACGGTTTAAAATAAATACCTACCAGCATAAGCTTCTCGTACTCCTCCTCCAGCAGGCTGCCATTAAAAAACTTTTGCAGCGAGGCAACGTCGGGAAAGTAGAAGCCCTTGCGGCACAGGCATTTGTACGAGCCACGACGAAAGCCCAGACCCATTATAGCCTCGCACTGTGGTTAACGCACACACAGAGACGGAGATAGCGATAACAGACAGAAAAAGTAAGGTGAAAGTAGAAGTGACAGCAAAATTGAAAGCGTTAGAGTATACACTTGCAGAAATAAGTTTACTTATTCTCGAACTTGAAGAAAGAAAACTTTAAAAAAAAATTATTTTGCATCTTTAAATGTATCTTCATATAACTTATTAAGTTATGAATTAAATAGAAAATATTATTTTTGTACAATTATAAAAATGCTATTTAAAAAGATTATACTTTATTACTAAAAAACTATTTGGAACTCTTCATAATAAGGAAATTTGTAATAAGATTGTTTTTGTGTGTAACACTTTTAGTACCAACCATGGTGGTGCGTTGTTTGCACTTGTCGGTGCCGGCAAAAATGTTCAGCGGTCGTTTTGTGCCCGGTATATGCCGCTGAGGGCACTGGTCGATGTCCACACGCCGCAAGTCAATATCAATGCCAGATGTGCCTCTGCAAGAGAAAAGGCGAATGACGTTGCCAGCGGCGATGAGCGATGGCGTTAAATAATTTATATCATTAATTTGTCAATGTTTAACAATCAACTGGACGCCACTTAAACCAAATGGCGCCATTTGTAAAATCAACTCTATAATACGTGCGTATCTCAGCGCCAACGGTCTGATATTTATATATATGTTAGTAAATAAGTATGCGTGTGTGTATGTAAGACAGTCCAAACTAGAGGCTTTATTGCGAGCAATAACAAACAATAAATTTTGCCTTTGATTGCGCATATGGCTGGACACAGAATAGGATAAAGGATAACAGCCAGGCGGAAACTAACAAGCGTGTTTTTTGATTCCGGTTTAGCAAAATGAAAATGAACGCAAAACGAATATAGAAGAAAATTATTTACTTGTTGTTGCACTGTGTCGTCGTTGCCTTGCCCACGCCTTGCCTTGTCGGTTTACAAAGCCATCACATAAAGCTCTGAAAAGGGTACACTAAGCCAAACTCGGACCGAACTCACATATTCACTAAACCAGCTCAAGAAATTCTATATGCCAGATATTTCTTTGGCTAAAAGGGCAGCTGGCAACACCCAATTACACGCATTCCTAAGCAGCAATTCAGGACGACTTTGAATCATGTAGCCGGAACATATTTTGAATTTTACGCCCAATCCAAGGTCCAAATTTGCACGCCAATACGAACAGTGGAACATTCATACAAAAGTTCAAATGCAGCTTGGATAAAACTAATCAGATATCGGTTAGACATATATGTAGATTAATGCTGCACTTGAATCATGTTGGATTTCTAAATGAACCATACAATTTCACTTTATAGAGGTTGCAATATTTAAACAGTTATACTCAAAAGCTTATCGATTTCAATAGCAACGAGGATCAAACATGATATACAGTAGAATCTACACATAAAACATGTTATTGATTTGATTTTGATGGATTGAATTGAATTGATTTTCAGCGACATTCTATACCACAACTTAAAATTGTTTAACGTTATACTATAAAAAAAAAAAAATTTCCAAAAGCGTTTCAGCAACTGTTCTACCACAGTGAGTCTTTTTTTTTAACACATACGTTAACGCACGCATTCACATTTAGTTTGGTATTCTATATGTGTGTGCCTATCACCAATTGGGGTCGGAACTTTCATGTGCCTGTCAGTTAATATTGACATATCAGTTTTTCATATGATTGTTTCTGACAACTTATTGAATGATAAAAAAAGTGGAAAAAAATGAAATGAAGGGATTACTTTAGCGACGCCGGACGTAGCATATTACATTATAATAATGATTATGTTAATTCTCGTGCAGTTGATCCCAACGCCTTTTGTATGCCATCCATCCATCCGTTCGGGTTCCTTTTCTCTTATTGCCTTTTTTGCTTATATGGTTGCCTTTTTTATTATTGCTATTCGGTGATGTTTACGTTTTGTCAGCGTTGCTGTTGCCTTTATATTGTATCGGTTGTTGTTGACAGTTTTCAAGATAATTTGTAAAAGGATATCGTAAAAATAGCTTATAATAAGCTGACCGAGTAGCGGGTCGAATGAGTTTTGTTGCGTTTCACATATTGATTTATTAGTTTCGGCGTCTTTTAGCTCCTGTTCTTTGTATTCTGTGAGCGTGAGCAGGATAAATGCTTGTTTGTAGCTTTAATGCCAATGCCGCATTTTGCCGTGTGGTGGCCTGTGCGGTGGCGTATACTTGATACGTCGTTGATTAAATGACGCTCAATGCATATAAATGAGCTGACAATTAATTGCTGTCATGCAACATTTTCCATTTCCATCCCTATCTCACTCTTCGTCCCTCTGTTGCTATATATGCACTTACATTTTAAATGGCCTGCGCCTGTTGATTTTCTATTTTGTTGCAATTGCAATTACATTGGGCTTTCATTAAGCTTTTTACTATCCAACTTGGTTTGCTTGTGCTACTGTTAAGCAACTGATTAGCATAATTCTGTTTAAGTGCACTGTGCCTTTTAATTGAGTGCTTAGAGCTGCACAAACTTTAATATTTAAACAGACAAAGCGTTGAGAAAAGAGAGAGTTCTAATGCAGCATATGGATACACATACATAGCACAGAGTTAAGAAGCTGGCAAGCACGTGCAAAAGCTCACTTATGCTATCTGTGTAGATAAAATGCATTTTTGTTAGACTAAATCTGGAACACTAGCAAGCTTAGCACGTGTGCGCCATTTAAAAATTGCTACAGCTAATACGCTCACGCACACAAAGTACGGAATGACAGCTATCGAGTGCATTAAGTTTATTTTGGCAAGTGCGTATTTCGGTTATTTTCAACATCAACATCAACAACACAGCGCACGCACGTCTTTTTTACAATCAGTTTGTAAAACCTCCCACATGGTTGGATTTGTTGTCGCATTACGTATACGCCATGCTTGCTACGTGGCACACTCACACGCAGGAGGTGTGCGAGTGTTGCTGCCAAACAAACACATCCATGTAGCATCCTCTGCATCCTCTGCGAATGCATGTTATCAGATTCGCTTTTGCAGCTTTCACCTGCAATGACATTCGTTGGTTAACCAGACAAAAATGTGCAGACATGTCCCGAAATTTGATCCACAAAATGAGGGCAGGCTAATGACAAATTTTGGTAGCATCATAGGTGACAACGTTGACCAACCCTCTGAGCCTAATAACCTTTCGGGGTTAAACAGAATTTATGCGCTTTAAGTAAGTGAATTTAAACAGATTATCATCGAGTTGGTTGACTTTAGAATTAAGGTTTATATTGCTTTTTTATAACCGTACCAAGGATATCAGATTAATTTTCGTTCTTTGAAAAGTGACAATTTATTTTTGATGTTTAAAGCTTAGCTAGATTTATTCAATAAAGTTTCTTGAATGTAACAACTTATATAGTTTTATTCGGCTAATTCGTTTTTTTTCTTTAAAATTGCATTTTCAATTCTACTGTTAAACAATATTTGAGCTGATTGCTTTCAATTGTTAAATTTGTTTTACCCACTTTGCAGATATTTGACTTCCTTTACACATGTTTAGCAACCAAGTTTTGCAAATTCTCATAAATAAATATCTGAATGTTTTATTTGCCAACTTTCAAAAGAGAAAACATAATTTATGTTTTGTTTTTCAGTTCATATTGGCAAATGTAACATTTGAATTCATTTGAATTGCAGTAGTTGTTTGTAACTCTGTTTGACCTTGTTATTGTTATTTGACTATTGCCAATAGCTGCAATGTATCCACTTCAAAGTCGAAAGGACAATGCGCTAAGTTCTTGTTGTTGTTGTTATTTTGTGTGTAATTGGTTGGTGTCAAGACATTGACATTGTAGCCAACAAATGACATGCGAATTGGCATGTTAGCGCTGTTTGCAACACATATATCCCTCGTTGCTAGTTCAGATACCAAGCTCAAATTCCAAACAGAAGGTGCAATATGAGCGGACTAGTTTCGAGTCTTCATGACTGTGAATGTGTGTGTGTCTGTGTGTGTGTGTCACGGAATATGAGTTGCATGTGAAATGTAAACGGCACGCTTTGAGATTGGAGCAAGAGTCTGTAGTTGAGTGCCGGCTGCCTGCCTGCTTCTTGTTGCCCGCAGGATTTATGACTGACACACACACACAAACACACATAAAGTTAGCATTTGTACGAAAGACAAATACACACGAGTTGAAGACTTATGTTAGAGTATGAGTAAGTACTTGCACACACACATACATATACAACTTAAGGATTGACAGAAATCCAGCAATCTCAGAATTCATAATCATGTATATTCAGTTGTAAAGAAGCTCGACTAGGTCGTCTAGCAAACAAGCACCAACTGCGCTTCCCGTCCAACAGTCTTTCACAAAGGCAATGCTTATTGCAATATTTGATATTTCCGTTTCCGTTTGCCTCATTATGCTTTGCTAGTCTTTAAATATACATAAACATGTATGTATATATATATATATAAATGCAAGTTAAAAAAAATACAACGCTGAGATTATTTAAATGCGGAACATTCTTGCAATGTTTTTTTTTTTTTTTTTTTTTTTTGTGAAATGTTGTTACTTGCCCCAGCAAGAATGTCCTTTTACTCGCCCTCGTTCTTTCTATCTCGCTCTACCTCTCTCTCTATCTCTCTTTCTCGCTCTCCCTCTTTGTGTGTGCTCACAGCAGGCGCTTAATGTGATTTGTGCTTTATTCGTATTTGCGTTTGCATTACGTTTCAGATTTAAGGTCAGACGTCCCTCGAAATGTTTGTTCGTTTGTGCCAAATAATTTTTAATATTATTAAGTTAATGTTGTTGGTAACACAATGGTACCCATTGTGCTGCTGCTCGTTTGCCTGCATTTATTATATAATAACGCAGCGTAATACATTAATTAAATCAATTAGCAACTTTTCGTGCCGGTACTCGACTCCATCGTCATCGTCATCATCGTCATCGTCATTGTAATCGCCGTCGGTCTGACTTTTTGGTTCCAGTCGCTCTTCCGCCAGTTTGCTGCCACGACGTAAACAAATTAATTTTGCGGCTAGTCTCCACAACTAATGGAATACTGATAGCAAGCACATTATTAACACGACCCAGTTAGCCAGTTGAACTTTTGCACACGAAGCGAAGCTGACAACTTTGTTTGTTTTTTGTTACTCGTGCCTGGTGTTTTTATAAACTTTTATACTATTTGGGGTATTTGCATTTTTTGCTAGCATACGTATTAATATCTATTTAAACTAACATTATGCTAATGAAGATAAAGTTAAATTTTGCTAGGCATCTGCAAGACAGACTTATAAGAATTAGTTTTAAAAAACTCCAACTAGTTAAACATTTTCAAATAGAGTATTAAGCCGTTCGACAAAGTTAAGTTTCCTACTCGACTCGTGCTGTTTATACAGTTTTGCACTGAGTACAGCCTTTGCCTGGCAAATAGGTTTTAAGCTGCTGAAAATAATGTGCTTTTGTTTTTAGCTGCTGCAAGTTTATGTGGCAAATGAGAGGAGAACACTGCACCTAAACAACCGAACGAACTCAACGAACTTTCTAAACATTTAGACATTAATTTTGTTGCATCCGTCCATTAGGCGTGTCTCAAATTTATGTTGCATCTAATTGCAGGCAGTTTACGTGCTTCCGCACAGACAGTGTTGCCTTTTTGGATAGCTGCTCAACATGTGTGAGTGTGTGTGTCAAATTTATTGAGCGTGCAAAGTCATTGAGCATTAGCGTGTTTGTAAGCCATCTTCGCTGCTTCTTATATGTAATTGATTACTTTCAATACATATTGCCTGTCAACTGTGGCAAACTTAACTGGATTGACAGTAAGACTTGAATTGATAGCAGCCGGCTGCTGTTAATGCAATTGGGTACGCTTTTTAAGCCGTGAAGTGAGCGTAACTGTTATAATTACAACAGCAATTAAATAAAGTTTGAAGAAGGCAGCAAAGCAGTTGGGCTTAATTTCATTCGCAAAGAAAAATGTTTTTAAACTTGTTGCTGCTGTTTCTGACACTGCTCCTTGCCCTGTCCACTGTTAAGTCGCAGACAAAAGCGAACAATGCAAAAAGTACTTCGCTCTCTCGACTACAGGAGATATACTATCAAAAACACTGTAAGCATGACAAGATCCGCTACCAAAAGATTATGGCCGATTGATTTTATATTGTTTCTTTTTATTTTTTGGAAAAAAAAAATGCATAGGGCCGCAGCGCGTGAGATTTACAACCACACCGCTACCGGGTGCAACGCCTGAGCCGGATGAGTTGCGTAAAGTTTATCCTTGCTACTGCTACAGGCCATCACAGCTAGGTAGGTCTGCCACTAGTGCTTACGAAAAGTATATGACAGAGTCTAACAACATTTTTATATTGAATAAATAATTGTGAGGATTTAAAATATATTTAAAGTAAAAGCCTTAATACAAAGAAAATAACCGAAAACATTCAGTATAAAGATGCAAATTAAATTATCTTTATTAAAAGGAAAGCGAAGTCTAAGCTGCTTAATGGGATGTTTTGATAAATTATAACTGCGCTCAGGGGATAACAAATAAATTAAATAGCAGCTGACTAAAAAACAGATTGTTCGCTGGAATATATTGTTTTTGTTGCTTCTGCTGCTGCTGCCTGTTGCCAAGCAATAATAACAAATTATGCATGAAACGATGTGGAAGTTCCAACAACGACGACGACTACAACGACTTGATAATTGTGCAGAGAGTTTTTCCTACCATCCTCCGAAGGGCATGCTGCCTACGTTGTCTGGCTGCTGTTCACAATTAAGCCATAAACAGCAAGAATGGCTTTAAATTGTCATTACTTTGCAACATTGCAACATTGATGACACTCAGATTGATGTTGTGCAACTAACTGGCAGAATTTTGAGACCAACAGTCTATAAATTTGTTCACAACTAGTTGTAGTTTTTGATTCAAGCTGTTTTGGTCTTGCTTGGCAAATGGCCCAGTTTTATTTACGTCTTTTAATTTGTGTTTTGAGGAATGGAAATATTTCAAATAAAGCGACTGACACTTTCAGCTGATTTAACAAATTTAATGAAATGTTCTTACATTTTGCCCATCTTTCGAGCGAAACAAATTAATTAAAAATGCTCAAAGTACACTCTTAACTGCCCAAAAGTGGCTCCCTTAAGGATGAAAATTTGTTTACATATTTATTGATTTGGCCAACATCAATGAAATTTTCATTAAACTGTTTTAACTTTCTTCACGCTTCTACAACTTCTACACGAACTTATAATTCTTCCACTTCTCAACTTCATTTCTGACTTTTTCTCTCCACAAGTAAACAACTTTTTGCCTCAAACATTCAATTGAGAAAGTTTCCCATGAGGAAACTATACCCAAAAAAAAAGATTTTTTTTTTTTAAACATTTTTCCTTAAAAGGCAAACGGATGAAAGAAAAGGGAAGGTTCTTAATAAAGTTTCATAAAAAATGTTATGTTCAATGCTAATGTATTCCGATTGACGGTGCGTGATTCAAATTTGCTAACAGCTCGACCCTTAAAGAGTGTGAAATGCTTTTGCGTGTTTGTGATGCACGTGCTGCAAGAACATTGAGTAAGTTTTGTGGCAGCTATTGTTATTGCTTCGATTCAAACAGAGACTTAGCATTGTTCCAGCTATGTGGCATAAAACAAAAGGCCAAAAATGTTCCCATGCCCAGCAATTGTTGCTTACAATTCATATTTTGCTATTGCTAGCTGCAATTTTGTAGCTGTCAGCCTAAACTGCCGCAAAAAGTAGAAAAAACTGCGCACTGGCATTTTTTTTTCCGGGTAGAGCAGTTTCTCTCATTTTCTTGTTCTATTTGTGTTCAAATTATTTATAGAATGGGCCACGAACCAAGCCACCCAACCCCACAAAGGGACACTCACTCTCTGCTTAAGGGGCTGGTTGGCATTTCCCTTGCGACTTGGGTGTGTGTGTGTGTGTGTGTTGAAATTGTTTTATTTTTTTTACTTTAAGCTCTCTTGCTACTTACTTAAAGTGATAGCTGCCATTCTCATAGCCAAAGAATGGCACAGTATACGTTAGCATCCAAATATTACCACCGCCACAATCGTAATATGGCTTGGACCATCTGCCATCCTCGTACTTTACGGCCAGGGTGTCATCCTCGATTCGTTCCTCAGTGCGATTTGAGTACAAATGGAAGGCTGAAAGGAAAGAAGAAAAATATTGAAATAGATTACAATTGTAATTTAGCTGCACTGTTGCAATCGATAAACAGGGAGACACTTTGATTAAAAGTCGTTGAGAGGGGAAATGCAACAACGAATATGCAAGGACAGCGATATAATTCTTCGCGACCTTTCAGTCACTTTGTCACTCAGATTAAGCTAATGAGTTTGTAAGTGCAGTTTTAAATACTGACTCAGCAAAAGCTAAAAATGCTTACACTATGAATGAAGTAAGATATGCCTGCAAACAGCTTAATGTTGTTATTAATAATATATTTCTTTAAAATCACAGTCAAATTAAATTAAATATATCTCTTGCTATAGCAAAAAACCAATGCGAGCCCGATCACACGGGAAATGTATAAACATCTTGAAATTTAATATTTTGTTCATTAGCAAGTACTTATGCTTTCAAAATTTTCTTTACAATTATCATATTAATAGCAGAGCTGCGTGGCTCCATCGTCTTCAGGCTCAGTTTCCCAAGCTTAACTTAAGGTGAACTAAACTTGAACGTAAACTTGAACTTCTAGCGATTACGCAAAGCGTGATATTTAAAATGTTTGCTAGCATTATCATATAAATCTTTTCCTAGAACCAAATAAAATAGGCTTACATTAATCCATTTTGAAATCAGCTGTATCAACTTGAGATTCAGTTTTCTGCAGAATGACAACTTGATTTTTAGTCAAAATGTATGCAAAACTTTTATGCCAAAAAGCGACTTGGGCATTGGTAAAATCTTTCAACTTCTATAACTTCGGCTAAACTGATCCGATTTTCAAAAGCAATATCTTAAAAGTCATGGTTAGACCGTTAGAACAAAACTGAATTTAAAGTTAGCAATTTCAAGTCAAATTAAGTTAAGGGTAACGACCAAGCAGTGTTTTTTGTATAGTTGAATGGATCAGCTTGTAAGTTCAAGTTAAGTTAATTTCACGTTAAGAAAGAAACTTATTCTGATGATCCTGTGTGATATATGAAAGTTTGTCCCGCAATTGCGTTTTGAAAACAGTCAGATCTAGCGGGAAAAAGTGGCAGTACTGACATGTACATACATCGTGTTTTGTTCGTTGGCTTACGAGCAGCAAGACCTCGTCTTTTACGACAACTCTAATACAATGGTAAATACACCGATTTAATCTTACTTCTTGCGTAAGATTCTTTGCATGTATTTGAAACAAGATTGTTACCCCCGAGCCAATAGATGTTTATACCTAAAAAGTAAATAAATAAATTACTTCCACCTTAAGCTATATTAAAAAAGTATGTCACACTTTATTTGTTGCTACTATGATGAGAATTAATATCGTCTAAGATATTTTATCTTAAGGGCTTACATAATGTCATAGATAAGTAATTCTGTTTAAGATTTGCAAAACCTTACCGTTGTTCATGACAACAAAGTGGAAGTGAAAATACGTTCTGATGATTGTGAAAATCAACAGCTTTAAAAGTCACTTAACTAAATTCTCAAACAGTTGCTTGATTCACAGAATGAGTAAACTGGACTTTTTTTATTCAATTATTCGTTTTGACTGTTTGTTTTTCTGTTCGTATGCTAGAAAACTTATCTGCCACGCCCATTCAATAATATTTACCAACACTAAGCCAAGAAAAGTTTTCTTTTCAATCAAACATTTTTTGTTTTGCAAAGTTTCCGTTCAACCTTTTGAACAGTTTGTTGTTACTCGTATATAAAAAATGAGCGAATCTTATCCATGATGTTGGCAAAACGTGGCAGTAATATAAACAATTGCAAAGTTTTGATAAATATTTTAAAAGATTGTAAGCCTATTAATTGTTAAACACGAGAATCGAACACCTGCCGGGATTTAATGGCTATAAAAGACGACTGTTAAGCCTTGGCAGAAGACAGAAGTTGTTGCCTGATTACAATGCAAGCGATATTCAAGTTAATTAAACCAGCTCCGCTAACGGAAAAAGTTCGCTCCCGCGATGGTTGCATCTATATGTATCGGGGCATGTGGCTAATTGGTTGGCTGCCGCCCAAGGAGGGGATCTGGCGCTATTTGAATCATATGTGGACATTTACCACCTTCTTTTTTGGAGTATTTTATCTGCCGGTGGCTTATATCATCACCTATGTGAAGTATTTTAAGATTTTAGCGCCCAGCGAGTTTTTCACTTCTTTGCAGATTGCCATTAATGTGTATGGTGCCGCGTTCAAGTGCTCAATCACATACAGTTATCTGTGGCGCTTGAAAAAAACGGAAACCATATTGGATAGATTGGATGAGCGTTTAAAAAGTGACGAGGATCGTCAGAAAATACACAATGTTGTGGCACGCTGCAATTATGCATTTCTATTATACACCTTTGCCTATTGTGGCTTTATGTTTCTAACATTTTGCTCCATGGTGCTGAGTGGTAGTCCACCTTGGGCTGTTTACAATCCATTTTGGGATTGGCGGAATGGTTTTGCTTGCTTTTTGCTGCAATCGATCTTTGAGCATTTAACTATGTCTATTGCTGTGCTGCAGGATCAACTAGCGGATACATATCCACTCATATTTACCCTCATTTTTCGAGCTCATTTGGAGGTGTTGAAGGATCACGTTAAGAATTTACGCACAGATCCGGAGATGACAGAAAAACAGAACTATGAGGAACTAGTTAATTGCATCATGGATTATAAGATGGTCTTAAGGTTGGATAGACAGTATTTTTTTTAAAGATTTTAAATTTAAAATTTCATTTCAGATGCTGCAACTTAATGCGTCCCATAGTATTTCAAACGATTTTTGTGCAGTTCCTGCTGATTGGCATTGTTCTGGGCGTGACTATGATAAACATTTTATTTTTCTCTAACCTGTTTCAAGGCATCAGCTCTGCTGTGTTTGGCTTCGGCCTACTACTGCAAACATTTCCCTTCTGCTACACTTGCAATTTGCTTATGGACGACAGCGAGGAATTGTCTAACACTATTTTCCATTCGAACTGGGTCGGTAGTGAAAAACGCTACAAAACCACACTCATTAGTTTTATGCATGCAGTACAACAGCCGATCATTTTTATAGCTGGAGGCATATTTCCCATCTCAATGAACTCTAATATAACTGTGAGTAAAACGCAAATAAATAAATAAATTTTGAACCTTTGTTTCAAATTTATTTTTAATTTTCTGTATGCACTTCATTAATCTTTATTTTCAGGTTGCAAAGTTTGCTTTTAGTGTTGTAACCATCTTCAAGCAAATGAATTTTGCTGAAAAGTTTCAGTAGAATATCGCATCAACAGAGAGACAGCCAACAATAACAATGGCCAAGTTAATATTTGAGCTAAACACAAATATTTGATATATATTCTTGCACAGAATACATTTATTGTTTGTCACAAGAGAATATTTTTTATCAAGTAAAAATATGTGTATTTATTATAATAATTTAAACATTGTTTGGTTGGAATACAATCTTATTAAGACTTGAATTTTCTTGTCATAAATTTTCCTTTATATTCAATTTACTTGATTTAAGACCATTTTACCACAGTTCGTTCTTTATACTTGAGCCCTTTAAAATTAAATCTTTTTTTCTGCATATTCATTTCAGCCTAAGCCTTACATATTGTCATTTAACAGTATGAAAGATTCTATTTAAGATTTGTACGTTGCTCAAAACAACAAAGTGTTTCAATAGTTAAATTAAGAGCTTTAAAAGAAACTTTACTAAACTCTCGGAATGTTGCATGGTTCACAGATTGAGCAAGCTGGACATTTTTTTAAACTCAATTATTCGACTGTTTGACTGTTTGTTTGTTTGTTTGTATGCTAGAAAACTTATCTGCCACGCCCATTCAATAATATTTACCAACACCAAGCCAAGAAAAGTTTTCTTTTTAATCAAACATTTTGTTGCGTTGCAAAGTTTCCGTTTAACCTTTTGAGCTCCATTTATAATTCATTGTTGGTGGGAAAAGATTTTTGTTGCTTGTTTTCGAAAGCCAAAAGTACACTGAGAAAGTAATAAGAACAAATTTTGAAACACACTTTTTGACTTTTTGTTTTTATTGTATTGGAGTTAAGAAAAGGTCGTCTAACATGTTCTTAATTTTTAGTTTGTTCCTAAATTGTGAGAAGACGTTCTTGATTTAAGAAACGTTTGTTCGTATTGGTTCATAATAACTTAACGAAATGGGTTCCATTTGCACCAAATTAACAAGCAAAGTTGTTATCTTTCTTTTTGGACCATATTCGAAACCTATTCAGCAACAGCACAATGGCTAAAGCGTCCGCATATTACCTGCGAGATCTCAGGTTAGGCAAAGATATTGGGTTTTCATGTTCGGTAGGATTCAACAAATGAATATTAATTGTATTTCTTACTTTTCTATAGCATGAGAATGTTAGGTAGCTTTATTAGCAACAGTGCTATTTGCTGCTGTCCCCCAGCATAAAGTTTCTTAATAATTTTCCATAGAAAGCTATACTGTGCTTGAATTAAGCACCAATGTAATTTTATGTACTGATTTCGGGATGTTTTTCAATATATAATTTTGTAGGAAATAACTACAAATAGTCCAAATAAAAGCAAAAAAATGTTTATTAACGACTTTTGTCAACGGAAGTTCTTGAATTTACACTAAAATGAACGGATTTACTTTTCAGTGTTTATGATGTTGGCAAAACGTGGCAGCAATTTAAACAATTGCAAAATATTTGTTTAAATTGTTTTTTTTAAGGGATTGTAAGCCTATTAATTGTTAAACACGAGAATCGAACACCTGCTTCGATTTAATGGCTATAAAGGACGAGTGTTAAGCCTTGGCAGATGACAGAAGGTGTTGGCCCATTACAATGACAGCGTAACTTAAGAAAATCAAACCATCTCAGCTTACGCAAAAAATCACACGTAACAAAAAGTTGTTCTTTATTTTTCATGTTGAAGCCCTTGTGTTAAGTTAACAGCCGACAAACATTGTCATTACTGTTTTATTTTTTTAAATTCAATTCATTCATTTTTATAGCCTTTATTTTCAGGTTGCAAAGTTTGCCTTTAGTGAAGTAATCATCGTTAAGCAATTTAATTTTGGTGAACAGTTTCAGTAGAATGTAAAAAAAACACGAGGAACAACTTTTTTATCACTGTGTGACTTGAAAGCACTTTAAGGCTTATCCTGTTTTATATTAACGAAAAATTTTCATCTTTATTTATTGCACCCTTAAACGAGTCTGGCGCGTGCCAAGTGCTCGTCTGCAATTGCCTCTAAATAAAGACTCGCAGTAAAAAGTATACATATACTTATGTGTATGTACTATTAGCTAATAAACACACACAAACACACACACACATGCACTCTTAGCAACCCTCTCGTTGTGAGGGACGACATTGTTTGTGGCTGGCATTTGCATAGAATTTGTATATGTTAGTTTATCTCATAAGATTTAGCTGATTTAGTTATGCTGCGCAATTGCGAGCCTAAAAATAAAAATGAAAATGGAAATGAAAAGCCGCAAGCGGATCTAAAATAACTTGACTCTTCGTGAGAGCGAGAACGAAAGAGTGGGTAATGGTAGCAAATTGTGTTAACAGACGGAAATTACAACAGCCATGGCTGATGAGGGAAGCTCGAGTATGAGAATACGATACCACGAAATAATCAGCGTCAAACACACACGCACACACACAAACGCATAGAAAGAGCAGATTGTAAAAGTCGCCCGAAGTCAGAAATGTCCTGAAGAAATACGCTCATTTATTTATATATATACGTATATATTACTGTTTACATATTGTATGTGATCTGTATTTAAATTTTATGTTAAGCACGTGACGAAGCAGACAGCAAAAAAAAATATACTATAATACAAATATGTACATTTGTACTTGTTGTATATACATATATTTGTATAAAATATATATCGCATCATCGGAAAAACAGCCACAACGACGACAGCAAGCAACAATAACAATGGCCAA
This sequence comes from Scaptomyza flava, assembly GCA_030179655.1. NCBI lineage: Eukaryota > Metazoa > Arthropoda > Insecta > Diptera > Drosophilidae > Scaptomyza > Scaptomyza flava. The sequence continues at coordinate 83,417,232 of JARNME010000404.1, read as the reverse complement.
GTTGATATTTTTGAGCACAATAGCATACATCTGCTTAAGTAAATACTATGTGCATGGGCATTATGTTGTACAAGAATATTTATCAGTAAATTGTGTATTATATCAGAACTAACTTGTTGTTGAATAAAATATATGATTTGTAGTTTTGGAATGTGGATCAACAACTCTGGTTAAGCTACAGTTGTAGCATATAAGCTCTAATATTTCGATCTTTAAAACTTACCAAATCAAATCAGATAGACTGTGTTGAATGAAAACAATTTGAATTTAATTGCCATAAATGTTATATTATATTTTTTTTGACTATTTTCTTGTTATAAATTTCGATTATGTCACAGTTAATTTTGCACATTAAGTGCGTTGAATTGGAATTGGTTTCCACTTTTTTTGTGCTTTGTATATTTGTTTTCCAATTACAATTAATTAATGTAAGTCTGTAATTTATTGTAATAAAGTCATTAGTAAACTCATGCAATAATTACACAATTTATCGCTGTTTGCCAGCACCAAAAAAGTGGCAAAATCAAATTAATTAGGTAATGTCCTAAATGAAATCACTTCCTTGAATTTGGTTTATTTTCAACGAAATTCGCCATCAAAATTAATGTATAAACAATTGAACGATAATCGTGTACACCGCAAAAATATATAATCAAATTAATTGCGCTTGAATTGGCCATCAATTTGTTGTGGTTGCAAAACATTGATCTAGTTTTTTGTATGGTTTTTTGCTCCACAGCCGCGCGAAAATCCCTGGAAATTTAATAAACTTTTACGCTTGCACTTTTTGCGCCAAAGGCAAAGTGAATTCAGCACCCGGACAAAGTTTTTTTCGCCGGCAAAAAGTTGAATGCGGGCAAAAAGCACGCTGGGGACTAACGACGAGCACAAGTCTAAGGAAGACTGCTGAATGCTGAAGGCAAGTTCAAATATGCAAATGCATATAAATTGAAAGTCAGCGGTGCTGTGTATGCAGATATCACTTATACGACCTTAAGGCGCAATTTAGTTGGTTCGTTGGTGTTGAGTTTGCTACAAAATGTCCATTTTGCCACACGCAAAGCGAGACACACACACACAGACACACAAGCACGCAGCGAGAGAAAACGGCGCCTGACCGTAAATCATAGACCATACCGTGTGGCATCTTTCAAATAAGTTTTATGGTAGCCACGTTGCGACACAGCGAGCTCGTCCTGGTTACCATAGCTACGCACGACTCGTAGTCAAAAGATGGTCAAAGGACACACACACACATTATATAATCATTATTTTTCAGACCAGTAGCCAAATCGAACCCGCATAATCGACTTTGAAATAAAGACTCTTTTATCGGAAGCATCAGCATGATTTTCCAATAGACTACAAGGGTATCCAATGTATGTGTGTGCCTGATTGCATTAGCACATGCATATTTGTTATAGCAAACAAAAAATGCATGCTTAAGAACCCTTTAAACGAGTTTCTGCATAAATGTGTAAAACGAACTGCAATCAAGTCCAATAGGCGATGTTTACACACATTCGTTCACGTAATAGACAGAAATGCAGAGTGGATTCCGTTTATTATTTGGGCTACAAATAATAACTAGCTGCAACTTGGTTTATTTTATCTATCTTTTTTTGTTTATTTCTTTTTTTCAATTTCCTACCATACAAACGAAAAAATGAATTTCTATCTGTGGCGCTTTTGTTTACTCCTGTTGAAGAAGGCTGCAATCTGCTGCTGTCTGCCTGGCTGACTGCCTGGCCGAACTAAAATGACATTAGTATGCATGGATCCCAAATGCGGGGTCTAAACGAAACCTTGCCACGGTGGCAGCGACGTGTTTGTTTTCGATTCCGTTTGTCATTTTTTGTTTAATCATTTTTTTTTCTCCGGTATTTTTTGTATGTTTGTGCACGACTGCAATGGGCGCAGATCATATGCAATTTGTCGAATCGAAAATTCTGTCTGCCAACCACGAACCAAATACTCGTAATAGCCCCGGCTTGCGTGCACAAAATTCACATACGAAGCTACACTCAAAAAAGCAATTCCTTCTTTGCTGTATGTAAAGATCTAAGTATTTTTTCAAGGAATTATATTTAAAAAAAAAATTGTGTTTGTGGGAAAAGTTAAGTTGCGGCAATCATATCAAGCTCCAAGAGTTATATTAAGATCTCAAATTATTTTTCTAATAACCAGAAAACTTTTCATTTGTCGATTTCATAAAATCGGATCAATATTTTCCATGGTGTATATATAGACAAATGTAATGTGTTACGTAGTACGTACACAATGTATGTGCCTGCGGGCAGCCCAGCAAATAATTTGCATAGCCAACATGAGCATCGCAAACATGGCACGTGGCGTATACGTAACCTTTAATTTGCAAATTATTTATATCGGAATACTGCGGCCTACCATCGACATCTTTGTGTGTTTGAACTGTTAAGCAAAGCAAAAATGGACTGGCTGACTGTTATTAAGCGAAGAAGGAAAAAAAATCTGGCGCATTATTTAATGCAAATCAAATAAATTTCGCATTGTCAGTTGCATTTAATGCCTGGCATTGGCAAACTGATTGTTATTCTGTAGTATAAGCCTCGAAGCATGACCCGATTAAGTCTACTTAAATGAAGTTGATTCTTTCACTTAATTTAATACACAGCACAAACACACACACACACACACACACGTGCACAATGTTAACTTTGTGACATGCATAAATTAAGATTTTTTCCATTATTTTTTGTCTTTTATTTTTAATTTTTTTGGGTATGTGGAATTAAATTGTCCCAGGTGCGCATTCAAGAATCGCAGCTAATTAGAAAGGGGCTTTTCAAGGGTCCATTCATTTACATTTTAAGTGGCATGCTCATATATAGAGTATTTATTTCTATGCGTCGTAGTTGAGAGAAAGACTTCTTATTTATTTGCTTAATTGTCGGGGCTATGGTAGAAAATGTTGCTCAACCGAAAACTGGCAATGATAAAGCGCTAGTAAAATATATAGGCGTCTCTAAATGGCCAGAAACGGCATTTCGCAATTAGGCAACAGCCATAGAACAGAAGCTTCGCTTTTATGGCCCCAAGAGTGCTCTTGTTCTTGTTCCTGTTGTTGTCGACGACGTCGTTGTCGTTGTCGTTGGGGACCGTGACTAATGAAGTCACCGATTAAAGCACACGCAGCAAATATTTATGTATATTCAATGCTCCATGTACTATGTACAGAAAGCACTTAGATGATAGCGTCTATCGACGCATAAATAAGCTGTCCTCTGTTCCCCTTCTCTTGCAACTCCGCATAAATCAGTAAGTACTTACATTTCAGGTACTGCTCGTTGCGTGCTATCACCTTTTCGGCATTTTTGCGAGCCAGAAAGAACCATTCGGATGTGTTGCCCAGGTAATGATACTCCATGGCCAGATCCTTGGCGAATATGGCGCCTAGATTTGGTGGTGGCAATCGATAGGCAAATGGACAAAAGAGTCCTGGCTGAGCTGGATGTTCGTTCCAGTCGAAGCAATTGCCCGCTGCAAAAATATCATCGTCAAATTCCACCATGGACAGCACTGAGGCGTGCAGCAAGTTGACATCCTCTTGCGCAGAATGCGACGTCATCTTAAAGATTCTATGGGTTTGGAGGGCATACATAAAAATAAAGAAGAGAAACAACAGTTAAATTTACGAGCACGTTGCAATTCAAACGGAAATTGCATTAAAAATCCATGGAATCTTACATACATATGTATATCTGTATATATGTACTATAATAAAAAATACTAGAGATAGTAAAAGTTCAGTGGTGCAGCCGGGTTCAGTGGGTGAGTGGGAGTGGGGAGGGTGGGTGATTGTGCTGCTGGTTACAAAAAAAACTTATTATTGTTTGACTGGCGACCGGGGCCGTTATTTCTTTCATTTTGTCAGGCTGTCATTTAAATTTTTATAACGCAACACTAATAGAAAAAAAATGCTTAGCGAATTTGGAAAATGGTAGAAAAAGGTATAATTTGACAATTTTACAATTCATTTTATTGCCTGCATTAAAATGCATTAGGAATTAAGGAAAGCAAAAATGCTCAAAAATATATCAAAAAAGTTCAAAAGCATTTATTTCGCTCAGTGTTTATGTGACCAGGCCCGAACTTGGGTTCCCGGCACGAACACAAGTGCGCTTATAGGCGCAGCACGTTATGCTGCTTCAAGCTGTGCTCAAGTGCTCCAAGCGTGCTCCTCGTTGCCAGCAATGGCTATTGTGCGGTCTTAGCTCTCTATCTATCTCTCTCTCTCTCTCTCTCTCTCTCTCTCTCTCAGGCCCTCTCTGTCTTCCCTTCTAGTTGTTTAAAACTAGGAGGTGTGTTTGTAAAAGTAAATGGGAATATTACGTTCAAGATTTTTGCTTTGTGCACTATTCGCTAAGGCCGCCCGCTGTAAAGCAAACCCACCCACTATTGTCAGTTTTCGCAGTGTAGTTTGTGCCGCCCGCTTGGTATTAATTAAAATGTCCCTTTAACATATCATTTGCTTTGAGCCACAACAATAGCTACTGGCTGCCTTGTGAGAGTTCTCACAAAATTTTCTTGTTTGACTTTCCGTTGTGCTTATCCTCGTTTATTTTGACTATTTGAATTGTTTACAAAAATGTCAAAACAAAAAAAAATTGTTTTCAAGGTTATTTTAAATCGCAAAAAGCCAAATTAATGAAGACCTTAAAATCATGGCTTTGTGTAAACAGTATTATAAACATAACAATGTTTTTTAAGAAGGCCAAATACAAATTTAATAATATAAATTCAGAATACGAATACATATATTCATCAGATAAACGGTCTGCATAGTTTTGACAAGCAAATCAACTTGAAACGTGCTAAAAGTGACATAAGATAATTAGAAATCATTGACAAATCATTTAGACAAATTGAAACAGATCTCACATCGTAACTCACACTAATATATCAATGCAAACTATTAATTCAAGCCGATTTGCTGCGTTTGGCAATTTCTTGAATGAATTTGACACAATTGCTTACAGTGGGCGTGGTGCTTTAATTAGTTGAACTGAGTTCGAGGTTCATTTGTAAATGTCAGTGACATTTTGCCATCTAGCCAATTCGCAGAAAAAGAAAAATATACTTATGGCTGGCTAATGACGATGATTCTGAATGCTGCTTTTATGCTGAGCATGCAACAAATTTTCAGACAGCTTCTTGACCTTTCCAAGCTTTGCTCTTTCAGATACGACAAACAGATATTATTAAAGCGCAGAGTTTGAGCATAGTTGAGTGTGATAAGTATATAATTGATGTGGTCTTGCAACTGATGCGACGACACATGATTGTTGCTACAAATGTTTAATTAGCTGTCCACAAATGAGTGAAATGCAGCTAAGACCTCCTTGCTCTCTCTCTCTCTATCGCCACTCAAAACACTTCGTTTGCATATTCTCTAGAGTATGTTGCAAAATGTAGCGAAATCGTAAGTGCAGTTACGCCACCTTCGTGCTGCCCCTTTACCACTATTGCCAGCCATTACGAAAATTGTGTTAAAGACACTTCTCCACACTTAAGTGTTGCAAAGGGTTAAAACAAGCACTAAGCTTTGCAGTAGATGCGTCAACCAACTAGATACTTAGACAGAAAGACGGACAGACCGACCAACAAACATGAAGTCAAAGCAGTTGACTGTTTCTCTGTTCCTGTTGATGCACTCAGGAGTAAGTATATTTGAAAGTACAAACAGCAGTCTCTCCCTCCCTCTCTCTCTTTCTTTCTCTCTCTCTCTCACTGGCCCCTTTTCCCTCTAGCTATATTTAGAGAAAATAGTAACGCTCTAATGATTTAAATCGACAATCGCCTTAAGCCCTACAAAGTTTTTGCTATTTTAAGAAAACCTTTTACCTTTAGGAAATTTATTCATATTAAATTACAATTTATTCAACAAAATGTTAAGGGAAAACTTAATAAGTCAGTTTTTTAGCGCTATTTTTATAAATATAATGAATGGGAGAATAATTTTTTCAGATGAGGACCAACTCAGTTTTCTTACCTATCTCCAACTTATTCGATTTGCTAAGATTCAGCCAGTATATACTTTTTCTAAGTGTTATTTACACATAAAAGCAGATTGACTTTTGTAATTTGCTGCTTTGTTGTGTGCGTGTGTCGTTAAAGAAAAGTACCGCAACCTGTGACGTTGCTTTAAAAGCTCCTGACATTTAATTAAAAAATCATTCACCAGCAGCATAAAGCAGTGGCAGCATTAGCAACAGCAAAAAATCGTCAATAAGTCTGTTTATCAGCTATCTGCTTTGTCTATCGTGATTTTCTATTGCTTTGCTACTGCTCCTTCTGCTATTTGCGCTCTTTTGTCTTATGAATCTCCATGGCAGTCAAAATGGCGCCTAAGCCGTCATGAGCCGCGGGCCATGTTGCTTATTTGTTTTGCATATGACGGGCGACTGCACGTCATCCACGTTCCCAACATTTTCAAATACATATTACAAAATTGTGAAAGTCGGAGATAAGAAGAAAGCAACAGCAACAGCAGCAGCAACAAAACAAGCACGGAACATCGAAGAGAGTGAGTAGCAGAAGGCATTTAAGCTGCTTTTTATTTAAGTATAAAAAATGCCGACGAGCAGCTGAAACATACACATGACACACACGAACACAGACAGGGATCCTTTTATATTGTGCTGCAGCCAATTTATGGCTAATAGAGCCTAAGTCACAATTTATATTGATTTAGATTTGGAATCAGCTCAACGAAACAAAACAGCAAATACATTAAGTTGCGCATATCGCAAATATAATTAAATTAATTCTATAAGATCAACCGCAAAGCTCAAAGCAACACTGTCAACAAATACGATTCTCTTTATAAAAAGATAAAAGAAAAAAGGCATAAAATCAACAAAAACCAAAGTAAACAATACATTAAAGTTAATGGCAAACAAATATGCTTTAGTCCAAAAACAAAATAAATAAATCAATTTAAAAGATAATTTTTTTTTGGAAATTTCTTAAAACAAACACGTTTTTAAATTATGTCATAAGGCTTTAATTCCGCATTTAAAGTACAAAATATTTCAATGTCTTGGGCTGGGGAATTTAACCAAAAGGTATCCGCCTGTTGGCCATTTCTCAGCATTCAAATAAAGACAAAGACAAACAGTCAGCCCACAAGTTTCAACATTATACAAGACACTCTGTCGCCAGCAACGTGTCCTTCGAGTCCTTTGCTCAAGCATCTTACGGGCCCAACTCAGTCAAATGTGTACCTCTCTCTCTCTGTGTGTGTGAATCATGATAACTAGTTGAAACGCTTCAACGCTGACGTCTTAATTGAAAGCGAAATGCTCCAGTTTAATTTTTCAAAGGCACACCGTTACGCTCGTTGGCAAGCAACATCTGTTCAAGTGTCAGAGCATAGGGGACTTAGGTGGCAGGGGCATGAAAATATGGCTGCCTATCGTTTTTCCGCGACCTTTTTTTTTTAGCCTTTGTTGGCCCAAAACGTCCCAAAGACGCCATCAATTTTAATTAGGCCAAAATTAAATGATTAAAAACTTACAAATACTAGATAAGGGCCATTTGATTGAAATGTTATACGACCGAAAATGCTTTTGTTAATAAATTGTAAACAAAATCATTATCAAGTCATCAAAAATATAACTTTGTGTGCGTTAACTTTAAGTGAATAAACATTTAATATAAAATTAAATTAATATGTTAATTGGCTTCAGAGAATCGAAAGTATTTGACATTCAGATAAACAAAACCGATGATTATATGCAAAAATAATCTGCTGGTCAAAATAATATAAATGTTCCGAAAATTTATTATCATATCCAAAACAAAAATCTTATATACCTAAAGTTTACTTATCTCCAAAGTGACTGTGATAGAAAATAAGTAAAATTTATTTTTTATGCAAGGACAACTTTTATTTTGACCACAGCTGTATTAAGTTACAAACTTTCTAGCTTTCTAACTTTATAATAACTTTTTTGGTAGCCTCTTTTCGACCCTAAAACAAAAAGGATATCACAATTTCTTACAACTGCTTCCAATATATGTTCAATTAGCCCAGAGGGAGTAGAGCTTAATTAATTATAAATTGCTGCTTTGAGTGGGCTTGGGGCAATGGCTGTGGCTGCTGCTGTGCAGCTAAGTAAATGACTTAATGAATAAGTGGCGTACGCAGTAGCTGTTGACATGTTTATGCTAGCCACAAGCACACACACACAAACACACACTTAAACATACAAACAACTCGTTTTTGATTTTGCTTTGATATGTTATTTTTTGTTTGTTAAAAATGTGCTTTTGATTAAGTCCTTTAATTGCTTTCAAGTTTTGTAACTTCTTTGCTCGCGCCTGATGATTATGATTGCTTTGCGTCCAATAACAAAAGCAACACCAACACCAACAGAAACACACGCTAAAAAAAAAGTTGGCCAGCGTTTTAGCGAAAAGTTTCTTTTTGATTTTCTTTACTCGTAGCCCAAAAGGAAAACACACAGCGCCAAACACCAGCCGGCCCATAATGAGCCCACTGGGAGCGGAGATGGGAAGGGAATGGCGGAGATGCTGTTTCACGCAGAAACTTTTGTGCCACAAAATGCGGCGCATGTCTATGACTTTTCGACTTGGTCTGGTGTGCGTCGGTCGATTCAAGGGTGGATTAACTGGCAAAGAAAAGAGATGAAAAAAGGAGCAGCGCTTTTATTGCGCAAAAATAGACTTTTGCCACCATGGCGGCTTAAATGTTACGCATACGCCATGTGGCACTGGAGGGACTGAAGGTTTTGGCCGACAAGTTTGTTAAGCTGTTAAGCTATGGCAACATATGGCAGTTTAAGCAGAGATGCTTTGCGAGCGTTGCATGAACCATGCAGCCGACAAGGCACGTCTGACGCTACTATGCAGTTGCAACAACACACAAAGCACAACACAAAAGGCAAACAACATTTACACGCTTGCATTTGCATTCGGAGAGTCAAATTCAGAGGCTTGGCTTTCGAATGCCCAACCGAATGGAAAGAGATCCAAGTCATAGCTGACTGGTTAAGTCTGAATGCCTAAGGCTTTCTCTGTTCTCAGCGGTTATTGTTGTTGCCACGGCAACTACAGACACTACTGTGCAGCACCCCGCGTTGCACGTAACCCGTTGTCAGTTGCACTGTTGCAAATGTTTCATTGTTCTCAATTTCTTTTTTCTTTTTGTGGTTGTTGTCTCCTGCAAATATATTCGTTGTTCTTAAAGAAAAGAAAAAAAAAAAAATTTAGTTTCTCCTGCTTCAGGTTATGTAAATCTCTCTTAATTTAATTCGACTTCAGAGACCGTAAAATAGAATAAAAAATCCGATGTCAGAGATAAGCAGACCACTGGTTAAATCTCAATTGAATTTTAATCATGGAATATAAGATTAAAAACAAAAAATAATTTTCTAATATTGTTTTCCGTGTGCATTCGAACATAGCAGTAAAAAAAAGGTTAGAACTCAATGGATTTAACAGCAATGGGAGCGAATGCATTGTAATCGGTGAGGTTGTTGGGAGGGTGGTGCTTTTGATTGTGCTTTATTAACACCACCCGCAGCGCGAGGCAAATGAAGCGGCATAAAAGCGACACAGCAAAAGTCGAATGTTGGCCATGTGTTCGGTGTTCGTTCTATGTTTAATATCTGTGTGCAGTATCTGCAATTGTAGCTGCATTTCTCTCTATCTGTATCTTAGCCTCTTTATCTGCCTGACTGCCGCTGTTTTGTGTGCCTCACACTGCACGCACTTACATATCTATTTGTTTGCGCTGGCAAACTTTGAAGGATGTTGACAATGCCAGGCATGGCAGGAGGTAAAGTGGGTTGATGGATGCCACTCGTGTTTGACCTTGTTGTTGTCATGTCAGCGTCGACAATGAAATCTTGCGAAGCATTTTATTGCCGAGAGGCGGACAATTGCCTTTGTTGTTGTTGTTGCATGCACATCGCTTATGCAGATTTCGATTTGTGTGGAAAACAAATACGCGAATGCCGAATGCAAAACGAAACCGTTGGGGAAGGAGGATGGTAAAGCAAGGCAACATGAACCAAAGTTGCCAGTACAAATTGCAAACGAAGGAACACAACAGCCGATCTATTTGCTTGCATTTCGCATATCGCAAAATTGGTATAAACTCGATGCGAAATTCGGTACGCTGACTGTCAAAGGGGTTGTTCCGCCGCCAAAGATGAACAAGCAACAAGAAACAAAAACATTGGCTTAAAGAAAAAAGCAAAAACAACACAGAAACCGGAAACTCAATTCGCGTTAAGACGGAACGGGTAAAAAAGGCGCAGCATTTTGGCCCACTCAACCGACGACAACACATTTAAGTACTTAAAAGTTTGCCAACTTTTGTTGCTCTTTTGCAACGCTTTGTTTTCGGTTCTCAAGGTGTGTTCGCATGTATGTGTGTGTGTGTGTGCTCCCTTTATAGCCAAGTTTGGCTGTCACAAGGCAACACTTTTGTGGCAAAGGCGAGGGCGCGCGCGCGAAACGAAACTATGAAATGGAAAAGTGGCCAAGGCAAGAAAACAATTGAAGCTCGTTATTTCAAGTCTGAATTGATATTGTTTTTCCTGCCCCGATTCCTTTTTTGTCTGTCAACTTCCTTCTTTGCTTTCGGTTTTGCTGCGCTCGGTGTGCTGTGTTGTGTTTTGTTTTATATGTTTTTGTTGTTGTTTTTGTGCTTTGCTAACTGCTTTTGTTTTTGTTTGCGTAACAAATAAAAGGAAATGCTCAGACACAAACACTGAGCGCGCCACCACCAACAACACAAACAACAACAACAACAACAATGTATCACAAAACAATAACTTCAATTAGTTTGTCGGTACGTGTGCTCAGCACCAAAAGAAGGAAATAAAAAACCCCCTTAGCACCTAGCATCCTCACGCATCCCTTTTGCTATCTCCTTTTGGTATCTGAATCGGATGTTGTGCAGGCGTTGTCTTCAATTTCTTTCACTCTCTTTGGCACATTTACGGGGTGTGATTTCCCTCGTTGCTCGAACAGATCCTTTTAATAAAAGGTTCGCGCACGTGGGACGGGTGACGGTTGACGGATGACGGGCGACACAGGAAGTCGTTGATTATGTTTGCACATGAAGTAAATTGGGTTGGTGGGTTGGTGGCCCGAACCCTCTATCGGAAACTGATTAAAAAACGCTGTAAATGTAAAACAGGGCTTAAGACTGAAATTTAACAATTTATCAACGCCTCAGCGCGCCAACTAAATTTTGGATTAAGTACAATATATGAAGAAACAACATTAGCAAACGACAAAAACAACTGCTCGAAGGCATCAACAAATGGCTTCGATATAATGAAAACAAATTGTCTAACACACACATGACACTAAATGCAATAATGTTGATTCTGTTCACATAGCCCAGGACACAATTTAATTTATTGACATATGACGTTAGCAACAGCAACACCAACAGCACTTTGGAACATTTTATTGTTTTTGGGTCCAATGGATTGTTGTCGTAAGCTTTTGGGGCCTCTATTTTGTTCGCAATACACTTAATTTGTCATATTGTTTTTGCGCTTAATTGTATATTTGTGTGTTATTGATAGGCAGCCAAATGTACATAAGAAACGCCGGCTGGTGTTACTTTTCGGAGAGTCTCATAAATTTGTTAAAAAGTTTATCAAATGTTGCAGAATTTAAGAAAAAGAAAGTTTGCAGTTTACGCCCAGTTAAACATACTATAGCTTCTGATCCCAAAAACTTACAAAGTCCAAAGGGTATTTAATATTCGTCAAACTGCTGCTTAGTTGTTTGCGTTCACATATTTTTCGGCTACTATCTTATAATAAATTACTTTTACTTTGCACGAACAAACGACTGTGATTTAAGCGTCCTTTAATCAATGGTCGCACATTTCTTGCTACTTCAACTTTATAGCAAGAAAACTTCTTATCGATGAGTGGATATTATGTGGCAAGAGCTATGGGGGAAAAAATATGTATGTGAATGTATGATAAGCGTTTTTCGCAGTTATTTTTGTTATTTTTTGCTGCTGTTTTTCTTACGTTCAAATGGCGGAAACGTAGCTAACCAAATCATGGATGAAACTATTTATTGAATGGACTTTTTTCAACAAGAGAGCGAACGACATATATTCAATGTCTAATGTCCCACAAGAATAGTCCAGTCACATGCAGGTGGCCACAGCAACAGTCATCACCCCCTTCTTCGAAGCTTTACACGAAGTCGACGTCAGACGGACTGACTCAGAACCCACATATGGATGGAGACTGGCTGTTTGGCAAAAACTTTTACCATATTTATTGTACCCGACTGGCCAAAAGAGAGAGAAGGACAAATGTCGCTCGGACATAGCTGCTGGTTGTTGAGTAAGTGATGAAAGTGCAGGTGTGTGAGTACCCCTACCAGATCTATCCAGATATTTGAGAGGACTGTCCTTGAGATTTTACTGTTGCCAATTTACTAGCTCCCCAAAATCGATGGTGAACTGAAACAAAAACTAGGCGTACACATAGCCAACAGCTGCGTATTTCTGAGCAAAAACCTAAGAAATTTGCCATTGTTGCGGTTGTCAAAGTAAATCAAAGCTGTTCGTCCATGACGAGTGGCTGCTGCTGCTGGTTTTTGGCCAAGTTTTTTGTTTTTTTTTTCTTTTGCCAAATCTTTGTCTCCCTAACTCTACCTCACGTCCACTAAGTAATTAAGTAGTAAGTTGAGTTGTTGTAAATGTGCACATATCTATTATGTCCTGCTGAATACTGTATGAGTTACTAATTAGTTCTGTACTTAGAATATGAGTATGAGTTGTCGATATTCTCTAACTTGATTTGTATTTAAATAAGAGTATGTCATGTGTGTTTTGTTACAACGAACGACGCAAGAAATTAAAGCCCAATTTTTGACTTAAACAAAATTTATAGCAAATTTATTTGATTTCTGAATCTTTTAGTTCACTGAAGAAAAAAACTACTGTCTTAAAATTAATAGCGTTTACTTAATATTCGAAGCTATAATGAGCTTATGCAGATTACTGATTCTACTGCTCAATGCAGCTGGCAAATATATTATGATAAATATTTTGGCACGGAATCTGTTCTTTTATGTAGATTGCAATGTTGTTATTAAATGCTCGAGTAAACGAATTGTGTCATGAAAATGCTGTCATGGTTTTCAGCTCTGAATATATACATCAACTATTGGTCAGATGCAAAGGTGGATGGACATGTGCCCTGGCGTTGGCCATTCCATTTGGTTAGCCAAGTTCACAGAAAAATAGCATTCGCCGTCTGTTGCTGCTGGACAACTTTCGATTGGAAAAGTTTGGCATGTGAATAATGTCTGTTGTGTGGGCGATATGGATTGAGAATGGGAATGGAAATGTAATGGAAGTTTCAACTGTGACTGTTCACTCACCTGGTCAACATATTGGCACGGTTGACCGCCACCTCGGCCTCAACACGAAATCGATCCTGGGCATAGCGGTCGACCACACCCTCGCCGAGATTGAGTGAGGTTCCAGCGACACAATTCGATCCCATCAAATGCTGCTGTTCGATATATTGCAAAAACTTCGACACCAGGTCAATTTTACTGTCTCGCGCATTTATCACGTCTGCTGTTATTCGATTGGAGTCGACGCCATCGGATTCGGACGTACCAACCACATCACCAATGACCAGCTGCTTGCTGCTGTCATCAATGAGCACCTCGGGCGGATAACCATCATCCATGGTTACCTCCGATGTATCCAGCACTGAGTTACTTTCTGACCCGGAATCCGTTGAATCCGATTCGGATTCAAAATCAAAGTTAATTTGTTTGATCTCCATGCGTTCGTTATCCTCCCCTTTGTCCAAAGTAGTGCTGGCTTGGGATTGAAGCTCAGTTTCAGTAGTCCACTGTTCTGTGCTATTGTTCACGCTGCCATGAGCCATTTCCGCTTCCGTTGCATTCTCATTGTCCTTGTCGTCGCCGACATCGTCCTCATCAGCATCGTTTACAGTTTTCTGCATTGGTTTATCCGCATCCATGAGCTGGTAATCGGCATTGAGAGCACCTGTCGATGTCCGACTGTGGCCGCTACTGCTACTACCACTACTACTACTTTGGTTAACGGGCAGCAGTCGAGTTCTGCCAATACGTCGTGTCTGTTGCCAGCTGCTTCTCATTTGTTCATCGTTTGCGGCTGGCTGACGAGTCGCAAATGTTGCCATTTGTGTGGTTGACAACAGCTCAACGTCCTCCTCCTCCTCCTCCTCCTCCTCCTCATCACTATCATCATAATTAGCATCATCACGCACAAATTGCCGGCCAGCTGAAATCGGGTTACTTTTACCCTTGACTGCTTCTGCTGCTGTTTGCTCAACGAGAACATTCGGGTAAACTGATTCTAATGAGTTATCCAAATCAATCTCATCCGCCAGTTGCATAACCTCACTGAGGGCTGCCTCATCGACATCTGTGGGACGTCCCTGCAGATGTTCAGCCTCGGCCAAACTTCGATGATTCTTCACCGCCCTCACCACACCCAGACTCTTGTCAACACTCTTGCGTATGCTCTCATTGATTTTCTTCTTGTGCAATTTGCGTATTTTATGCGTGACTGCTGCTACTGTCGGCACCGGCTGTTGTGTGGGTATGGGCGTTGGCATAGAAAGTGTTTGTGGCCATGCAACATCATTGATCAGCGTTAATCGTGTGCTATTGTTATTGTTGTTGCTGTTGTACAACAAGTGAGCCCGCGAACGACTGTGGCGTATGTTAAAGCTATCGCCGGTATTTGTTGTTAGTGCTGTAACATTGTCGGCATTTGCTTTGATGCGCGCTCGTGCCGGCTGTGGCGTTGCTGTAGACTCGGATGCTAGCAAAACCTCAGCACACGATTTGTATTCTAGCACCAGCAGCAAGAGCAGCACAAGCAGTCTGTGAATGCTGGTCTGTCGCATTTTCAGCGGCTGCTTTGAGGCGCGTTTTTGATGGTTGGCAAACTTTAAAAGTAGCAATTTCTGATAATTTTTTCTTGCTCCTTGGTATTTTTTGCAGTTAACTTATCGATCCCTTTAAAGATCGTTATCGTTTTAATTAACTTGTGTAAGTAAGCAAAGAGACAGATATATATAGCATTTAGTAAATGACATGGAGCAATTTAAGGAATATACAAGAAATTATGCCATTTAAGGAATATACCATTGAGCAAATGACATAAAGCACTTACAATTTACGATACAAATAATTTAAGATCTACGAAACATGAATTTAATTGCGCTTAATGCTAAAAGTTAACTTAAGCTTGTCAGAAATATGTAAATTAAAAATGTTGTCGATGTTTAGCGAACTTTCATTCTTACCTTTTTCGCGCGAGTTTAACATAATAGATGTTTTTCGTTGTCTTTTTTAATCTTCAGAGACCAAAGCGTAAACGTGGCTGCGCCCATAGCCAGGCTGTGGGCAGCATTGGGCTTGGGGCGCCACCGTTGCGATTGCTAAGTTCCTTTCCATCAAGCAACAATGATAACACGGCAACGTTGATGATTGCTGCAAATGATAAAAAAAAGAGAGAACCGGGTGAGTAAAGAAGAAAATCAAATGATTAACCTTTGAATCAATTCTACACCAGAGGCTGTGGCAATGCGCCCTTAAGGTATAGCAATTTAAAAACGTAAGCAAAATATTTGCTTTGATTTATGCAAAAGTTTGGCTCGTTGTATTTTGTTTTCACTTTGCTTGTTATTTACTGGTATATAAATAAAATGAAAGAAGACTAGCTCAAGGACATCTTGTGTGCTGGCAAATGTAAAGAAAACGCATTTAAAATGCGCCGCTGAGAGGGCAGTTTCATGACAAGAAGGCACTTCAGAAGCCAGCCAAAAAGAACAACACGGAAGCAGCCGGCCAACAAAAGCTAAAAAGCCATTTAGCCACTACCATTAAAGCAGCAATTAAAAATTTCCGCAACAAGAAAAAACAACAAAAGCCGAAGCAGCAGCGCTCGCAACAGCAGCAACAATTACCAAGCTCAAGATAAATAGGAAAATTGTTCGTCTTGTTGTTTTCTCACCCCTGCTTAGAAATTACTTACTTTGCATTTGAACATTGCGCATACGCCGCGTGTCACTACTGCATTTTCTTGGGTAAAACTTACAGATTATTCACAACTCCTTTAGATGGTAAAATCAGTTGAGGGACTTTGCACAGAGCACCGAACAACGAGCACAAAGTTGAGTTGAGCCACAAAAGCCATCTCTATACAAATACATTATGCCGTCGCGACGTCTCCTGCGCTCATCTCCTTGGAGGCAGCCGGCTGCCAAAAGAACAATCGACACACACACATACATACAAACAAAGGCGACATACTTATATTATGACACAAACAAATTATATGCCATTTAAATGTAATACTAATAAGAAAATCCACTTCGTGGCATGGCTCTTGCTACAACAACAGCTTTCTCTTTACAAAGTGGACGGACGACGCCTGGTAGATTTTCGACGCGATTTAGTGGGATGAACACAGAATCAAAATTCAGTAGAGCAGTGCGGGTGTGAGAGGGTATAAGTGCGTGTGGGAGCAGTTTCTAATTTCGGGTTTTATGATCCATAGAAACTACGCCATGGCGACCCAAACAACAGCGTTAAGAGCAAGCACACAATAAATGTGGGGCACATACTTATGTCACGAATAGAATATAGGATATTTAAGTTATCTTTAAATACATATAGGAAATTTTTTTCAATATATCAATATTAAATCTATTCGATATTCCTTGTTCTGCAGTAATAAGTTTCACATTTCGTGAGTTTTCGTCACATAAGCGGATTGTCAATTTGACGCTGATGTGAATTGCTATGCAAAAATCGAATAAAAATTTGATATGTTTGTGTTCCGCCACAAAACCAATACCAAAGATTGTGCTATTATATACATATTCGCTTGGTTAGGGTTTTGTAGCGCAAATCAAATTATGGAATCAATTCAAAATTTGCTGATATATATTCATGGCACTCCATACTGATGCAAAGAAGGCCCACAACTTGAAAGACAAACGAAGAAAATAATAACAAAATCAAACTATGTTAGACAAGTCGAATTATTTATACACTTAGGAAATCTATGTTACGATTTTCAGCTGAATATTTCATACCAAGACAAGAAATTGGAAATGTACCAAAAGACATAACGAATGGCAGTTATTTTTTGAAAGAGTATTGGATATAAATTATCCAGCTGCTGAATAAATATATGTACATATATTTATGGGCAAAAACGCAAAGTGCTTAACATATTGCTTCATCCACCTAAAAGCGTATCAATTTGGCAAGAAACCCGGTCTCAAATTCTCATCCTTATCCAATTTCGACACGCGCCATGAGTTCGAGGCGAATCTCACTCCCAAATGTTGTGTTTTTGTTCTTTAGGTAGCAACGTTTACGGCTTGGTTAACTTGAAATCCCTGACAGCGCTAATGCATTACGGGAAATACGACTCAATTTTGCAAACAAAAGCAAAACACAAAATTAGACAGTTCGACAACCCAGAAAACCCCAGAGGGGATATTACCATGTGCACTTTACCCCTTTTTCAGAACCTATCCAAACCCCATCCATGCCCAAATGAAGCGAATAAATGCAACTTGCATAAGCTGTATACTTCATCGATAAAAAGCTTGTTTGGCTATTTGTATTTAGTTCATAGATTGTTTGGCAAATTGGTAGAAAAGGAATACCTGCTGTTGGGCTAGATTGATGTTCAGCGAGGCATATGGCAAACAGGGCCAAACAAAACCCAACAAAAATTGAATCATATAAGTTTGTCATGCGACGTTGCTTAGGATTTGGCTTGCCACAAACTTTCAACAAATTTTGTGATATGCCTGCGGCAGATGTGGTCTCTATTTCTACATACTTGCTTACTACTTCAACATACGCTGTTCAGTGTGTGTGTGTGTTTGTGTGGGTGTGGGTGTACCAAGTTGAAAATTTATGCAAACACATTAACAAACTCAACGCATTTGGTGTGGCAAGCGTGGCAGACGAGGCAAGGCGCTGGTGACAAACTTGCGCCGTTAAATGAAATTCATGTAATTTTTTCTGGTTGCTTTCTGTTTTGTTTGCGCAAAATGAAATGTCTCTTTTGCCACTTTCTCTAAGCTTGGGTTTTTTGTCACACTTATAAACAGGACTCGAATTAAGTCGAATCTTGCATGGATGTGCTTCAGGTGTCGTCGTCTTTGTCTCTTCTTCCCATCTTCTCCATTAACTCATCATCAGAAACATCAGCAGCAGCAGCATCAGCAGCAGTTGCTCCTTTTGTTAGGTAACTCACATAATGTGATGGCAACGTCGTGGCAAACAAAAAAAAAAAAGTAAAAAAATGACATTTGACTTTTAAATTGGATAATTTTTTCAACGCTTTTCTTTGCTGCCAATCATAAAGATGGACAACCATAGTAAAATAAAAGACTTGCAAAACAGTAAAGAAGATTCATCAAAGAAATCTAATTTGTTTGGACAGCGTTTATACATTTTTTTTTTCATACCATGATGTAAATTAATTTTCCGCTACAAGAAACTAGTGCTTTGACATATTTGCCAATGGTTATGTTGTGATTGCATACATATATATTGAATAACTGCCATACAAACACACTTCAATACCTCAAAAAATAATGTTTAACATGTCCGAGACTTTCACCATTCATATATATTTATGTGTACTGCATGTGCTCTAAGGAATGCTTTAAATTTGCATACAAATGTTACACAAACACTGCGACAAAGACATGCTCATACGTGCTTGTGTGCGTGAGTGTCAGCTTTATAGCCACTAATGCTAGTAACAAAAATCGCATAAAACGCACGCAAATTGGAGAGATTATGTGCCGCTTGGGCAATGCTCTTATATTATATATAGCGAATATGATCAGTTCGAGTTGAGTTTCATACTCCCTTCGTGTGCGTGTTTTAAAAAACAAAAATAAAACAAAAGGAAACAGGAAATTTCACAGCACGTGTCAGCAAGTAAAACTTTATAGTTTTTCAAGGTGTTTTTCAAGTGCTGCTCGACATAAGAACAAACAAGTTTGCTTACGGTGCATTGCTTAAGAAATAAAACTGAAACTAAAATCTACACATATTTTTTACAAGAATATGCACCGAAATGATTAAAAAATACTTGAGAAATACTTTAATAAAATCTTACTATATTGCTACCTATATTTTGTAGTACCCCGAAATGTTGTTAAAATTTTGTTTTGTTTGTTGAATTTATTAAACTTTTTCTTAAATTCAGCACACTTAATAATTCTCATTAAAAAGAGCTTTCTTTATGCATTTACCTCAGTGGAAATTCAATAATCAAATGCATAAGATATGATTGAAAATATTCCAGAAAATATTTTTGATTTTCTCACATTCATCCCATTTTGATAAGATTTTAATTATGATATTAAATCAGCAAAAAAACATTTCTCAATAATATTTGCAATTAACATTCTCTCGTTAAAAAATAATTGTAACTTGGTATGTTTTTAAATACTTATACAAGTGTGTGTGAGTGTGTGTGAGTAACAGTAGCAATGGAAAAATATGTGTGTTTGCTTGATTTAATTGTGCGTTATTTGAACTTGCGGAGTTTGGCATGTAAGTTACGTGGTATGCATATTTAATAATGATGTACGACAATTTTATTTTAAAACCTTTGAATCAACTGTTTAAAATGTAATTATGCTTTAACTTGTTAGTAAAAAAAAATCTTATGGAAACAGCTGTGATCAACACAACGTATTATATGTACAATGCCCTTGTATAAAAGTACCTGTGAATTAATTTTGATAAAGGACCTGATCAAATAAAAACAATCGATTGAACAAGGTGCACAATTCACTTTAGAGACACGTGTCGAGAATAAGATATTATTTTTACATAATTGCTTTTAGCTTGTTTTACGCACCCATCAAAACATATTGCTTGCTCTTGTGCGTCTTGTGTTTTCCGTTTTCCATTTACGGACACACACGGATATAATGGAATTTGGTGAAAGTGATTTTGGATTTGCGCACAAAAAACAAAAAAACCGGAACAGCAACTGAGGTTACGAAGTGAACTGACGCTGACGCTGATGCTGATGATGTGTGCAAAGTTGTACGTGATGCCAAACGAAGCTGGGCGCCAAATGGCAGATTAAGTCGCCAGGCATTAAATCACTGGCTGTAGGTAATATATGTGATGCTTAAGCAAAATCAATTCTATTTATACGTGAGCGCATAAATTTCCAGCACACACACTCAACAAACAAACAAACAAACAGGATTCTGCCGACAGAATGGCAGAAAAAGTGCCACATGTTAAACGCGCAATGATAATAAAATAGAGCAGTTGCCTAAATCAGTATCCTCCTTATGAATCCTAAGCCTAAGCCAGCAGGTAAGCTGTTTATTTCAAGTGATATTTACTACTCGTATTACCAAGCATCCAATACAAACAAACAGAACAGAACCAGCATACATCTTTCTTATTATATTACGCACCCACGCTCATGCACGTGTGTTTGTTCGTTCTTTAATTGTTGCGCTGCTGGGGCAGCTTTTAGCGGGCAATCCTTCAGCATGATGACGGCCCAGCTAAGTTCCACGTGTCGATGTTCATTAGTAGTAAGTGTGACATCCATGGATTCAATTAGTCTGCAAATGTTTGTTGCTATTATGTAACGGTTTCAGCATCGGCTTAAAATAAACAGCTGGCAGGCATTCAATCTTCCAATCGGTTTCCAGCCTTGCCAATAAACACATGAATGTGTATGTTGAACAAACTATAAGCGAAGTCTTAAGACTCAAGACTTAACTGTAAGCTGATTTGCACATATTAAAAAGGCATTACGACTAATTCTTAAAATAAAATAAGTAACCTTGATAGAATTAGCATTGGTTATATATTTTATATTCTCTTGACTATATTTAAACATTATTAACAACAGAAACCATCTCGAATTATACTTACAGTACGTAACTTAAGCTGGAATGCTCTGATAATGATCTAATTTCACAATTTTACCTTTTATAATCAAGCTTTAGCAGCATTAGTTCGCCAATTCCATAAATGTATAATAATAATATTACTTAAGTGAATTAATGCAATGTAAATGGAAATATTGCTTGGACATTATTATTTTATGTAATTGTGGCATTTATGCCTAGCTTTTTTGGTGGCACTTCATGACAGTAATTAATACAAAATTTTGATTTCAAAGTGACAAAACAAATACAGTGAGGGTCAGAGGGAACGTGAAAGAGACTAAAAACCACAAACGTTGGTTATTTATAATGCGCATAATTTTCATAATTTGCGTTATTTTCGCCAAATGTACACTTCAAATTTGTGCCGCTGTCAAAGCATTTTGCGGTTGCTGTCATATGCAACATTCTAATGCCTCATTACAAAACCAAAATGGACAACTGCAGACGAGGGACCACTAACCAGTCTAATATTCATGCTGCCAAAAGCGATTTGAGTTTGTTTTTCTGGCCAAAAATTACAGAATTGAATAACATTTAAAGTGACAAACAACAGACAGCAAGAAACCAAGAAAACACAAGAATAACAACTGAAAAAATTACTCAATTAAGTGTTTGCTTGGATTTTCGTATTGGATTTCATGGACGCTAGCTTTTTATATGACTTTATTTGCATTAGCTTAATAATCAGACCATAAATTTATGCCACACAATGTGTCATCATGCATGCAGGCAATTACTTTTGCTTTGTGGCCACTCACATTACTCATACGCCATGTTAGCGGCAAAACTTAGCTACTGTTTTTTTGGTGAACTGCATGCGTTAGTTTGTCAAATGTTTCAAAGTCGCTGTAAAACAAATACGCATATAAAAAACAGAATCTCGTAATGCTAAAAGCGTGTAGTCATAAATTGAAGAACAGAGACAAAAGTTTACAGAATAGCATAAAAAAAAAGAACAAACGCAGTCGAACGGAATTGGACTTAATTTATGAGGCAGCTAGCGTGCCTCAACAACATGGCCTAATATAGAACATGACGGCGCACTTTATTGACCAAAAACAGAATAATGATAGACCATAAGCCGAATCCTTCAAAAACAAAAACCCGGATTTATAAGGCTGTCATTTTTTGTTCCTTTTTTTTTATAAATCTAAGACACACACATGCAAAATGGCTGACGGTTTGAATCCGTTTGTGTGTTTGTGCTAAGAAAATAAAACCAAATAGCGCGCATAAGCACAAACAAAGCCTTAATCGTCAACTATTAAGTATATTATCGGCAAAAAATGCTAGGGACTGCCAAGAAAGTACACAAACACTTACACACATACTTGTAAACATGCTTGTATGGCTGTGTGTGCGTGTATATTGGGCGATGACGCCAGCAGTTTTCTGGACTTGTCTGCAACATGAAAGTTTAAAGCTGAGACGCGACAGCGGAAATAACAAAAGTTAAAACCTCATCAATAACACTTCCGATCAAATACGTTCGGGCATGATTTATAATATCGTTTTTTGGGGTTTGACGGCATTTCCTAATTTTCTTTCTTCTTATTCTCAGTAAACTGTCTCAAATCTAAGTGTTTGTGTTTTTTGGTGTGATTGTTTTATCGTGTACAAATAATCAAAATACGATTGGTTTATGGTTTTGATTCGTAGCGAAATATCGATGAATATTTAACGTTCAATGACGGTTTTGATGTCTAGCTTTAACGGCTTATGCCTAGAAGTATGCAACAGCAAATTGAGTGTGTCGCATGCAAAAACGGGGCTTTCTTTCAATTTCCTGCCCATGTCAATCAGTGTTTTCAAAGGAAAAAAAGTGTGGGGCACACGGACCTTGAACATGGAACAAGCCTGCTGTCTTAAGCCTTGAAGTCAATGAACAAATGTGTGCAAGTACCAGCAAATACGTATATAAATACATATTGAATATTCATAAATGCTGTAGCAATTGTGTCAAATCGCGATACTCTCAAACAACAGAAACATATTGACACATGCAAGCATCCATTTATTGACAGCATATGGGGAGGGAGCACAGTAAAAGTACATAAAATGAGAACCGTTGGGATTCCATTTAATGCTATAAACTCACAGCAGTTCAGTTCGGGTTAGCCATTAGGTTTTACTTTTATTGCCCTGGTCGGTCATGTCGTAAATCAACACAAGCTGCAGCAGACCAACAGAACGAAAGAAAAAAAAAAATATAGAGGAATTTCTAGCGACAATAAGCACACATAAAATAAACAGTGGCTGCCACTGCTGTTGTCGACAACAGAGGCATTACGTTCTGAAAGGCAAAACGTTAAATAATATAAACACTGGCAATGAGAGACGCCGCACAAAGGACATCATCACGCACACACACACACACACACAAGCAAATGAAATGAATGAGCAGCAATCATACAGCAGTTAAAGGAGTGTGGGTTGTTTGTTGCACAGTGCTTAGCCCATAGGCCTTCATTTTCATCACAGTAGCAACACCGCCGCAGCAACATGCACGAGTTGTCAGTCAGTCAAGCGGCGGTGAAACCGTTCGCAACACGTTTATTATCAACCTTTGTGCGCTAGCACAATACAATGAAACACATAAGCTCACCTATATGTACACCAACGTTTCACTTCATACACAATGTTTAAAAGTTTAAGATGTTGCCTTGTCTGTGTTCGCAACCTTGACTTTTGACGGCCATGGCTTTAAAAGGGCAAACCACCGTGTGTTGTTTAATTACACGCTTGACAGCAGCGGCATTTGAGAACAGAACAGAGCTTAAGCAATGCTGCAGTTTCTGCTTCGCTTAGTAACCCCAAAACTTGGGTGTTTAACTGTTCACACTGAAAACAGGCGCAATAATTCACTTTTTCTGTTGCACACTCATAATTAAATCGAATTTATGATAAAAAAATATCTTAATAGTTTTAATTTAAACTTCATATTTAGATAGTGAATTTATAAGAAATTAAGAAAAATGCCCGGCTGAATATTTAAAAACTTTTCTGAGTGTAAGAGCTAGTGGACAACCGGGCAAGCTGCTGCATTTAAAGTTGGTAACGACACTTGGCCAAACAAGTTGCAGACCAAACTGCAGCACAGCTTTAGTCGTTGTCCTTCGAGTGAAAGGGTGTGGCAATAAAGCAAGTTGGCCATTTGTTTTCATAAGGCCAGTCTAGCAGCAGGAACTGTTGCTTTCCTCCTTGATGTTCAATCAAGGCCTGACTACAAAAGCTCCTCTTCGCCATAAACTTAAATCACCTGGCCCCACAAAAAACAAAATCAACAAAATCAGTGGTAGGAAGAGAGATAGAGGGTGAGACACGCAAAAAAAAATTGTTTTGCAAAGAAAGATGGACACAACAAAAACAGCAAAAAAACAACAACCAAAAAAAAAGAGAAGCCCAATAAAGGACTTTATCGTAGAAAACTTCAAAAGGCAGTCGCCAAGAGTAAATAGACGTCCAAGTCAACGCGTTGACAGTTTCCCTTGCGCAAATAGACAAATTATCTAGAATCTATACTTTCCCTTTAAAGATTCTGCTACAAAATTGTAAAAGTGTATTCAAGGTATTGGGTAAAGGTCGCTGTTTTATGCTTTATGAATGGCTTATCTTATTTTATGAGTTTATTTAAAAGCTTACAAAACTAAGAAACTTTCTGGTGAAATATTTATTTTTTACAATTTTGTAGAGAAAACATTTGCAATATGCAAACATTATAAATTTGTTTATTACTACCAACAAAATGTCAAATTACATTTTAATAAAAGCATCTAAATATATAAAAAACCGAACATAATATTCAAAATAAGCACAAACTGACGCATGATGTGCATTTATTTAATAATCTCCACACAAATATTAATAATTAACGATATTATTTGGGATTAAACTGTTCAAACAATCGAAATTCAATGGGTCAATCTGTCAATTGTAGATTGTGTGTGTAAGTGTGTGTGTTTGCTTGTAATTAACTGCAAATTAGCTGGACAAATCAAAGCAAAAGTCACAGGTGTGTGTCGTGTGGTTAATGGACGCCTTCTGTTTGCTGTTGCCTATCAATCAGTTGGTCATTAGGCTAGTTGAGACTGTTTAATAAAAGATACGTATGCTCGTCAAGCTACAATCAAGCTAGCTAATTAATGATTAGCACGCAGCCACTCATAATTAATTTACTGTGAAAAGCAAACGGTTAGACTTGTTGTTGATGTACATGTGCGTGTGTGAACGTTTAAGGTGTGTGTGTTTTTAAAGTGGGTTGGATTTTGTGCTCAACTTGGCGACAAAATAACTTAATCGTTGAACAGTTGGGGGCGTGGCCGGACTGTACTTATCGTCAGCGCCCCAGTTAAAGTGAAATTTTCGATTTTTTATTGGTGACTCGAGGCAAAAGTCTGATTGAAGGCGGAACGTCAATTAGATTGATTGTCTTGCGGGTGACAACTCAGGTAATGATTCGGGATCAAATGAGCCATGAAGTCAGAGCTCTTAATTAATTGGCACGCTTTTCGCCAGACTGCCAATGACAACTCCACAGCTTAGCTTATGCCTAAGGCTTCATTTGTATTACAAAACGCAAAGGTGGCAAACACAAAGATCCACGTTGCAAAACCAAACACGTGTGCGTCCTTCAAGTTGCATTAGCGTTCTGTTTAGTTTTTCGGGCTTTAGTTTGCACAGTAATCTCGCACAAAAATTATAATTCCACAAATTGCACAACAAGCACAACGATTGCCAGTTGCAAGGTAACTTAAGCTGAGCTTCCCACTCGTCGCCATAATTAGTGGACATTAAGTTAATTGCGAAATTATTGTGGCGAGTTGAATTGAATATAACATTTCCATGCTTTTTGCAAACACAAATGTATGCTTTGCATTGATTAAACTCAGTTTTTAATTACATTTGCTTATGTTAACGTTTTGACGCATTAAGCGCTTATATAAAATAATAATTAAATCGAGGTGTAGCCAACACCGAAGGAGGTTAACGCAATACACACTCTGCTAGCGATTAAGTAGTTATGAAATAATTATGCAAATGCTCTGACCCTGACATTCAGCATAAACAAAAACAAACAACAACTTTTTGCCAACTTGGCAGCTATGAGCTGAGCATCAGGTAAATAGACGCAATAACCTCAAGGAGTCTACTATGAGTGAGTGTTGCCCACTACTGGCAGAGGGGGCGTGAGTGCCTGCCACAAATTTTTGAAGCGTATTAAAGCATATCCGAATGCCAAACACTATAAGCTCAGCATAAACTTTAAACAATTTCTTGGCAAGCAACAAATAACAACAATGGGATGAAAACTTGCCACGAGGCTGCCACCACTGCTATTCAGACATTTTCCGCTTACTTCCTGCTTCTGAAGCAGTTGTTGTTGTTGCTTGTGGCAAGTATTGTGCGGATATGCTAATGCGCTGTGGGTCAGCAAAGTCTTGAAAGTGCATTTGTTCGCATGAATTTGAATGAATTAGCATGCAAAAAGCAAACTTAGCTCATTAGCTGGCTATGGTTGCCCCAGTTTGAGTGTGTGCGCGCATGTGGCAGGCATAAATTGGACTCATGACTAGACAAAGGTGCCGCACATTTACGATCGCAATGTGCGATGTGCAACAAAACGCTCGCAATTAAAAACATAATCAGAATTACCAACGAATGCAATTAAGGCGAATGAAGCATTTAATTATTTTTGCTGTCGAATGAAATGTGCGCCTAAGCTCAATCTAAATTTTTGTTAAACGCTCAGTAAGACAAATCGCCTTAATGAAATTAAATATTTCTATATCCGTTATCCTATTTGCCGGGACTTGCCTCATTTATCTATTGCAGTCCCCGAAAGCAACAGGACATCCTTGAATGCCAAAGGGAACGTGACTGGTCGGCAACGCCTGATAAAAGAAATTTTGCCAAATTAATTAGGCGTTAATTGTAAATTTGGGCAAACAAAAAAGAGTTTAATTAATTTACCTAACAACGCCACGGAATGTTGAGCCAAAAAAAAGCCAAAAAACAAAATTGTTCAACACAGAAAAGTTGAGAAAAGGAAACACACTCAACGCACAGTTTAATACAATTTCACACTTCGTCTGGCACCCATGGTGCTGAGCCTGTGCCCAACATTTACCATTTGAGTCATGTATGGGGCAATTTTGCTTTCGTTTTCTGTTATCCATCCAGACTGCTGTGCCTAGAACTCTGGCTTTGACTTAATGTTTGGCTTTGACTTTAATGCCTTTTGCTTTCGCTGATTTTTGACTTAGTTTTCCGGCCACCTTCTTTCTTCCCCTTTATTTTTTGTGTGTATCTGGGGCCTCGTTAATTAATTGACTTGCTACGCTTGAGCTGTATCTGAATAGGATTGTTGGCGCCTGTTTACTCTTTGCGTTTTCTCTGCTTTAAATTAAAGTGCAGCTGGCAATTTTGTCACAGCTTCACCTCTGTTCGAGCAACAAAACTTTCGAAGCGGCTTATCACAAAAATGATGTGGCATATAATGCAATGCATGTCATGCCACAGAAAACGGGGTGTTTTTACAATATATACTTTGTTTGCAATCGATCTGTTTATACACTTTCGAATGAACACTTTGAGAAAATGCATTTATATTGGACGTCAAAATGACGCTAAAGACCATTTATGAGAAGTAATAAATCGTTTGTTACTTGAATAGGTTCATGTAACTAAGCATGTGACACTCTTGGAAAGTATATTTATATACAATTATAAATACACTTACTTAAATAGTTTGTCAATCGATAAGTCCATAAAGGACAACAAACAAAAATCTTAAAGCTATTTTAAATATAATTTAAAAATCGAACACTGAAAAATTGAGTAAAATGTTTTCATGTTTTCATGTTCATTGAAATGATGAAACCTTACAAAGAGCAATGTAAAATATCATGTGTAAAAACATGTTATTATACTTTTCTACCTGAACGATTTTAATACCAATTTACTATTTTTACACGAAAGTATATTTGATATGATATCATGGTTATTGCTATTCATTTTTTCGCCAAACATTTTTTAGCCACGGAATTTTGAAATAATATTTGTTGCAAGCTTCTCGCTGCTGCAGTTCATGTGCTGTCGAATTTTTTATTATATTTTATAGACGAGCTCTCAGTGTAATTGAATTAAAGCGCAACCAGTTTACACCATTTTCGCCCACTATTCAATTGCTGTTGCGCTGCGTGGCAAAGAGGGCCGAGAAATAGCTGGAGCTTGCCTTGACAACGTGCAGCAGCCAATGGATGCGACAAAAACAAAGACAACAACCAAAAACAATAACAACAAAACAGCGAAAACACGTTTGCACGCTACGTTTAAGTTGTGCAGTTCAGTGAGTTGAGTTGAGTAGAGTGGAGTTAAGTTCAGATGCTATACGAAGGATATTATTTTATTATGAGTTTTTTGGCAGCGCGCACAACGCGCACAGCCCGCATTAAAGCCATCCGTCCACAACACATGTTGGAGAGCTTAAGCCGAGCGACAAAAGAAAGAAAACATGTTCGATTCAATTGCCATGGGCGAATGTATAACAATTGTAGTACTCATACGACCGAGTGGCTGTGTGCATTGGATTCTATTTGGTGCAATACCAATCCATACTTCGTTCGTTTCGACAAATTCCACTTGCTGCCAACGATTGTTTGTCTATGCAAATTGATCAATTAAATACCGAAGCGTTTAACGATTCCAAAAAATATTCCATCCTTCAAACCGAATCGGCTTACAATCTTACAAACAATTGTGAAATAATAGCATTTATAAAGGAATTTATTTTTCGTGATTTTTTTTGTTGTTGTATTAATGCATCGACGGTTGACTGCTGAATTGAAATTGAGAAAAAAAATAAATACTTTGCAAACTTTAAAGGGTTTAATCGTTTTTAATACTTTGCAACTACTTAAATTACTTTCGTTAAATTCCTTAATCCTAAATAAACCGTAATTTCAACGACCTTACTTACCGTTTACGCAAATGCGTTCAATGAGTTTATTTTCACTGATTAATTATTTTTTGGAATTCAAATTTTACTCATAATAATATTTTCACTATTATTAAGCTTAATCTTAAGGCATTGTCATCGCCATATTTTTTTTTTTAACTTTTAATCAGAACTTAAATTATTCACTTCAGCACTTTTGTATTTGAACTTCGAAATCTCGCGTTCTGTGCGTTCCGTTCGGTCTGTGAGGCTCTTGAGCCTTTGGCTGATTGTTAGTTAAACACTGGACACTCGAGAGTTGGCTCGAGAGAAGCATACAACCACGACACGGCGCGTTCCAAAACGTACTGCGAATTGTTGGTTAAACACCAAATCCGAGATTTGTTCACGGCAAACTCGAGCACGGAAATTCACCACAGCACCAAACACGAGCCTGAACGAGGAGACGCTCGGCTCCGACATGTGGGTCTGTGGAGCAGAATTCAAGCCGAAGCCTAAATAGCCGAAAAGTGAAAGCGAATGGATGTCATTGAGGCAGGTTAGTTAGTTCGTCGGATTGTGTTCTCTCTCGTAATTTCTTTCTCACTCGATTAAAGCAGTCGGCTAGCTGCAGCGATGTTTTTGATTAAACTGGAATTGCGATGTTGCTGGCTACTGATAAGAATTGTTTGGCTTAAATGTAAACTGTTGCGCGTATAAGCGAAGCAATCTGTCATATTGTATACTTTTGTTAGAAAAGAAAGGCTTCTTAAAAACATATCTATAATCTATATAAAAACTTTCTTAACTTCATAAAAAGTAAGAACCGTTTTTCCAAAGCATACAGATTAAAGCTGATTTAATATTTGAGCATATAACATTGACTCAAAAGATTTTTTACACCTTTCTAAAGCCATAACATTGTCGAACCTGATCGAATTATAAATCAAAATCTAGTTCGTCAATATGATTGATAGTGTGAATGTTAAATTGAGCCATGTTCAAACTTAAGACAGGCTATTTGCGATGTTTTTCTGAAGCTCACTCAGTTTCCAGGGCATGCGCATGCGATTCTAAGGAGCTACTACAAGCACAGCTGTTAAGCATTGTCCGGCGTGGTGAATACTGATCCCACTGATAAGAGCTGATAAGAATGCGTTTCAGTTGCAGCACGCAACGGAACACAACAGCAACAACACAGAAAATTATCACAAAAGCCGTGCTCGCATTGCAAGCAGAATAATTACATCATGATTTAATCAGCTTGGATGTCATAAAGCTGAGAGTCGTCGAGTGGCGATTTCCAACGGCGAAGGAAGCAGAGGCGGATGGGGTACAGAATAGGGTTTGCAGCAGAAACAACTCAATGAGCTTCGTTACAGACGCAATTAATGAGCAGCGTTGCACAATTAGGGAACTACCTCAATTAAATAGTCAGCGTCAGTTGGCATCGGCAGATGTTCTTCCCAGCTCACCTTCTCTCTCCACCCTTGTGCTACAAATTTGCCAAGTTGTTGTCATCATTGTTGTTGCAACTTGTGGTAAAAAAAGGTGGGGAAGCTGCTTTTATAATAGCAAATTTCGTGGCGGCTGTCACAGTGTTTTTTTTTTTCGCTCGTTAGACACAAGGCCAGCTAAAGACAGACAGGGGAGTCGGAGGGGGCAGGGCAGCCCTTTAATTATGATAATTACATTGTTGTCGCGCGGCATCTGCTGCGATTTCCAACGTTAGAAATTCATACTGCAGCGCACAATGTTCTCACGTTCTTCTTGCAGCCACTTAACCATAAAATGCGTCTAGCGTAATTTTGGCTCCATTGCAGCCTTTGAAAATGAATTATTTAGCAGCATGTTTAGAAGCATAATTTTTAATTTAGCAAGCATTGAAAAACAAAAGTGAGCTTTTAATTAAAATTAAACTGGAAAGAACAGGTTAATCATACTCTTTATAAAATTATTTTCTAGTGATAAAAATGTTAAAATTCACATCTAATAACTTATAAAACTAATAAAATCCATATGTTTTGTCTCTGAAAAGACCAAATCTTGTGACTCAGCTAATAGCCTTAAGTTAGCATTAGGTATAAATGTATTAAATTATTCTCATTTATTTATAACTAACTGAAAATAGTGCATGCAATTGTGTTGTTAAAGACAATGGGGTGCCAGTGAAACGGCGAACAATATGCAGAATGCGAGTAATTGGATTCTGTTTTTAATAGTCTCTCAAACTCGACAATCCTTTAAAGTTGGCTTGATTACGCATTTAAAGCCCCAGCGCTTGAGAGAGATAGAGAAATGCAAGAATTAAGAGAACGGTTTTGGGAAGTCTGAATTTTTGGTGTGATGCCGCAATCTATGGATAGTTTTATTTATTGTACTGATGCTGGCAAGTTGCCATTTTGATATCCATGCAACAATTTATGGGTCTTCCACAAAATCGGCAACATGTTTTTAGTTGACACAACGCATTGATGAAAGTGCCTATGGATGTGAGAGTGTGGATTTGAACATGCTAATTGCATGACCCATCAACGCGATTCCGGTCTACAGTGTGAGGCAGTTATTAAAATAACTTTGTGGGATGTGTTTTGTTGATTGTTGATGAGAAAATGTATGGAAAATTGACAATGAGTGCATATTAATTATGTAGCATACTTTTCAGCGCAACGCTCTTGCAAAAATTTTGACATGACGACAACGCGAAATGAGAATGGAAAAACCCAAACGAGCACACATTTGTGTTTGGCAGCTGTATTAATTATAAAAAGCATTCTTCTGTCATCTATCTATCTTTATTACAATTACAATATGCAATCTAATATTTATGGTATTCCATCATATTAGGATGAACGTGCTCTTATTCATCCAGCCTGGTTGCCTTTCGATTGAATCAATGCGACAAGAAACTTTTGTCTCGCTTATTTATATTAAATTATTGGAATATTCAATCTTGAACTGCAAAATTATGCCAATCATTTTTTCCCCGCTGTGGTGTTGTGCTTCATGCTTCACAGAACACAATGTTTTTATTTATGGATATGCCTATCAATTGAAAAATTTATTTTTTATCAAGTGACATCAGTGAAACTCTTTTATAGACTCAATATGCAACTAAATTGCTTGCATCCGTTTAAAAAAATGTTTGAGAACTCGTGCATGTCAAAAAATATATCTGTAGGTTCCATCATTCTCTTCGATTACTTTTAATGCCAAAACATATGTTAAAACTACACAATTTATCATCTGGAACATTTAAAGCTTGCAGTCTTTTTCACACAGTTTCTATGTTCGCCACCTAATGGCAAATGCAATTAAAATGCAATTGGTGCATTTTTGATACTGAGCAACAGTTTATTATAAATTATTAATTTCAGTTTTAAGAATTTTCCGATATAAAGAGTTGTTTAGACTATAAGCTACATTATTATTTTGCATTTATTTAATTTTTTATTATATTTTCCTTTCCATTTTTCTGTTATAATTATTTTTAACAACTTATTTTTCATCTCTGTGATTTTTTTATTTATTTTTTTTTCTGAAAGAAAAACAACTTATTTTTCATCTAATTTATTAATATTTTTTCTCTCTCTTAAGAAACAGTATCAAGTATACATTTTTATTTTAATGCTATCATTATTAAAAGATATTGCACTTCCAAGACTCACTAGTCTCAAATATAAATATCAATGTTATGCTTTTAAAGCGGCTTCTTGTCTAGTGGATTCTCTTAACCAATGTGCTTTTCAATATTAATATCTTATAAATAGACTAAATATTTAAATTGGAAGTGCTGGAAAATAGGCGTTTTTTGGCTGACTATATTATTGAATGAATTAAATCGTTTTGTCTTCAATAATTGGTTGGACCACGCAAACGCTTTTTATAATTAAGTAATTACCTCACCAATTAAAAACGCCTCTATAGAAAGAATATAAAATGGAGTCACCACAGTAAGGTTCAATCAAAAGGCATTTAAATCCCTACACATGCAACATGGAAATCAACAGCTTGAGTTTCTTCAGCAGCCATTGGGCAGTTTGGAAAATACTTGGAATAACGCCCAAAAAGACGTCACGGCCAAAAATCTACATTGCTTTCAGCATATTAATGCATCTGTCAGTCACAGTTTGCTATCCGCTGCATTTGGGACTCTCCGTGTTTCAGAATGCCAATCTTACTGAGGATATCTCCAACCTGGCAATATTTGTAACAATTTTGGCCTGCTCGGCAAAGTTCATAACATATGTCTATAACTTTGATAAAGTGCATCAAATTGAACTACTACTTCAACAACTGGATTCAAGAGTTGATGGACCGGCAGAGAGAGTCATTTACAATCAATTGACAGCTCAGTTACGTAACGTTGTGAGAATATTTATTGCCATCTATTTACCAATTGGAATTGTTGCAGAGATTGCGTTTTTTGTTAGAGAAGATCGCAGTCTTTTGTATCCGGCCTGGTTTCCATTCGATTGGAATAACTCAACACGAAACTTTTATCTCGCCCATTTCTATCAAATTTTTGGAATTTCATATCTACTACTACAAAACTATGTTAACGATTGTTTTCCAGCTGTAGTATTGTTTCTGACATCAGCCCACATCAAGATGCTTTACGAACGCTTCGGTCAAGTTGGAGTCGATGATGCTTCAAACGCTGAAAAAGATCTTGAGAACTGCATTACAGATCACAAGCGATTGCTGGAGTAAGTTACCAACTCCCAAAACCAAATTTATAAAGTTATACAATTATTTCTTACAGACTGTACAACACAATTGAATCGTTTATGTCGGTGCCTATGCTAATGCAGTTCACTGTGACTGGTTTGAACGTTAGTATTAGTGTCGCTGCATTGATGTTTTTTGTTCATGATCCAATGACAAAGGCATATTTTTTCATCTATGGATTGGGTATTCTCACGGAAATCTTTCCCATTTGCTATTATGGCACAGACGTTGAGGTGTGCTTCGGTAAACTGCACTATGCAGCCTTTAGATGCAATTGGCTAACACAGAACAAAAGTTTCAAGAAGAAGCTGATGTTGTTTGTGGAACGCTCTTTGAAATTGAACGCACCAATGGCAGGTGGAATGCTACGCATTCATGTTGATACGGTTTTCTCTACGCTTAAGTTTGCCTACTCATTGTTCACCTTTTTGGTTCAAATGCGGAAGTAAATGCCATAGGCAAATGCAATACTTTGCGGTGCCTGAATGCACATTTAAATATATAGTAATACTGCAATACTATTCAAAACATTCTCTTTCTCTCACTCCTACTTACTCTTTAACTCATAACAATGACGCAGCGGAAACTAGTGGCTTAGTATAAGCAAAGCGTTTCCGCTGCACCGGAAGCTAAACAACCGTACATAGTTGGTTGGCAGCTTAACGATAAATTAGATTTGCAAGCAGATTTTATGTGTATCTATATATATATATATAAATAGATATATATATGTACTGGTTGGCCAATGCTTGGTTTATTGAGGCGTGTATGCAAATATTTTTTAAATTAACATCTGATTTTGTTGCTGCTTGTTTAAAGTTGTTCTGTTTATACTGCTGATGTTGCTCGTTTATTTATTTGCACAAGGATAAGACATTAAAATACATTCTGGGCTTTGTCGCAAACAGGGCCTAATGCGCTTAAGTCCGGCACCAAGTCATGTTGAAGATGCAAAAAACAACATTGTAAAATAAAACAGCTCGAGCCTCTTGCTCTTAATTGTGAAATGGCAAAAATGGGCCAACTGGCAAGCTTACCAATTTGTAGCCAAAGGTCAGCGAATGAAGAAACCAACATGGGCTCCAAATCGATTTGATGATGTTGAGCAGCAGGCAGTCACTAAGTTGATTTAAATTTATAGCAGCTCGCACAGTAAGCTGAAAATCAGATTCGCATGTCTCGCTAGCTAAAGAAAACTGGCATCTTACGGTGCTTGCTACGCCTACAACTTGCTGCTTGAATTCCCTTTTGGTTGCTGGCTCGTCTTAAATCGTTCTCAAAATATGAAAGCTCTTTAATATTTAACGCTCTAGCGCAAACGAGCCGATAATGGAAAAACCTAAACAAGCACACATTTGTGTGTGGCAGCTGTATTAATTATAAAAATAACTTTTCTGTCATCTATCTATATGTATAACATTAACAATGTGCAATCTAATTTGTATGGTATTCCATCTATCATTCGCCTACTATGTGTCTTATATACATATGTTGCAACTTTCACATGGATATAAAAAAACGTTGTAAATTGAACGCTTTGCCTTTCAAAATAAAATGCAAAGTCGACCTCAACAAGAACTAACTTCCCAGAAAGTCTTCTATAGTTTTAATTATTATACCTGAATCACCGCAGCAAAACAAATACATAAATGCACATTGATTGACTTTCTTATTCGTACGAACGTTCAGGCGGTTAGATTGCTCATTTAAACATAAAGCTATTTTTTCTAAGAACAATTGAAAAATTATTGCGAACAATGCCAATGATGAAATGGGTTTGAGTTTGTTTATACTTATGAAACAGCGCAACCAGAAACATGAGAGCTATTTAATATTATAAATGTTACTACACTAATTAATATGACCAAATGACGCAAATGTTTGCAGTAAATTATTAAATTATAATGACAATTCAATAAGAATTATATAATCTAGGTAATACTCAAAGCCAAATCAGAAGCTATTAGTCATAAGCAACGCAAGAGTTACCAACGGTAACTGCACAGTTTTTAAAATTCTTAGCGTTATTTATAGGCAACATAAACCTAAACTTTCTCTAGTCAAATATTTATACCCACAGCAGCATCAACTCAGTTTTCATTTTTTTTTTTTTTTTTTTCATGGTACTGAAATCCTTTTGCTTGCTGTCTTTGTTATTGAATCGTTTTCAGAACTTGCTGGTCATGGAGATGACAAGCAGTATTATATTGTACGTGGTGTGGCAATGCATTACGCTCAAAACATTCATTGATTATTTTTTCTAAGGAAAACTAACATCCAAATCAAACTTATAAACGGGTATAAGCATCAAAGCAATATCTTAAAAGTCATGGTTTGACTTATAGAATAAAACTACATTTGAATAACTACATTTAAATAAAATAAGATTTTTGGTCCGAATGCATGTTAAAGTTTTATGCCAAAAAATCGACTTGGACATTGGTCAAATCTTTCGACTTCCATAAATTCGGCAATACTGACCCGATTTTCAAAAGCAATATCTCAAAAGTCATGGTTTGGCTTCTAGAATAAAACTGATTTAAGAAATTACATTGAAATAAAATTTGATTTTTGGTCATATTCATGTTAAAATTTTATAAACAAAAATTGACTTGGGGATTGGTAAAAATCTTTCGACTTCTATAACTTCCTCAAAAGTGACCCGATTTTTAAAAGCAATAGCTTAAAAGTCCTGGTTTGGCTTCTAGAATAAAACTGCATTAAAGAAATTGCATTTTAATAAAATTCGATTTTTGGTCATATTCATGTTAAAATTTTTTAACCAAAAATTGACTTGGGCATTGGTAAAATCGTTCAACTTCCATAACTTCGGCAAAACTGACCCGATTTTCAAAAGCAATATCTTAGAAGTCATGGTTTGGCCCATAAAATAAAACTGGATTTAAATATTTACATTGATATAAAATTCGATTTTTGGTCAGAATGCATGTTAAAGTTTTATGCTATAAAAATCGACTTGGGCATTGGTAAAAATCTTTCGACTTCCATAACTTGGTCAAAACTGACCCGATTTTCAAAAGCAATATCTCAAAAGTCATGGTTTGGCTTCTAGAATAAAACTGCATTTAAGAAATTGCATTTTAATAAAATTCGATTTGTGGTCATATTCATGTTAAAATTTTATAAACAAAAATCGACTTGGGCATTGGTAAAAATCTTTCGACTTCCATAACTTGGTCAAAACTGACCCGATTTTCAAAAGCAATATCTCAAAAGTCATGGTTTGGCTTCTAAAATAAAACTGCATTTAAGAAATTACATTTAAATAAAATTGGATTTTTGGTCATATTCATGTTAAAATTTTATAAACAAAAATTGATTTGGGCATTGGTAAAAATCTTTCGACTTCCATAACTTCGGCAAAACTGACCCGATTTTCAAAAGCAACATCTCAAAAGTCATGGTTTGGCTTCTAGAATAAAACTGCATTTAAGAAATTACATTTAAATAAAATTCGATTTTTGGTCATATACATGTTAAAATTTTATAGACTAAAATTGACTTGGGCATTGTTAAAAATCTTTCGACTTCCATAACCTGGTCAAAACTGACCAGATTTACAAAAGCAATATCTCAAAAGTTATGGTTTGGCTTCTAGAATAAAACTGCATTTAAGAAATTACATTTAAATAAA
Organism: Scaptomyza flava; assembly: GCA_030179655.1. NCBI lineage: Eukaryota > Metazoa > Arthropoda > Insecta > Diptera > Drosophilidae > Scaptomyza > Scaptomyza flava. The sequence goes on along the minus strand of JARNME010000404.1, from coordinate 83,379,869 downwards.
ATTCGATTTTTGGTCATATTCATGTTAATTTTATAATCAAAAATTGACTTGGGCATTGGTAAAAATCTTTCGACTTCCAAAACTTGGTCACAACTGACCCGATTTTCAAAAGCAATATCTTAAAAGTCATGGGTTGGCTTCTAGAATAAAACTGCATTTAAGAAATTACATTTTAATAAAATTCGATTTTTGGTCATATTCATGTTAAAATTTTATAAACAAAAATTGACTTGGGCATTGGTAAAAATCTTTCGACTTTCATAACTTGGTCAAAACTGACCCGATTTTCAAAAGCAATATCTCAAAAGTCATGGTTTGGCTTCTAGAATAAAACTGCATTTATGAAATTACATTTAAATAAAATTCGATTTTTGGTCATATTCATGTTAAAATTTTATAAACAAAAATTGACTTGGGCATTGGTAAAATCTTTCGACTTCCATAACTTGGTCAAAACTGACCCGATTTTCAAAAGCAATATCTCAAAAGTCATGGTTGGCTTCTAGAATAAAACTGCATTTATGAAATTACATTTAAATAAAATTCGATTTTTGGTCATATTCATGTTAAAATTTTATAAACAAAAATTGACTTGGGCATTGGTAAAATCATTCGACTTCCATAACTTGGTCAAAACTGACCCGATTTTCAAAAGCAATATCTCAAAAGTCATGGTTTGGCTTCTAGAATAAAACTGCATTTAAGAAATTACATTTAAATAAAATTCGATTTTTGGTCATATTCATGTTAAAATTTTATAAACAAAAATTGACTTGGGCATTGGTAAAAATCTTTCGACTTCCATAACTTGGTCAAAACTGACCCGATTTTCAAAAGCAATATCTCAAAAGTCATGGGTTGGCTTCTAGAATAAAACTGCATTTAAGAAATTACATTTTAATAAAATTCGATTTTTGGTCATATACATGTTAAAATTTTTAGACAAAAATTGACTTGGGCATTGGCAAATATCTTTCGACTTCCATAACCTGGTCAAAACTGACCGGATTTTCAAAAGCAATATCTCAAAAGTCATGGTTCGGCTTCTAGAATAAAACTGCATCTAAGAAATTACATTTAAATAAAATTCGATTTTTGGTCATATTCATGTTAAAATTTTATGAACAAAAATTGACTTGGGCATTGGTAAAAATCTTTCGACTTTCATAACTTGGTCAAAACTGACCCGATTTTCAAAAGCAATATCTCAAAAATCATGGTTTGGCTTCTAGAATAAAACTGCATTTAAGAAATTACATTTAAATAAAATTCGATTTTTGGTCATATTCATGTTAAAATTTTATAACCAAAAATTGACTTGGGCATTGGTAAAATCTTTCGACTTCCATAACTTGGTCAAAACTGACCCGATTTTCAAAAGCAATACCTCAAAAGTCATGGTTTGGCATCAAGAATAAAACTGCATTTAAGAAATTACATTTAAATAAAATTCGATTTTTGGTCATATTCATGTTAAAATTTTCTAACAAAAATTGACTTGGGCATTGGTAAAAATCTTTCGACTTCCATAACTTGGTCAAAACTGACCCGATTTTCAAAAGCAATATCTCAAAAGTCATGGTTTGGCTTCAAGAATAAAACTGCATTTAAGAAATTACATTTAAATAAAATTCGATTTTTGGTCATATTCATGTTAAAATTTTATAAACAAAAATTGACTTGGGCATTGGTAAAAATCTTTCGGCTTCCATAACTTGGTCAAAACTGACCCGATTTTCAAAAGCAATATCTCAAAAGTCATGGTTTGGCTTCAAGAATAAAACTGCATTTAAGAAATTGCATTTAAATAAAATTCGATTTTTGGTCATATTCATGTTAAAATTTTATAACCAAAAATTGACTTGGGCATTGGTAAAATCTTTCGACTTCCATAACTTGGTCAAAACTGACCCGATTTTCAAAAGCAATACCTCAAAAGTCATGGTTTGGCATCAAGAATAAAACTTCATTTAAGAAATTACATTTAAATAAAATTCGATTTTTGGTCATATTCATGTTAAAATTTTATAACAAAAATTGACTTGGGCATTGGTAAAAATCTTTCGACTTCCATAACTTGGTCAAAACTGACCCGATTTTCAAAAGCAATATCTCAAAAGTCATGGTTTGGCATCAAGAATAAAACTGCATTTAAGAAATTGCATATTAATAAAATTCGATTTTTGGTCATATTCATGTTAAAATTTTATAACCAAAAATTGACTTGGGCATTGGTAAAATCTTTCGACTTCCATAACTTGGTCAAAACTGACCCGATTTTCAAAAGCAATACCTCAAAAGTCATGGTTTGGCATCAAGAATAAAACTGCATTTAAGAAATTACATTTAAATAAAATTCGATTTTTGGTCATTGTTTGGGACCCAGACACCCTGTACATATATTCTTAATCATACTTTGTTCTTATGTTTAGTTCGGTGCGTTATCTAATATTGTTATCCAGAAGCACACGCATATAGACAAAGCGCAGCTTGACTTATTATGTATGCGTGAAAGCTTTGCCTAAACGCATGCTGAGCGCCGTTTAATATTATATGTATTCGTAAAAGCTTTACCGAAACGCATGGTTACAGCCAGTACTTTTCCATACATAAACTTTAACTGTATCTTGTTTACAACCTAATTCTGGCTACTCTTGAATTTTTGCAAGAACGTACAGTCAGTCATACTTTTGTTACCAATGCAACCACAGCGCATCGCGATCATCTGATTAACTTAAATGTTCGGTGAAATCAAATATATATCAAATTAAACAGTGACACTTCTGGCGTTTCATTTATGAACATAAACTTTTTGGTCCTTCGAGCCGGATCGCCAGTAAAACGTTTGTTTTCGGGATATTTAAATTAACTCATTGTATTTGTCAACGGTGATCTATAGATTCCTACATCGTATGGAACCGTCTCCTAACCTCGATCGCCATGCGGAGTGTGATTCAACAAAGGGGCTTCTGCAAAAGCCAAATTACTCGTGCACATAATAATGCAATTAAATTTGTGGACGACATTCAATCTATACCGACATTAGTCGTTCGTTTGGGCCTATTGCAAGAAAATTACTTGCGCTTCGTGCGGCTATCAGAAGAGATGTACGCATATCAATCTGAAGAGGGTTGGGAAAACCCTGAAAACGACTTTGATCCATATGAGGAGAAGCATTATTCAACACATGCCATTTTAAGTAATGCTCTCGAAGAATTAAAGGCTGAGGTCGTGGATAATCACCCGCAAGTTTTGGATCAGACGCAGAATACTTCTCAGAGAGGGCACGTGGACTTTCATTTTGAGCGTATCAAGCTTCCAACCTTTTCGGGAAACTATGAGGATTGGAAACATTTTTCGGACATGTTTACTGGATCTATTTCGGCTAATGCAAGTCTCACCGATTGCCAAAGATTTCATTATTTAAAATCCTACCTGTCTGGTGAAGCGTTAGCGTTAATCAAACATATTTCGGTCACTAACGAAAACTACAGTGAAGCTTGGGACAGGCTAGAAAAGCGATATAACAAACAATCGGTAATTATCCGATCATTCCTAAACAGTTTTATGACGCTTCCCAATGCCGCAACTACAAATATCATCACAATACGTAAATTGGCAGACGGTGCCGACGAAGTAATTCGTGGACTGCGCGCACTTAAATGTGAACAACGAGATCCCTGGCTAATTTTCATATTGTTATCGAAGTTGGATGCCGAAACTCGTCAAGCATGGGCACAGCGCGCAGAATCAGAGGAAGTTTGTGTGTCCATCAACCAATTTCTGGAATTTTTAACCTCACGTTGTGACACCTTAGAAGCTAGTCAACTCGTTCGCGCACCACAGGGTCGACGATCAGCTACGACACACCACGCGGATGCGCACCAAGGACGGGTTGAGCCACAGTGTTCTGCATGCCAGCAGAATCATCAACTTTTCAGGTGCAAACAGTTCTTAGTATTGGACCTCGCAGCTCGCCGAGACTTTCTGAAGACTAAGAAGCTCTGTTTCAACTGCCTCAGCCCCTCACACATGGTTGGCAATTGTACATCGAAGCACTCGTGTCGGATCTGCCATCGCAAACATCATTCCTTGGTTCACGGCTCGCTACAGCAGAGTGACCATGGTCTCAACGTTGCGCAAGCAACCATTGCCAACAGCGATTTTCCTGAATCTTCAACTGTAATCAAACAACCTCAGCCGCAAGACAAGGAGACCATTTCTCCCACTGACAACAACTACTCTCACCATACCCTGGAAAATATTCCGATTGCAGGTTCCCTAACACTATTGCCAACCATCCTCGCAGACGTCATCGACGCCTGGGGAAATACTACAACTTGCAGGATGCTCCTGGACTCAGTATCTACGATAACAATGGCATCAGAATCATTTGTCCAGCGGATAGGCGTGCGTCGAACACATGCACGGATTTCAGTTCTTGGTCTCGCAGCTAACAGTGCTGGCGTTACCCGAGGACGCGCATACTTTAAGTTGCGCTCTCGCAATTCGAAACAAGTCATCGAATTGGCTTCCTTTATTTTGACCTCGCTGACGTCGTCGCTCCCAGCGCAAGCTATTGACACCTCTTCTTTAACGTGGAAGCAAATTTGCGCGCTTCCGTTAGCAGATCCAACGTTCTGCTCACCGGGATCTATTGATGTCATCGTTGGATCAGATCAACTCTGGTCCCTATACACTGGAGAATGAAAATCCTTTGGTAAGGACTTTCCCATAGCTCTTAATACAATTTTTGGTTGGACTATTGCAGGTTCTTACTCTGTAATTGATGAAACAATAGTTCCTGCCGTCACACATCACGCAGACCTTGACACTATGGTTCGATCTTTTATGGAGATGGATGGTATTCAACCCAGTCAGGCACTCTTAGATGCCAGTGATCCAACAGAACGTCATTTTGTGTCCACCCATACGCGCTCCAAAGACGGAGTGTATATTGTTGAGTATCCCTTCAAGGATGAAGCGCCACCTTTTGCTTCAACTCTACCACAGGCAATCAATCGCATGATGTCATTAGAACGTAAATTTCGTCGAAACCCGGAACTTAAGCAGCAATACACGAGTTTTTTGGATGACTACCTGCAACGGGGTCATATGGAACAGCTCTCAGCTACTCAAGTTGATGAACTCCCTGAGACTTGCGTATATTTGCCGCATCATGCTGTTATAAAACTGGATAGCCTAACTACCAAATGCCGGGTAGTTTTCGATGGATCTGTAAAGGACAGCTCTGGGATTTCACTCAACGACAGACTCCATATTGGTCCACCAATTCAGCGTGACCTTATTGGAGTTTGCTTACGTTTCCGACAGCACCGATATGTCTTATGCGCCGATATTGAAAAGATGTTCAGAGGAATTCAGGTTTCTAAGCCCCAAACCAATTTTCAAAGAATTGTTTGGCGTAAGAATGAGAATGAGCCACTGCTTCATTTTCGCCTGTTGACGGTTACCTATGGCTTAGCGCCCTCTCCATATCTGGCCGTTCGAGTTTTAAAGCAGTTAGCTGAAGATCACTGCCTAGAGTACCCTAAAGCAGCACGCGCTTTAACCTATGACGCTTATGTAGATGACATCCCAACTGGATGCGACTCAATCGAGGATCTCTTGGTACTGAAAACTGAGCTGGTTGGTCTTTTAGACAAGGCGAAGTTTAGATTACGAAAATGGAGTTCCAACTGTTGGCGCCTTCTGCAATCGGTACCTTATGAAGATCGATGTTACGACTCTAAACAACGGGTCAATCGTGGGAACCTCTGTCAAGATCCTAGGGATTCAGTGGAATCCAAGCCGAGATGTGATGTTCATTAAAATAACAGAATTCGATACGAATAATATCCTTACAAAACGAGAATTATTATCGCAACTTTCCAAAATCTACGACCCGCTTGGTCTGGCAGCTCCAACCACAGTACTACTTAAACTTTTATTTCAAGAAAGTTGGACCTCCGTAATGAAGTGGGATGACCCGATTCCTGGGGCTATGAGCTCTCGCTGGAGAGCTCTAGTTGAAGATTTACCTTCGCTAACAAACTGCCAAGTACCTCGATATATTGCCTCGCCATTTCAACAAATTCAACTGCATGGATTCGCTGATGCATCAATGCATGCCTATGGAGCTGTAGTCTACAGTCGGGTGGCAATTGGAGACCATTTCCAGATCACTCTTTTAGCTGCGAAAACAAGAGTGGCCCCACTCAAGCCAGTATCCATTCCACGTTTGGAACTGAATGCTGCTCTGCTCCTTACCCGTTTACTGACCATAATCAAAACTTCATTAACAATTTCTATTTACAGCACCAACTGCTGGACAGATTCAGAGATAGTGCTACACTGGCTATCAGCACCACCACGGCACTGGAACACATACGTCTGCAACAGAACCGCTGAGATACTGAACGACTTTCCACGTAGCTGCTGGAGCCATGAACGTTCGGAGGATAACCCTGCTGATTGTGCCTCCAGAGGACTTCACCCATCCAAACTTTTGGAGCATGGACTCTGGTGGAAGGGTCCATCCTGGCTGGCCAAGCAACAATCCGAATGGCCACCGTCAACCAGCAAGTTTCGAGTCTTGTCTAATCCTGAGGTCGACATTGAGAAACGTTCAAACCAACCAACAACTCTACATAGCTTTCCTGATGAAAGTATCGCCGAGTTGCTAATCAACAAGATTTCATCGTGGACGCGTTTGGTTAGAGTAACTAGCTATTGTTATCGCTTTGTTCACAGACTCCGCTCACCTAATGAGGCTACGTCTAAATTTCTTACGTCAACAGAGCTACAGGCAGCACAATTCCAACTCATTCGGCATGTCCAACGAAAGGCGTTTCATAAGGAGTACCAGAACCTAGAAAATCGATGTCAGATTCATTCTAAATCGCAACTAATACGATTTTCCCCATTTCTTGATGATTATGGACTAATGCGAGTAGGAGGACGAATCGAGAAGTCTACTCTTGGTTACACCGCCAAGCATCCAATTTTAATTCCAAAGAGTTCTCCAATTGCTGTATTACTCGTACGACATTTTCATGTCATCAATTTCCACACCGGAGTTGATGCAACATTCATCAATATTCGTCAGCAGTATTGGATCATGGGTGCACGAAACCTCGTCAGAAAGGCAATTTTTCGATGCAAACGCTGTTTTCTCCAACGCAGGGCCACCAGCCACCAGATAATGGGAGAGTTGCCTACTCCTCGAGTTCAAGCAAGCCGCTGCTTTCAACATACAGGCTTGGATTATGCTGGTCCCATCTCAATCAAGGAGTCAAAGGGACGCACACCACGGATCGGAAAGGCATGGTTTGCAATATTCATATGTCTAACAACTAAGGCACTTCATATTGAAGTTGTAAGCGACCTAACTACCAAGGCCTTTATCGCAGCATTTCAACGGTTCATTGCCCGCCGATCAAAGCCAACCGATCTTTACTCAGATAACGGAACCACCTTTCATGGCAGTAAACGTTTATTAGATGACATGCGACTTTTGGCCATAAAGCAAACTGGAGATGAAGAGTTAGCCAACTTTTTCGCCAACGAAGGAATTGCTTGGCACTTCATACCACCTTCTGCACCCCATTTTGGGGGTTTATGGGAAGCGGGAGTTCGATCAATTAAACTACATATGAGACGTGTTTTGGGAACAACAGCTTTAACGTTCGAGGAACTTTCTACAGTCTTAACGCAGATTGAAGCCATCCTCAATTCACGCCCTCTTTGCCCATCAGGGGACAATACTCTAGATCCGCTCACGCCTGCTCATTTCTTGACTGGAACTCCCTATACAGCGCTACCGGAACCTTCACGCCTTGAGATCCCCATAAACCGATTAGAACGCTGGAATCAATTGCAAGCGATGGTTCAAAGTTTTTGGAAACGCTGGCATATGGAGTATCTGACATCCCTACAGGAACGTACAAAGTGGCATTTGGCGAATGACAACTTAAGCGTCGATACCCTAGTCGTACTGAAGGAACCTCATCTACCACCATCCAAATGGATTCTAGGACGTATCACTGAAGTGCATGCTGGTCAAGATGATAGGGTCAGGGTTGTTACAGTAAAAACCGCTCAGGGAGTTTTCAAACGCCCAATAACAAAGGTTGCTGCACTGCCTCTTTGCTGAACAACCGTTCAGGGGGGCCGGTATGTTTGGGACCCAGACACCCTGTACATATATTCTTAATCATACTTTGTTCTTATGTTTAGTTCGGTGCGTTATCTAATATTGTTATCCAGAAGCACACGCATATAGACAAAGCGCAGCTTGACTTATTATGTATGCGTGAAAGCTTTGCCTAAACGCATGCTGAGCGCCGTTTAATATTATATGTATTCGTAAAAGCTTTACCGAAACGCATGGTTACAGCCAGTACTTTTCCATACATAAACTTTAACTGTATCTTGTTTACAACCTAATTCTGGCTACTCTTGAATTTTTGCAAGAACGTACAGTCAGTCATACTTTTGTTACCAATGCAACCACAGCGCATCGCGATCATCTGATTAACTTAAATGTTCGGTGAAATCAAATATATATCAAATTAAACAGTGACACTTCTGGCGTTTCATTTATGAACAGTCATATTCATGTTAAAATTTTCTAACAAAAATTGACTTGGGCATTGGTAAAAATCTTTCGACTTCCATAACTTGGTCAAAACTGACCCGATTTTCAAAAGCAATATCTCAAAAGTCATGGTTTGGCTTCAAGAATAAAACTGCATTTAAGAAATTACATTTAAATAAAATTCGATTTTTGGTCATATTCATGTTAAAATTTTATAAACAAAAATTGACTTGGGCATTGGTAAAAATCTTTCGACTTCCATAACTTGGTCAAAACTGACCCGATTTTCAAAAGCAATATCTCAAAAGTCATGGTTTGGCTTCAAGAATAAAACTGCATTTAAGAAATTGCGTTTAAATAAAATTCGATTTGTGGTCATGTTCATGTTAAAATTTTATAAACAAAAATTGACTTGGGCATTGGTAAAAATCTTTCGACTTCCATAACTTGGTCAAAACTGACCCGATTTTCAAAAGCTACATCTCAAAAGTCATTGTTTGGCTTGTAGAATAAAACTGCATTTAAGAAATTACATTTAAATAAAATTAGATTTATGGTCATATTCATGTTAAAATTTTTTAACAAAAATTGACTTGGGCATTGGTAAAAACCTTTCGACTTCCATAACTTGGTCAAAACTGACCCGATTTTCAAAAGCAATATCTCAAAAGTCATGGTTTGGCTTCTAGAATAAAACTGCATTTAAGAAATGACATTTAAATAAAATTCGATTTTTGGTCATATTCATGTTAAAATTTTATAACCAAAAATTGACTTGGGCATTGGTAAAATCTTTTGACTTCCATAACTTGGTCAAAACTGACCCGATTTTCAAAAGCAATATCTCAAAAATCATGGTTTGGCTTCTAGAATAAAACTGCATTTATGAAATTACATTTAAATAAAATTCGATTTTTGGTCATATTCATGTTAAAATTTTATAAACAAAAATTGACTTGGGCATTGGTAAAATCTTTCGACTTCCATAACTTGGTCAAAACTGACCCGATTTTCAAAAGCAATATCTCAAAAGTCATGGTTTGGCTTCAAGAATAAAACTGCATTTAAGAAATTACATTTAAATAAAATTCGATTTTTGGTCATATTCATGTTAAAATTTTATAAACAAAAATTGACTTGGGCATTGGTAAAAATCTTTCGACTTCCATAACTTGGTCAAAACTGACCCGATTTTCAAAAGCAATATCTCAAAAGTCATGGTTTGGCATCAAGAATAAAACTGCATTTAAGAAATTGCATATTAATAAAATTCGATTTTTGGTCATATTCATGTTAAAATTTTATAACAAAAATTGACTTGGGCATTGGTAAAAATCTTTCGACTTCCATAACTTGGTCAAAACTGACCCGATTTTCAAAAGCAATATCTCAAAAGTCATGGTTTGGCTTCTAGAATAAAACTGCATTTAAGAAATTACATTTAAATAAAATTCGATTTTTGGTCATATTCATGTTAAAATTTTCTAACAAAAATTGACTTGGGCATTGGTAAAAATCTTTCGACTTCCATAACTTGGTCAAAACTGACCCGATTTTCAAAAGCAATATCTCAAAAGTCATGGTTTGGCTTCAAGAATAAAACTGCATTTAAGAAATTACATTTAAATAAAATTCGATTTTTGGTCATATTCATGTTAAAATTTTATAAACAAAAATTGACTTGGGCATTGGTAAAAATCTTTCGACTTCCATAACTTGGTCAAAACTGACCCGATTTTCAAAAGCAATATCTCAAAAGTCATGGTTTGGCTTCAAGAATAAAACTGCATTTAAGAAATTGCGTTTAAATAAAATTTGATTTGTGGTCATGTTCATGTTAAAATTTTATAAACAAAAATTGACTTGGGCATTGGTAAAAATCTTTCGACTTCCATAACTTGGTCAAAACTGACCCGATTTTCAAAAGCTACATCTCAAAAGTCATTGTTTGGCTTGTAGAATAAAACTGCATTTAAGAAATTACATTTAAATAAAATTAGATTTATGGTCATATTCATGTTAAAATTTTTTAACAAAAATTGACTTGGGCATTGGTAAAAATCTTTCGACTTCCATAACTTGGTCAAAACTGACCCGATTTTCAAAAGCAATATCTCAAAAGTCATGGTTTGGCTTCAAGAATAAAACTGCATTTAAGAAATTACATTTAAATAAAATTCGATTTTTGGTCATATTCATGTTAAAATTTTATAAACAAAAATTGACTTGGGCATTGGTAAAAATCTTTCGACTTCCATAACTTGGTCAAAACTGACCCGATTTTCAAAAGCAATATCTCAAAAGTCATGGTTTGGCTTCAAGAATAAAACTGCATTTAAGAAATTGCATTTGAATAAAATTCGATTTTTGGTCATATTCATGTTAAAATTTTATAAACAAAAATTGACTTGGGCATTGGTAAAAATCTTTAGACTTCCATAACCTGGTCAAAACTGACCCGATTTTCAAAAGCAATATCTCAAAAGTCATGGTTTGGCTTCTAGAATAAAACTGCATTTAAGAAATTGCATTTGAATAAAATTCGATTTTTGGTCATATTCATGTTAAAATTTTATAAACAAAAATTGACTTGGGCATTGGTAAAAATCTTTAGACTTCCATAACTTGGTCAAAACTGACCCGATTTTCAAAAGCAATATCTCAAAAGTCATGGTTTGGCTTCTAGAATAAAACTGCATTTAAGAAACTGCATTTAAATAAAATTAGATTTTTGGTCATATTCATGTTAAAATTTTATAGACTAAAATTGACTTGGGCATTGGTAAAAATCTTTCGACTTCCATAACCTGGTCAAAACTGACCCGATTTTCATAAGCAATATCTCAAAAGTCATGGTTTGGCTTCTAGAATAAAACTGCATTTAAGAAATTACATTTAAATAAAATTCGATTTTTGGTCATATTCATGTTAAAATTTAATAACCAAAAATTGACTTGGGCATTGGTAAAATCTTTCGACTTCCTTAACTTGGTCAAAACTGACCCGATTTTCAAAAGCAATATCTCAAAAGTCATGGTTTGGCATCAAGAATAAAACTGCATTTAAGAAATTGCATTTAAATAAAATTCGATTTGTGGTCATATTCATGTTAAAATTTTATAAACAAAAATTGACTTGGGCATTGGTAAAAATCTTTCGACTTCCATAACTTGGTCAAAACTGACCCGATTTTCAAAAGCAATATCTCAAAAGTCATGGTTTGGCTTCAAGAATAAAACTGCATTTAAGAAATTGCATTTGAATAAAATTCGATTTTTGGTCATATTCATGTTAAAATTTTATAAACAAAAATTGACTTGGGCATTGGTAAAAATCTTTCGACTTCCATAACTTGGTCAAAACTGACCCGATTTTCAAAAGCAATATCTCAAAAGTCATGGTTTGGCTTCAAGAATAAAACTGCATTTAAGAAATTACATTTAAATAAAATTCGATTTTTGGTCATATTCATGTTAAAATTTTATAAACAAAAATTGACTTGGGCATTGGTAAAAATCTTTCGACTTCCATAACTTGGTCAAAACTGACCCGATTTTCAAAAGCTACATCTCAAAAGTCATTGTTTGGCTTGTAGAATAAAACTGCATTTAAGAAATTACATTTAAATAAAATTAGATTTATGGTCATATTCATGTTAAAATTTTTTAACAAAAATTGACTTGGGCATTGGTAAAATCTTTCGACTTCCATAACTTGGTCAAAACTGACCCGATTTTCAAAAGCAATATCTCAAAAGTCATGGTTTGGCTTCAAGAATAAAACTGCATTTAAGAAATTGCATTTGAATAAAATTCGATTTTTGGTCATATTCATGTTAAAATTTTATAAACAAAAATTGACTTGGGCATTGGTAAAATCTTTCGACTTCCATAACTTGGTCAAAACTGACCCGATTTTCAAAAGCAATACCTCAAAAGTCATGGTTTGGCATCAAGAATAAAACTGCATTTAAGAAATTGCATTTGAATAAAATTCGATTTTTGGTCATATTCATGTTAAAATTTTATAAACAGAAATTGACTTGGGCATTGGTAAAAATCTTTGGACTTCCATAACTTCCTCAAAACTGACCCGATTTTCAAAAGCAATATCTCAAAAGTCATGGTTTGGCTTCTAGAATAAAACTGCATTTAAGAAACTGCATTTAAATAAAATTCGATTTTTGGTCATATTCATGTTAAAATTTTATAGACTAAAATTGACTTGGGCATTGGTAAAAATCTTTCGACTTCCATAACCTGGTCAAAACTGACCCGATTTTCATAAGCAATATCTCAAAAGTCATGGTTTGGCTTCTAGAATAAAACTGCATTTAAGAAATTACATTTAAATAAAATTCGATTTTTGGTCATATTCATGTTAAAATTTTATAACCAAAAATTGACTTGGGCATTGGTAAAAATCTTTCGACTTCCATAACTTGGTCAAAACTGACCCGATTTTCAAAAGCAATATCTCAAAAGTCATGGTTTGGCTTCAAGAATAAAACTGCATTTAAGAAATTACATTTAAATAAAATTCGATTTTTGGTCATATTCATGTTAAAATTTTATAAACAAAAATTGACTTGGGCATTGGTAAAAATCTTTCGACTTCCATAACTTGGTCAAAACTGACCCGATTTTCAAAAGCACATCTCAAAAGTCATGGTTTGGCTTCTAGAATAAAACTGCATTTAAGAAATTACATTTAAATAAAATTCGATTTTTGGTCATATTCATGTTAAAATTTTATAAACAAAAATTGACTTGGGCATTGGTAAAAATCTTTCGACTTCCATAACTTGGTCAAAACTGACCCGATTTTCAAAAGCAATATCTCAAAAGTCATGGTTTGGCTTCTAGAATAAAACTGCATTTAAGAAATTACATTTAAATAAAATTCGATTTTTGGTCATATTCATGTTAAAATTTTATAACAAAAATTGACTTGGGCATTGGTAAAAATCTTTCGACTTCCATAACTTCGTCAAAACTGACCCGATTTTCAAAAGCAATATCTCAAAAGTCATGGTTTGGCTTCTAGAATAAAACTGCATTTAAGAAATTGCATTTAAATAAAATTAGATTTTTGGTCATATTCATGTTAAAATTTTATAGACAAAAATTGACTTGGGCATTGGTAAAAATCTTTCGACTTCCATAACTTGGTCAAAACTGACCCGATTTTCAAAAGCAATATCTCAAAAGTCATGGTTTGGCTTCTAGAATAAAACTGCATTTAAGAAATTACATTTAAATAAAATTCGATTTTTGGTCATATTCATGTTAAAATTTTATAACCAAAAATTGACTTGGGCATTGGTAAAATCTTTCGACTTCCATAACTTCGTCAAAACTGACCCGATTTTCAAAAGCAATATCTCAAAAGTCATGGTTTGGCATCAAGAATAAAACTGCATTTAAGAAATTACATTTAAATAAAATTCGATTTTTGGTCATATTCATGTTAAAATTTTATAACCAAAAATTGACTTGGGCATTGGTAAAATCTTTCGACTTCCATAACTTCGTCAAAACTGACCCGATTTTCAAAAGCAATATCTCAAAAGTCATGGTTTGGCTTCAAGAATAAAACTGCATTTAAGAAATTGCATTTAAATAAAATTCGATTTTTGGTCATATTCATGTTAAAATTTTATAACCAAAAATTGACTTGGGCATTGGTAAAAATCTTTCGACTTCCATAACTTCGTCAAAACTGACCCGATTTTCAAAAGCAATATCTCAAAAGTCATGGTTTGGCTTCAAGAATAAAACTGCATTTAAGAAATTACATTTAAATAAAATTCGATTTTTGGTCATATTCATGTTAAAATTTTATAAACAAAAATTGACTTGGGCATTGGTAAAATCTTTCGACTTCCATAACTTCCTCAAAACTGACCCGATTTTCAAAAGCAATATCTCAAAAGTCATGGTTTGGCTTCTAGAATAAAACTGCATTTAAGAAATTACATTTAAATAAAATTCGATTTTGGTCATATTCATGTTAAAATTTTATAACAAAAATTGACTTGGGCATTGGTAAAAATCTTTCGACTTCCATAACTTCCTCAAAACTGACCCGATTTTCAAAAGCAATATCTCAAAAGTCATGGTTTGGCTTCAAGAATAAAACTGCATTTAAGAAATTGCATTTAATAAAATTCGATTTTTGGTCATATTCATGTTAAAATTTTATAACCAAAAATTGACTTGGGCATTGGTAAAATCTTTCGACTTCCATAACTTCGTCAAAACTGACCCGATTTTCAAAAGCAATAGCTCAAAAGTCATGGTTTGGCATCAAGAATAAAACTGCATTTAAGAAATTGCATTTAAATAAAATTCGATTTTTGGTCATATTCATGTTAAAATTTTATAACCAAAAATTGACTTGGGCATTGGTAAAATCTTTCGACTTCCATAACTTCCTCAAAACTGACCCGATTTTCAAAGCAATATCTCAAAAGTCATGGTTTGGCTTCTAGAATAAAACTGCATTTAAGAAACTGCATTTAAATAAAATTCGATTTTTGGTCATATTCATGTTAAAATTTTATAGACAAAAATTGACTTGGGCATTGGTAAAAAACTTTCGACTTCCATAACTGGTCAAAACTGACCCGATTTTCAAAAGCAATATCTCAAAAGTCATGGTTTGGCTTCTAGAATAAAACTGCATTTAAGAAATTACATTTAAATAAAATTCGATTTTTGGTCATATTCATGTTAAAATTTTATAACCAAAAATTGACTTGGGCATTGGTAAAATCTTTCGACTTCCATAAC
The DNA here is from genome assembly GCA_030179655.1 of Scaptomyza flava. NCBI lineage: Eukaryota > Metazoa > Arthropoda > Insecta > Diptera > Drosophilidae > Scaptomyza > Scaptomyza flava. The sequence continues at coordinate 83,364,476 of JARNME010000404.1, read as the reverse complement.
TTGGTCAAAACTGACCCGATTTTCAAAAGCAATATCTCAAAAGTCATGGTTTGGCTTCTAGAATAAAACTGCATTTAAGAAATTACATTTAAATAAAATTCGATTTTTGGTCATATTCATGTTAAAATTTTATAACCAAAAATTGACTTGGGCATTGGTAAAAATCTTTCGACTTCCATAACTTCGTCAAAACTGACCCGATTTTCAAAAGCAATATCTCAAAAGTCATGGTTTGGCTTCTAGAATAAAACTGCATTTAAGAAATTACATTTAAATAAAATTCGATTTTGGTCATATTCATGTTAAAATTTTATAACCAAAAATTGACTTGGGCATTGGTAAAATCTTTCGACTTCCATAACTTGGTCAAAACTGACCCGATTTTCAAAGCAATATCTCAAAAGTCATGGTTTAGCTTCTAGAATAAAACTGCATTTAAGAAATTACATTTAAATAAAATTCGATTTTTGGTCATATTCATGTTAAAATTTTATAACCAAAATTGACTTGGGCATTGGTAAAATCTTTCGACTTCCATAACTTGCTCAAAACTGACCCGATTTTCAAAAGCAATATCTCAAAAGTCATGGTTTGGCATCAAGAATAAAACTGCATTTAAGAAATTACATTTAAATAAAATTCGATTTTTGGTCATATTCATGTTAAAATTTTATAACCAAAAATTGACTTGGGCATTGGTAAAATCTTTCGACTTCCATAACTTCGTCAAAACTGACCCGATTTTCAAAAGCAATATCTCAAAAGTCATGGTTTGGCTTCTAGAATAAAACTGCATTTAAGAAATTGCATTTAAATAAAATTCGATTTTTGGTCATATTCATGTTAAAATTTTATAAACAAAAATTGACTTGGGCATTGGTAAAAATCTTTCGACTTCCATAACTTGGTCAAAACTGACCCGATTTTCAAAAGCAATATCTCAAAAGTCATGGTTTGGCTTCTAGAATAAAACTGCATTTAAGAAATTACATTTAAATAAAATTCGATTTTTGGTCATATTCATGTTAAAATTTTATAACCAAAAATTGACTTGGGCATTGGTAAAATCTTTCGACTTCCATAACTTCCTCAAAACTGACCCGATTTTCAAAAGCAATATCTCAAAAGTCATGGTTTGGCTTCTAGAATAAAACTGCATTTAAGAAATTACATTTAAATAAAATTCGATTTTTGGTCATATTCATGTTAAAATTTTATAACCAAAAATTGACTTGGGCATTGGTAAAATCTTTCGACTTCCATAACTTCCTCAAAACTGACCCGATTTTCAAAAGCAATATCTCAAAAGTCATGGTTTGGCATCTAGAATAAAACTGCATTTAAGAAATTACATTTAAATAAAATTCGATTTTTGGTCATATTCATGTTAAAATTTTATAACAAAAATTGACTTGGGCATTGGTAAAAATCTTTCGACTTCCATAACTTCCTCAAAACTGACCCGATTTTCAAAAGCAATATCTCAAAAGTCATGGTTTGGCATCAAGAATAAAACTGCATTTAAGAAATTGCATTTAAATAAAATTCGATTTTTGGTCATATTCATGTTAAAATTTTATAAACAAAAATTGTCTTGGGCATTGGTAAAATCTTTCGACTTCCGTAACTTGGTCAAAACTGACCCGATTTTCAAAAGCAATATCTCAAAAGTCATGGTTTAGCTTCTAGAATTAAACTGCATTTAAGAAATTGCATTTAAATAAAATTCGATTTTTGGTCATATTCATGTTAAAATTTTATAACCAAAAATTGACTTGGGCATTGGTAAAATCTTTCGACTTCCATAACTTGGTCAAAACTGACCCGATTTTCAAAAGCAATATCTCAAAAGTCATGGTTTGGCATCAAGAATAAAACTGCATTTAAGAAATTACATTTAAATAAAATTCGATTTTTGGTCATATTCATGTTAAAATTTTATGACCAAAAATTGACTTGGGCATTGGTAAAAATCTTTCGACTTCCATAACTTGGTCAAAACTGACCCGATTTTCAAAAGCAATATCTCAAAAGTCATGGTTTGGCTTCTAGAATAAAACTGCATTTAAGAAATTACATTTAAATAAAATTCGATTTTTGGTCATATTCATGTTAAAATTTTATAACCAAAAATTGACTTGGGCATTGGTAAAATCTTTCGACTTCCATAACTTCCTCAAAACTGACCCGATTTTCAAAAGCAATATCGCAAAAGTCATGGTTTGGCATCAAGAATAAAACTGCATTTAACAAATTACATTTAAATAAAATTCGATTTTTGGTCATATTCATGTTAAAATTTTTTAACAAAAAATGACTTGGGCATCAGTAAAAATCTTTCGACTTCCATAACTTCCTCAAAACTGACCCGATTTTCAAAAGCAATACCTCAAAAGTCATGGTTTTGCATCAAGAATAAAACTGCATTTAAGAAATTGCATTTAAATAAAATTCGATTTTTGGTCATATTCATGTTAAAATTTTATAAACAATAATTGACTTGGGCATTGGTAAAATCTTTCGACTTCCATAACTTGGTCAAACCTGACCCGATTTTCAAAAGCAATATCTCAAAAGTCATGGTTTGGCCTCAAGAATAAAACTGCATTTAACAAATAACATTTAAATAAAATTCGATTTTGGGTCATATTCATGTTAAAATTTTTTAACAAAAAATGACTTGGGCATCAGTAAAAATCTTTCGACTTCCATAACTTCCTCAAAACTGACCCGATTTTCAAAAGCAATATCTCAAAAGTCATGGTTTGGCATCAAGAATAAAACTGCATTTAAGAAATTGCATTTAAATAAAATTCGATTTTTCGTCATATTCATGCTAAAATTTTATAAACAATAATTGACTTGGGCATTGGTAAAATCTTTCGACTTCCATAACTTGGTCAAACCTGACCCGATTTTCAAAAGCAATATCTCAAAAGTCATGGTTTGGCCTCAAGAATAAAACTGCATTTAACAAATTACATTTAAATAAAATCGTATTACTTACCACTTGCGCTCCCCCACCCCAACCCCCCCCCCCCCCTTCAACCTCTCCCACCTCCCTCCCCCTACCTTCAGGTCTGGTGAGGCGCTTGTAAACTACCTTATTATCCTTCAATAACACTGCAATGTGTTTGCTTCGAAACATTTCCTTATGTTTGGGCTTGTGATTCCCGACTGGTTTAAGCTTTAACCCATACCTTATCCAGACAAATGCCTCGGCCCATTGGTTGTGTTCAGCAGTGTTTGCTCTGCCCAAGTGAAGTTATCAAGAGCAGTTATCGATCGTATTTCTTACCACCTGCGCTCCCCCACCCCAACCCCCCCCCCCCCCTTCAACCTCTCCCACCCCCCTCCCCCTACCTTCAGGTCTGTTGAGGCGCTTGTAAACTACCTTATTATCCTTCAATAAGACTGCAATGTGTTTGCTTCGAAACATTTCCTTATGTTTGGGCTTGTGATTCCCAACTGGTTTAAGCTGTAACCCATACCTTACCCAGACAAATGCCTCGGCCCATTGGTTGTGTTCAGCAGTGTTTGCTCTGCCCAAGTGAAGTTATCAAGTGCAGTTGTCGATCGTTCTTACCACTTCCCCCCTCTTCAGCCATCCCCTTTTTACCCTCCCCTTCTTCACCCTCCCCCTCCTCACCCGGCCTCTCTTCTTCCACCCCCTCTTTACCCACCCCTTCCCCTCTTCCCCCTTCACCCCATCCGCTTACCCTCTTCCCCTTACCCCCTTCCCCATTCATATAAGTATTTATCGTTGTTTTAATTTTACTATAATGTGGCAAGTTGTGGCTGTGAAAAATAATTAGTATAATTATAAAAATTAACAATTCTGAATCTTATCAATCTGTGATTTTTATTCATCAATGTAAGATTTATTGAAATATTTTTATAAATTCATTATAAATTTTATTGGGCTTGCAGCATATTGCCGACTGCAGAAATTTTTATAGTTTTTAGTGTTTCAAAGTTGTTGGAAAGTCTGAAATTGAAAAGAAGAATGTAATATATATTGTAATAATCAAATCAATTTCAGCTTATTCTTACCTTTCTCAAAGCTGATGCATCTTAAATAAAAGAAACATGTATCGCGGAATAAATGTTTATGAATTATTTTAGGCATTTTTGAAACATTGACTTTTTCAATTCCAAATTGAAAAAATCGCGCATGCATCAGCCCACATATCGATGACACTATCGATTTATATGAACAAACTCCGATTTTTAATTTTTATATTTGGTATTTGCAAATTTTATAAGGTAACATTTTCAAATTTGCTTAATCTAGCCTAAAATAAGCTAACCTGGCAACACTATTCAGAATGCATGTTAAAGTTTTATGCCAAAAAATCGACTTGGGCATTGGTAAAATCTTTCGACTTCCATAACTTCGGCACAACTGACCCGAATTTTAACAGCAATATCTTAAAAATCATGTTTGGCCCCTACATATTTACATTTAATTAAAATTTGGATTTCACCTATTTTTCAACAACACATATAAATAATAATGTTATGCTTTTAAAGCGATTTCGTGTCTAGTGGATTCTCTTAACCAATGTGCTATTCAATATTAATATCTAATAAATGGACTAAATATTTAAATATTAAGTGTTGGGAAAAAGGCGTTTTCTGGCTGACTATATTATTGAATGAATTAAATCGTTTTGTCTTCAATAATTGGTTGGACCACGCAAACGCTTTTTATAATTAAGTAATTACCTCACCAATTAAAAACGCCTCTATAGAAAGAATATAAAATGGAGTCACCACAGTAAGGTTCAATCAAAAGGCATTTAAATCCCTACACATGCAACATGGAAATCAACAGCTTGAGTTTCTTCAGCAGCCATTGGGCAGTTTGGAAAATACTTGGAATAACGCCCAAAAAGACGTCACGGCCAAAAATCTACATTGCTTTCAGCATATTAATGCATCTGTCAGTCACAGTTTGCTATCCGCTGCACTTGGGACTCTCCGTGTTTCAGAATGCCAATCTTACTGAGGATATCTCCAACCTGGCAATATTTGTAACAATTTTGGCCTGCTCGGCAAAGTTCATAACATATGTCTATAACTTTGATAAAGTGCATCAAATTGAACTACTACTTCAACAACTGGATTCAAGAGTTGATGGACCGGCAGAGGAATCATTTACAATCAATTGTTAACTCAGTTACGTAACGTTGTGAGGATATTTATTGCCATCTATTTACCAATTGGAATTGTTGGAGAGATTGCGTTTTTTATCAGCGAAGAGCGTCGTCTTTTGTATCCGGCCTGGTTTCCATTCGATTGGAATAACTCAACACGAAACTTTTATCTTGCCCATTTCTATCAAGTTTTTGGAATTGCATGTCAAATACTATAAAACTATGTTAACGATTGTTTTCCAGCTGTAGTATTGTTTCTGACATCAGCCCACATCAAGATGCTTTACGAACGCTTCGGTCAAGTTGGAGTCGATGATGCTTCAAACGCTGAAAAAGATCTTGAGAACTGCATTACAGATCACAAGCGATTGCTGGAGTAAGTTACCAACTCCCAAACCCAAATTTATAAAGTTATACAATTATTTCTTACAGACTGTACAACACAATTGAATCGTTTATGTCGGTGCCTATGCTAATGCAGTTCACTGTGACTGGTTTGAACGTTAGTATTAGTGTCGCTGCATTGATGTTTTTTGTTCATGATCCAATGACAAAGGCATATTTTTTCATCTATGGATTGGGTATTCTCACGGAAATCTTTCCCATTTGCTATTATGGCACAGACGTTGAGGTGTGCTTCGGTAAACTGCACTATGCAGCCTTTAGATGCAATTGGCTAACACAGAACAAAAGTTTCAAGAAGAAGCTGATGTTGTTTGTGGAACGCTCTTTGAAATTGAACGCACCAATGGCAGGTGGAATGCTACGCATTCATGTTGATACGGTTTTCTCTACGCTTAAGTTTGCCTACTCATTGTTCACCTTTTTGGTTCAAATGCGGAAGTAAATGCCATAGGCAAATGCAATACTTTGCGGTGCCTGAATGCACATTTAAATATATAGTAATACTGCAATACTATTCAAAACATTCTCTTTCTCTCACTCCTACTTACTCTTTAACTCATAACAATGACGCAGCGGAAGCTAGTGGCTTAGTATAAGCAAAGCGTTTCCGCTGCACCGGAAGCTAAACAACCGTACATAGTTAATTGGCAGCTTAACGATAAATTAGATTTGCAAGCAGATTTTATATGTACTGGTTGGCCAATGCTTGGTTCATTGAGGCGTGTATGCAAATATTTTTTAAATTAACATCTGATTTTGTTGCTGCCTGTTTAAAGTTGTTCTGTTTATACTGCTGATGTTGCTCGTTTATTTATTTGCACAAGGATAAGACATTAAAATACATTCTGGGCTTTGTCGCAAACAGGGCCTAATGCGCTTAAGTCCGGCACCACGTCATGTTGAAGCTACAAAAAATAACATTGTAAAATAAAAAGCACAGCTCGCGCCGCTTGCTCTGAATTGTGAAATGGCAAAAATGGGCCAACTGGCAAGCTTACCAATTTGTAGCCAAAGGTCAGCGAATGAAAGGACCAACATGGGCTCCAAATCGATTTGATGATGTTGAGCAGCAGGCAGTCACTAAGTTGATTTAAATTTATAGCAGCTCGCACAGCAAGCTGAAAATCAGATTCGCATGTCTCGCTAGCTAAAGAATACTGGCATCTTACGCATATGCAAAGCACGTAGCGGTGCTTGCCACGCCTACAGCTTGCTGCTTGAATACCTTCTTGGGTGCTGGCTCGTGTTAAATCGTTCTCAAAATATGAAAGCTCTTTTAATTTTTAATCAAGGGAAGCCGCCGCGCTTCAAATTGCTGCACAAGCTGAGCGAACAAACTTCTTTAAGTTCACAACAAATTAGCAATGAAACTACTTTTCTGATTAAGACAGACAGACAGAACTAAAGACAGAAAGATGCTGAGCAATGAGCAGACTCAGCTGTTTGCTTGACAGTCAGAAATTGTATTTTGCCACTTGCTTCATTTATTTGAGCTTGCAACTGTGTCGCCATTCTGTCGAGACCGTCAGCATCATTATTTGTAGCATCATCAGCAGCAGCAGCATCATTATCATTGGTTGTCTTTATCTGTCGCTCTTCAAGTGTATAAGTCATGCAAACTCTTACTACAAAAGTCCAGCACTTTATTTAGTTTGCAAAAACTTAAACAGTTCAAGTGGCCAAGTACACTCAAATCAAATTGACATGCAAAGCATTAATATGGAAATGAGGTGCAAAATAATATTAATTTTAAGTCAGATTTGATATTTATTCCTGCTCAACTTGATGACTTGAAAACGTATACGTAACGTTTTTTTTTTAGACCTTAATACCAAATTTGTCACAGTGTAACGTGCAACACCGAGCTGTTCACTTCCCGCTGGCTTTTTCTTTTCTTATTTGATCCTGCTCCTCGGGCAGCCCATCTGCAATTTGTTGTTAGGGAAAATGTTAATACACTTGCTGCAAGTAGTTGATGCTGCTGCTGCTGCTGTGGCAGCCACAAGTGGGCACTCCACCTGATGAGGCTTAACTTGGACATGAAGATGTTTACCGATATGTGCCTCGAACGTGTTTAAAACGCTGGCAACAGGTATTAAATGTGCATTTTAGGATTGATTCTCCTTCAAATTTAACAGCTTGATTAGTGAACTTGAAATTAAATTAACAACCAAATATTTTAAATCGGGCTGACGCCAGCAAGTTGCTTAAAACTTTGGCATAACTTTAATAGTTTTCCTTACGACACAAGACGACGAGCTGGCAAGTAACCCTTAAAAGTTTTTGGCGCACAATGTCAATTCTCAAGCAAAATCAAAGAAAATACCCAACTATGCATTTGTTCCCGGAAAAGTTTTGTGTCAACGGCTCGACTTGGTTGTTATGTCTCCATCACCTCATCCTTTCGCCAACTACGCTTGCTATTTATAGTAAATATGGCCATGGGAATAACCGTCGGCATCCGCGTACAGCTATGTACTCAACTTAATTACAAGGCACTTACATACTAGTCTGCAAATATTTAGTACGGCACACACACACACACATAAACAAATAACCACACGTTTACATATAAAGGAAGAAATTTTAGAACCGGAATAAGAAAGACACTTAACGTAGCCATTGGCGATGGCAATGTCACATTATGTGGTCTGGGGATCTCACAAACATGCAGGCGACTCGAGCTAAGCAATATCTGACTAAAATTTGTGGGCGAAAATACACTCAGAGATACTCAAAGTGAGAATAATTAAAACATAACTGAAACAAAATGTACAGAGACTATGCCGGACGCTACACCGCCCCTTTCAAAGCGGGAATGCCTGTATCTTTCGCAGAAAGCTGCGCACACCCCTGCATCCTTACCCCTTGGCCTCTTGAGTACACCGCAGACGGTTGCGTCTCTATTTTACATAAAATCAATCTTATAACATTATTTTTGAATTTTTCTAAGTGTACATATCGTAGGTGTATATAGTATAAGCAATATAAACAAAATATGTACAGAGATTATACGGATTTTCTCAAGGCATAGCATGTGTTGGGTGAGTTGTGGTTGGTTAGGGGAGGGCGTCAGTGAAAACATTTGCCTAAACTATGCCATTAACATGTAAAACTTTCCCGGTACTTGGAACTCACTGCATGAGAGGCCTGGTTATGCGGCACGTCGTCTTTCTGCACCTCAATCCCATTCCCAGAATTATATTTCGGTATTTTTGTTTTGGCTTATTCTTGTTTTTTTTATTTTTTTTTTTTTTTTATGTGGGAGACACGTAAATACTTGCCAGAAACTTGAGCGAATTAACAACAAAAGTTCGTCCTATGACAGAAAACTTGAGCCAAAATAACTGGAAGCTGCTGCTGTTGGCAAGTGACAATAACAGGCGGCCGGAAAAGTAAAAGGCTTGACAGCCAATGTGCCAGTGCCAAGTGTCGAACAATTTGCGGTGCCCAGGGCAGGAACTCAAAACTGGCATCCACACTACTTAAAGCGGCCCCATTTGTCGCAAATTAATAGCTGGAAAAACTTTAGGTTAAACTATGCCCCAGTCAGATTCAATGCGATAAAAAACCACCAAAAACACCAGCCGCATAATGGCCGCTAAAATAAGAGAAAACTAAGTTTCTAAATGTACTCCGAGCATAACTCATTATGGCTAATGAGTGTTATTTGTGCCTGGGCGAATAACAAACTCAATTTTGCATGAGAAAGTCGAGTCGACAAAATTAGTTTGACTTGACTTAGCAACGCAGACAACTTGCCACACCAACATACTCTGCTTGCGGCAAATAAATGTCAACGTTTTGGCTTTCGGAACGGATTACGATTACGACGAAGCCAAGTTTTAGATGTGGGCGTGTATGTGTTTCGCTCAAGAGACAAACATAATTACGGCCACATTTAAGGGCTTTTATCTTCTTGTTGGTGAAGTTATTTTTACTGTTGCAAAAAAAGACTTTGCAAACAGATTTACACAATGTGTTGACTTAAACGATTGCAATAAACTTTGCCTCTGATCAAATGTTGTGATTATGAGGCGGCTGCAATTGATTTTAATCACATGTAAAAAGCAGAAGCAGCAACCAGTGAGACGCAAAACAATTAATAGCATATGAAAACGTCAATAACATTGTATAGATTTATGTATATAACAACTTGTATACGAGGCGTTGTCGCTCGTTCCACACAAACAGAGGTCCTCCCCCTTTTGGAATGAACAAGCCAAAATGCGGGATTGCATGATGAGTGTGAAGGCGTGGCGCTCATTCACATGCACGCCTCAATGAAATGGAAATTGGCGGATTTTGCGTAAAGGCAAAAACGTTACAATTGAAATTTTAAATGCGATGCCGGCGATGACAGCAGTAAATGTTGATGATTTGGCTTCCCGGGCTATATAAAGGAACGAACGCATTGTCTGCCCTTATACCCATAAGCACACATACGCACAAACGCGCACATGTTATTGATAACGTGTGATTTATTGTGCTTTTAACGCGTTTTCATGTAATTTTCAGTTAAATGAGGCGTGGCTTCTAGAGCCTCAAACTCATCACTCCTATCCCTATGCCTAAGCAAAGGCTGCCCTATTGATTTGTGTCGTCATTAGCATTGATATGCCTTGCCGGGTAATGGCGGACATTTTTCAATTTATTTTTTGAAAATTTCATTAGGTATTTAACCCGTATGTTTGTTTAATACCAATACAATTCATATTTGCACCTTCAATCGAGGATTGATTAATAACTGGGGTCCCTTTCTATTTTCTAATCTCTTACTGTGGCGGCTGGTGTGACGTCTGATCTGATTTTCGACTGTATGCATATTAGGTTTTCGGAACCGCGCACGTTCAAGGCAATTGATTATTTTTCGGAAGACACGATGATGCATTTGGATACCATATAACCATATCTGTGCAATACAAAGCACATACAAGGCTCTTTTTTATCTTAGCGACATTGTGCTCCTACTTTTTGTGATGGTGCAAACAAAAAATGCGACAGCCTAAAAGTAGGCAACACTTTTCTCTGCGTCCAAACGAATATTTTTTTACAAAACAAACCCTTTTTTTTTTTTTTTTTTATTTTTTTAAGCTTGTTATTTATTAAGGCATACAGGGCAATCCAGGAGCCCCTTTGTGTCCTTGGTGTCTATTCATTCAGCCCATTTGGGCGCGCCGGCTAACATAAGTTAGCTGTAACAATTATAATAACAGTAACAATATAATAACAATAACAATAAAATAACAAATATCACAGATATACAAATGCTGCAAAGATGCGTCAGCTTCTTCTGACCCTCGTCACAGGAGATCGAAGTATTAGGTCCCTCGGTTGTCGCCGGTTGAGCCTCCTAGGTGGGCGATATCTGGTGAGTCCGTTTGCTAGCCGATTTCGGTGTCGCTCTAGCCTATCATGGTAACGACTCGAGTGCTGGTTGATTGTGTCGAAGACAGTGGTCAGTTTCAGGTCTCTGTGTAGCGTGGTGTTCCGGATAAACCACTCGCAACCAGTAACTATCCTCAATGCTTTATTCTGGACGACCTGCACTCTTTGGATTTGGCTGTCGCATGCCAGGCCCCAGATTTGGCACCCGTATTTCCAGATTGGTGCCACGATCTGCTTATAAATTGTCATTTTATTGGAGAGTGACAATTTACTTCGCGAGCAGAGAAGCCAATAATGCTTTTTTACTGAAGCACGTATGCGCGTTTTGATGGCAGTCACTTGCTTAGAGAAAGTGAGTCTGCGATCCAGGATTACTCCAAGATATTTTGCTGTATTCGACTGCGGTACAGGGGCCCCTTCCACAGACACGGCCGGTGGCGTTCTCCTCTTGAGGGTGTAGCAAACATTGCTCGATTTGTCGCTATTGATGCCAATATTCCAGCGCCTTGCCCATTCCGCAAACTTTGATGCGTAGTCCTGGATGCCATCGGCTGCATCGTATTCGCATCGGGACGTGTAGGTGACGCACACATCATCAGCAAATGTGGCTAGCATTGATGTCCCGTACAGGCTATAATCTGGTATCGGCATATCGTAGCTATACAAGCAGTAAAGCAGGGGGCCAAGGACACTTCCCTGTGGTACTCCAGCTGCCACATCATGTTGGGTAGAGAGTGCCGAATGAAAACGGACCGCGAATCTCCTTCCCTCGAGGTATGACTTAAGAAGGCCGAAATATGGCGCAGGCAGCGTATGCTTAATTTTTAGCAGAATTCCGGTGTGCCAAACTCGGTCAAACGCTTCCCGGATATCCAGATAGAGGGCGTTGCAGTATTCCTTATTGTCGTAGGCCGTCAGAATTTGCTCGACAACCCGATGAAGCTGTTCGACAGTACTATGGCCAGCGCGGAACCCGAACTGATGCTCAGGAATAATCCCCTTAGCTTCCATGATCCTGGCCATCCGGGCGGCAATCAGTCTTTCAAACACTTTTGAGATCGAAGGGAGGAGGCTTATCGGCCTGTAGGAAGCGGGTTCCCTTTCCGGTTTGCCTGATTTGTGGATCATGGAGATTATCCCGAGCTTCCACTGAGGAGGGAAGTATTGCAGCCTCACAATAGCGTTGAACACCATCGCTATGTAGCGAATCGCACGGCTGGGCAGTGCCTAAGACAAAAAGCGTTGAAACAGATAATTACATTTTGATTTATATACATATTAATTAATTTTAATTCGAATTTCCTCTATTGGAAGAATTATACGAACAACTTTTTCAGCCCATTTATGAGTTCAACAAATGCTGAAAACTAGTTCGGAAGCAATTCATAAATTGTTAGTTTCCAGCCAACTTTTAACAAACAAAAACATAGTGCCGCATAGTTAATTTTGGCTATGCCAAGACTATGATACCCTTCACACGTGGATTAATTTGTATTTTTATTTTTTTATTGCGTGAAAATCTCGAAAGACTATAAGGCATTAAATTATTAATATTCGGTGTATCGAATTAACTATGTTAATTTTACCAATAGATATTCAGCTATTCTGTTAAACTCTTATATAGTCTAGTGGTAAGTATGCCAGACTCTCATCCGGTAGGTGCGGGTTCGAATCCCCGTGTAGTAATTTTGGTATTTTAGGTTTTTAGTCCAATTTTGTTTTTTAATAGATTTTTTGTATCCGATCGGGATGAAATTTCATAGTGAACAAACCCGACATGATCTAAGCAATCTGTGAAAGTTTCATCAAGATCGGTTCAGCAGTTTGGCCGGAAATCGTGTTGATATGGTAAATTTATATGGTGGCTATATCGTAGAATGCTCCGATCGGGATGAAATTTCATAGTGAACAAACCCGACATGATCTAAGCAATCTGTGAAAGTTTCATCAAGATCGGTTCAGCAGTTTGGCCGGAAATCGTGTTGAAACAGACAGACGGACAGACGGACAGACGGACGGACGGACGGAAATCAATTCCTGAGCTCGTCCTGATCATTTTGATATATAGTTTATGGGGTCTCCCATCATTCCTTTAAGGCGTTACAGATTCATGACAAACTCAATATACCCTGATTCACATGTGAAGGGTATAAAAAATCCGGCAACAGAATAACTCTAAAAAAAGTATTGTGTTTTTACGCTTGTTAAAAAATTTGTAAAAATAAAAACTTTTTGTGTCTTATAAAGAATTTGAAAAGTAAAAAATGCCGATGCAGCTTTTAAAAAAATGATGCAAATATAATAGTCGAAACGGTTATTTTTCTTACATTTCTCGCTTGCTTGGAATAAAAGCCCGTACAATAAAAATTCGCCAATTTTTCACATATGTTTTAAATATTAGCAGTACAAATTATATGTATGTGTTTTATTTTTTGCATGTTTTGGCACAAACAAACCGCAATAAATAAATGCCTGCAAATCACACAGAATAAATTCGGATTACCATTTCATATTGTATAGTGGGTAGTTTTTTTTTACATTTGCTGACCCAATGCTGCGTGAAGTTTTGAAACGCACACACACACACACAATCAGTTGAAAGCGTGACAACTGCTTTTTTCGAACCTTCTGGGAACAGTATGCGTCATTCATTTATTCTCCCTACTCAACCAACCCACACTCTGAAAGCTAATCAATGTTGAGGGTATAACAAAAAAAAAAAAAAACAAATGCTTTGCATTTCTATACAGTACGACCTCGGTTAACGCAACCCTCGTTACACGCAACTCCTCGATTATTGCAACACCCGAATTCTTAACATTGTTGACTCTGTTAACGCAACTTTAAAAAAAAATTACCTTATTTAACGCAACTTCCTAAAGAAAAGTATGTTTTAGTTCGGTTTTACCACTTTTCTTTCGTTCTCTTTTTGTTTTTTTTTACATGCTTGCGAAAATGATAATATGGAGAAATCATTGTACGCGTGGTTTCTAAAACAAAGAGAGCGTAATTTTCCCATTTCTAAAGAAATTGTAAAAAAGTACAGACCCGAATTTCTAAATTTTTTAAAAAATAGGTAAAACAATATGAAATTCTTGCTTTAAACAAAGTCTTATTCGATAAAATTTAATTTTAAAGGTAAGCGAAGGCATCTTTTATTTAAAAAGGTCGCGTGGCCACCAGAAAATTGCACCTCAGTTTTCGCAACCACCTCAGTTTTCGCAACTGGCCAAATTTTAATAGGTTGCGTTAACCGAGGTCGTACTGTATTTTGTTTTTGGTATTTTCTCATTATCTTCTGTGTATGTGCTTTTGGACTGTGCACGGTTGAGTGCATCACATAGGGTGAATACTCATATATGAATCGTAAACTGTTGTTGATTTTTATTGTGCATTTATTGTGCTTCCACAGCGTACTTCAATCGATATGGCAGCAATTCTATTTTGGCTAAATAAAATATTCTCTGTCGCATGCGGTTATAATTTAATCGATAGAATTCATGAAAACCAAAAATATAATAAAATTTCTAAAAAAAAAAAAAATCCAATTCAAGCACTCTTAGCTATTTGGTAATAATGCCAAACCCTTTCTAACCTTGGCACTGATGGCTTTTTGTGATGCCACAACCTAATAATGACTACGAACAACACTTTAAACAAGTAAACTGATAAGCATCCGTCTAAATACTGCAAAATTACATAAATGTCACGCAGTTTGGTAATTAAAAAGCAATTTTGAGATCATTAAATGTTACAAGCATATTATTAATCAAAAATAAAATTCATACGTTTGCATGAGGCAGCATTAATTTATGGATGTATGCAGAATTAACCAATCCTAACTGGAGGGAGAAATATCTTAAATATATATAGAAAACAGATTCAAGTTCCCATATTCAAATGTCAAATGTTGTATGCATTCAAATTCTTCAATAAATATGAGTACACGTGTATTCAATTATTTACTTATTAAAGACTTATGCATCTATATTTATAAACAAGCTAAGCTAGCGCGAGACTTGTTATGCCAGTACACGTGCTTAGAAAATCGAAAATACTGGTTCTCATATTATTTTTTCTTTATGCACAAAGTTCAAAGGCATCACAAATTAGTTTATTATTATTGTGCTCATTGCATGAGCAATGCATATAAGCAATGCGCTTGGGGCCTGATGCCAATGCAGTGCCATTGGCATTGAAGGCCCTGCGCTGTCAATTGCAGACACTTTTCGACAAACCCACAAGCCACAAACTACACGTGGATTGCATTATTATTGTTGTTGTTGTTGTGTTGATGTTGACGTTGTGTTAAGGTCATTGACAAAATTTATGAAAGAATTGCGTGCCGCATAGTAAAATATTATAATGGAAATCTGCTTTAAAATGATAATTATCAGACAAGCTTGTGAAGATGACTAAAACACAGACTAAGAAACTTGATAAATTGAAATGCTTTTGTTACATCATTATCATGATTATCATTGAGATAGAGCGCCTATCAAAGCCAGATCTAATATAAAGAAAGCAGCATTCAATTGGAATGTCAAGTTGATTGTGTTCATATTTCAGTTGTGCCAAATGGCAACACGTGTGGAAAAAGCAATTCGACGTGTGTGTGTGCGTTTGCAATTTAGTGAATTGAAAAAATATATATATTAGTTTATTCATACAATTCCGAAGAAGCAGGCCTACAATCAGTCCAAGTCCTTATGCCAGAAATATTATCACGTACGCTTACAAACAATTATTGTTCTTGCAATGTGACACGCACAGGGCTTGGCTTGAGTAAAATTCAATTATGATTTCGAGTTTGTTGTTAAGCTGGCTTTAATCATTTGCGACCCAAAACGCGCCAGTTCTATGATTTATCAAACTATATTTGTTACGCTCTAAATGGCATTTTGGCTGCTGTGCTTGTGTTTGTTTTTTTAATGATCACACGCAATTAAAACGAAATGATATCAATAAATTCAGTACAAATTCTCGGCCATAAATAACACCCAAGCCACGGGATGTAACTGCCAGTTCAGCAGAGTTGCCAAACCACAGCGCACAAACATTGAAAAATAGGATACGTGCGAATACTCCAGTCATAATTCTAGACGATAAATAAAGGCAATAAACGCCGTCACTGTGGCAAGCAAACCAAGCGTTAGTCAATTGGTAAACAGGTAAACTATTATCGAATATAAATGCAAGCCAAATATTTGCAATTTGCAGCGCGTCACACAGCACATGCGGCGTATGAGTGATGTAGCTTAGCACTGTGATGAGTCAGTCTGGTCAATCGTTGATACAGTCAAACACTTAAATGACAATAATTTTCAGTGCCTATATTAAACAATAATAACAAAGCAAAAGCAAATATATATATAAACATATAACAAGTTTGCCACTTAACTTTGAGGTGTTAGAAATTTGTAACAGCAGTGAAAGTTGCTAATTGTTTGTTTTGCGTAACACATGCAGCTAGCGGCGGCATGCAGTTGGTGTTGCAATCCAAACCAGTGGAAAAGAAAGTCAAACTCAACTTGTTGCCAGTCAACGTCCGAAGCAGCAGTATCAATCGATCGGTCAGCCAAGCAAATACTCTGAGCCAACAGTCAAACTAATCGGCATGTCAGGCAGGCAGTCGTGCGTGGTTTATTTTTGTGTATTGCTTTTTAGCGATGTGAAACAACAGTCTACACAGCGCGAAATGTTTGGCTGCGAAAATAATTGAAAAGGCATTCGCGCAAGCGCAAAAACAGCTGTGTTACGTCGTAACGCCCGCGCCCCTTCTGCCTATTGCAAACACGTTAGGTGACGCGTCGGCGCCGAGAGAGAGAGAGAGAGAGAGAGAGAGAAAGACTTCGAATCCGAAACTGATATCGAAAATCCACCAAGCGACGCGTCGCTACGTTTTCTGCTTTAAGCCGGCTTTGGCTTTGGCTTTAGCCAGGCATTATTTGAGTAACTGTAAGAGACTCTTGAGTATTCAGTTGCGGCTTTCATACAATACGAAACGGTCGCTCGTCAAGTGAAGTGTAGTGTTGTGTTGTGTTTGTTTCGGTTAACTTAAGCTTGCGTGCGTTTCAAGTGTTAGCATAGAAGTTTCAGATTTAGGCGGAAATTAGTCAAGTCAATAAAGTGAAGTTTTGTGTACAACAACACCAACACACAAATAATAAAAAAAAAAACTCGTGTTAAATATATTTTGAGAAAAAATATGATTGATAGACGCAGTCAACTGGATAAGGTAGGAACAGCCAAACCAAAAAGGCGCAACAGCTAAAACTTAGTTAATACATACAGACCCTAGTTCAACATTTAACATTTAGCTAAGGTCAGGCTCTACACTTAGTTGAGAAGCAAGTAATCAGCAAATGCAGCCAATTACCATAAAACTAACAATTTAACGAGTTGTTGTCTATTTAAATTCAAGCTTATAATTAGCAGCTAATCGAGAATAAGTTTCACATAATTAAACTCAATTTATGCACTAGAAAAATGTACTCAACTATAATTCTAAGCTATGGAATTTCTACTTCTTATTTATATAAAAATATCTGCACTGATAAGCCGGTTTTCTGTTTTGTTTAGCTATATTCTGTATATCTTTGTTTACATAGTGAGATCATTAGGCATTAACGCATCTTGGCTCTGAAACAGTTTCAGTCTCTGACAATGTTTGAGTCATTTACATTTGTGATTAAAAATATATGTATGTTTATGTATAATTGCGATAACTTTTGCTTTTGTTGTGGCTTCAGCTGAATGCTTCCAACTTCTTAATAATGACGTGCTCTTTTCAGTTACGTAATTTTTTGGCAAGCAACAAAGAGAAAGAGAGAGAGAGAGGGCCAAACTTTGTCTGATATGAATAATTAATGAATTCAATAACTATACTGAGTATATGATTAATTTGATGCCATCGTATGCTTATTTATATAAAAAAAATCTTAATCCCCCAAAAACCTATTTAAAATTCAATGCTGCAGCTTAGCTTAGAACCTTGCGATTGTTGTTTCCTCTTATTTTCTGCTCGTTTTGTGACTTGATCGATATGTATTTAATTTATTTATTGCTCGGTAGTCGAATAACTTACAGACGTCACTGTACAATCAACTCGATTCATAATATTCTGATGATAGGGAAGGTGGGGAAGTAATTGTGGAAGCAATTTTGGACAACGCCATTCACTCAAGCACAGCCATGGCGAAT
Source organism: Scaptomyza flava (assembly GCA_030179655.1). Lineage (NCBI taxonomy): Eukaryota > Metazoa > Arthropoda > Insecta > Diptera > Drosophilidae > Scaptomyza > Scaptomyza flava. The sequence goes on along the minus strand of JARNME010000404.1, from coordinate 83,346,321 downwards.
GTGTTTCATGTCACGTAAGCGGTTGCCATTGGAATTGCACTCAATATTGAGATTTGAATTAAAATGGAAATGAAAGTAGTGGGAGCTGGCTAACAATTAAAATATGCAAGCCAAGTTAACGTGAGCAGCTGCTTGAAATTAATACATGAACATAGCCTGGCCTGAGAATAAAACACGTGCTCCAAGCTGCTTTTAGTTTGTCGATTATAAATGAGATGGTTGAGTGCGCAATCGCTCTAATCGGATATAACAGAGACTCTTTTCAGTTATACAAACATACAAGGGTGGCAATATTATATAAAAATATAACTAGTACTAAGAGGGAGCATGGCTTATAAATTTGGTTTTATTAGGTTAACAGATTTTTGAATTCAATGAGTTTTGTAAGTTTTTTGTCTGGCCATCAAAATCTCACAGTGTGACTCATTCTGGCTATTCGTTTGACTGATTTAATTGGTTGAGTGTCTTAGGAATCGTGGTAATTGATTGTGTTTGGAAGTTTTTAGCCACTTATGTTGTTTCGATATACACTATAAAAGATTTTCCTGCCTGGATTTGTTGTCTATCTAAGCCTTTAGTAGTTCGGTTATGAGAATGGTTTTGACTTTTCTCTACTTTTCGTCTTTAAACGCTCCCTCGAAGCTTTCTTCCGCTTGAATTATTCTATTGTAATAAGTTTCGAACCGTCTTGCGGCCTGACTTTAATTGCATTTCTTACTAACGGCGGATCTTTTCATTATTTTAATGTGATTTATTACATTTTATTTATTTGTATTACGCTTTCTTTTTTCACTTACTTGTCAAAGAAAGTTAAACATCTTCAGTGTTCGATCTCAGAATAAGCACACTACAATATGTGCAAAGATAAGCAGGGATCCTGTTTAGTTATATTCAGTTATTTTCTGGGTCTAGTCTTTAATCCATCGTTTGCTTATAACTCAAAAATCTTGTTTGCCCAAAAACACATTTAAAATACAAAGCTGCAGCTTTTCTTTTCTGGTCATTTTGTTACTTGACCGATATGCGTTTCTTGCTTTTATTGCTTGTTCGGCTGTCGAATAACTTAAATACGTCAATGTATAATCAGCTCGCTCTCATTTTATTATGATGATTCGCAAAAGGAGATGGGAAAGTAATTCTGGAAGCAATTTTGGACAACGCCATTCACTCAACCACAGCCATGGCGAATGTGTTCCTTGTCACGTAAGCAGCGCCATTGGAATTGCACTCAATATTGAGATTCGAATTTAAATGAAAGTGGTGGGAGCTGGCTAACAATTAAAATATGCAAGCCAAGTTAATGTGAGCAACAGCTTGAAATTAGTATAAGAAAATAGCCTGGCCGGCAAAATATTACACAATCAAGCTAATAGGAAATAATTAGAAACGCTTTTCAGCTATACTGATAAGCTTACAAAAGATGGCAACAAGAAACAGTAAAGACAAAAGCATTAAAAATATAAAAATGTAACAAGTACTAAGAGGGAGAACGTTTTTATTACTTTCATGATAAGCTTAACTCGCATTCGAACCCAACACTAATGCCAGACGAAGTTCATTAACACACAGCGGAAAGCAATTGAGCAAAGTCTCTAGCAAAGAAGAGCTCTTGATTGACAGCCAAGCATTGCGCTCAATCCCATCAGAAAGAAGCCGGGCAAATCGACTTTTGATCAAATCTTAAGTTGATTTTTATAAGAGGCCTCGTCAATTTATCTAGCTATGCATTAAATTTTAAATGTTTGTGTTTGTTTTTTGTTTGTTTTTTTCTGTTCAAAATTGTTGCTCAAATTCTTAAACGAATTCAAGGTGAAGCGGTAAAGAAAACAGGGAAATGATGAAAAGAAGTTATTATCATTCATTTTCCAAAATAAATATAATTTGCATAAATGCAATAAACGGATTGTTAAACTCTTTAGAATGTTGATTTTGCAGGAAAAACATTCTGGTGAATATAGTTTTTCTAGTTAAATCGGTGTGTTATTTAAGGACAGATACTTTCACAATAATTTATTTTGTCAAAGAAATGATTTGCTTTATTTATTTTTTAATCAAGCCTGCGTTTCTTTATTATTTGCTTATGTTTAAATAGTTTTTTGACTTGTTTTCATTCAAAAGATTCAATTAATTTTAACAATTAAAAACTTTTCTGTTTTATTGATGGCAGATTTTAAGCCAAAAGCTTATGCCAGACTGACTTTTTTCTTGTTATATTATTCTACATTGTATTTTTAATAATAATTTAACTTTAATGAGCTTTTAAAACTCATACAGCTTTGACACTGAATATTATTAATTAATTAACAGATTGTCAAATGAAAGTATATATAATTGATTTTGTATAAAAATCCATTTCAATGCACGTGCCGCATATTTAACATTTTATTAATAACTTCTTTTGTAATTTCCCAGTCATTCACTAGCACTTAACATAGAGCACACACACATACTTGTTTATAGGGGTGTTGTGAAAGGAGGGGGGGGAGGGGTGTTCATTTTAAATATATGTGCATTAATTAAACTAACGGCCTGTGAGAAATGTACATAGTAAATGTAATGGCATAGTATGCTATTTATTTGTTTTTGTTAACAAATTGTATTTTTTTTTTCCCCTATGTGTGTAATTTAATTATTGCAAATTAATTACATTGATCATTCGGGTATTAAGTGGCTGCCGTTTTTGCGGCTCTTGCGGCAAATTGAGGCATGTGCAAATCAATTTATCAGCCACTGTACGTATGGTTGTATGTACAAGTTACTACTTGATTTACGATACATTGACCCAACCGCCCCCTTCATTCCCCGATGTGCTAAGTATTAATTGTAGTTTCACTTTTCATTGCATTCGCTTAACTTTATTATTCTTTTACTTTTCGCGTTGTTTCAACTGATACTTAATTAAGTCGTTAAGTAGAAAAGCAAATTTAAGTGCTCAAAGTTAAATTTGGTTATTGTTTTCGTTTTTTGCACCTGCGTTCAGAACATTTGCCAATTCTAGGTACAATGTACTTTCCATACCAAAAAGAAAATAAAGCCAAAAAGTCGCAAATCGAATGGCCGAATGCCATGATTGTGTGAATTAACAAAAATAGCAACAAAAAATGCAAACAACAGTCACAAAGCAATTTTAAAAGAAACTCGTAAAAGTTAAATAAAACCGCAAAGCGAAACGAAATCAAAACCGACCAACAAATAATAAGCAATAACAATAGAACTCGTCTTGTTCGACTGCCCCACCATGCTTACATATGTACATACAAACATAATCTCACATATACTTATTTAAAATATATAAATGTACATTATTACTTATTGTCAAACATTTACGCCGTGTTTTTAACCTGCGCACGTGTTCGAGTTCAGGTTCAGGGCTTTAAGTTGAGATTGAATGATCAAAGAGAGGGAGAAAGAGCATAATAATACCTCGGCTATCTGGGTAGCTGGCAAGTGTTCCGCAAAAAGTTCACGTTCTGCGACCGCTCGCAATACTACAAATATCAACAAAGCCAGATGATGACAAAAATGGTTTAAGTAAATCAAAAAAAAAAAAAAGAAAAATAAAATGTATATATAAATAATAATAATTAACGCTAGAGAAAAGAGCGCCCAAACGAAGTTGACAAAGTGTGGCACATAGGCAACAAAAAACAAGTGGAAACGTTGCAGTCGGACGCAACCGACTGCGGTTTACTCGATACCTGTATAAAATCGGGCAGGAGTGTGAATTGTATTCAAAGATTAGCTGATACAGATCTTTCGGGGATGTCACCAGTTATATTGCCAACAAATTTGGTGGCTCTAGCTCAAAAACTGTTAAAGATACACGCATTCCCGTTTTTAAAGAAGCGGAGGGGCCTTTGGGGGCATCTAGAGTGGAAGGGGTGGGCGTGCCATCCAAAGTTTTGATGCAGTATTTTTGGGGAGGGCATCAACTATCTTCTTACCAAATTTGGTAACTCTAACTATAAGGGTGCTGGGAAGTATAACGATTAATCGACATTGTGTAATCGAATTTATCGATTTGCCAGCCTCCGAGTTATCATAGATCCCCAATTTCGACACTTTATCTGACCAAGCCATACAAAAACATATTTACAAAGCTTCAAGTCTCTAGCTTAAAGAGAGTCGAAAAAAGTTGCGTTCACACGGACGCAATATACTCTTTACCTTCGGTATCGAGTATAAAAACAGCGTTTGGCGGTAAATGAAATAAAAGCTAAACTGGTAATAAAATTTAAAAAGCTGACCGTGAGACATGTCAGGGGCTTGTTTGGCGCTTAGACGCCGTTTATTTGTTATTGGTGTTGTTGTTGTTGGTGTTGTTCTTTAACCTGCCTGGGAATTGTTATGGTCGCAAGTGTGACCAGACGAATGGTGCACACAACCGTTGGACGCAAAATCATTGTGTTAAACTATTCAAATTTATGCATTGTCAGCGCGTGCAACAGACAGAGGCAGAAAGAGACCGAAAGAGACCGAAAGAGAAGAAGCAAACGGCAAAAACCGACAATAACAACACCGGTTCAACCGAATTCAATTTTACGCTTTGCTATTTTCGGTTTCTAGTTCAAGTTTAGGGTCAATAACTGTCGATTGCAGTTAAAGTTGGTCGGACAGCTGCCAAACCTATTGTTGTTATTGTTGTTCTGTGCTATGGCTACTGTTGATATACCATTTGTTAAATTGGCAAACAAACAAATTTTGATAAAAATAAATATATACCGTAAAAGAGCGCGATAAACGTAATATTATTTTTTTGTGTGGAAGCTCAACGAAATATATTCACTCTACTAACTTAATTCTGAATCAAATTTAACATTCAACTAAGAAGACGTTTTAAGAAACAGCTAAGAGAAAATATTTGGAACTTTCTTAAATTTAAATATCATATCAAATATTCATCGCTTCTTAAAACATAACTCTAACCAATATTTAATATTGCTGCCATAAGCTTAAATCAGGTTTAATATGCTCAACAGCAGCTGCAAATATCTGGCCAATCTAATTGTCAGACTGTTTATCTTAATCCGTTTTGAAGTACTTGCGAGCATCTGTGAGCTGTGAGTGCGCTTTTTGTTTGTCTTTGCATAAAAAAAGGGTGCGCTAAGTGAATCACGAGTTAAACAAATACTTTGCAACAACTATACACAAACTGACAGCAGGTTCAATGTGTTTGTGCCGTCTTTATTGCAAGTTCAATGCATTATCAATCTTATTGTTTTTGTACACACTAATGCAAACGGAGGTTAAAGGTTTAAGAGCTGCAAAACTTTTCGCACATTCGACATACGACATACAAACAAGCATCAAGGAGACTTGAGCTTTTTATGGGGTAGATCGGTTGCATGTATTTGATTTGTATTTATTCATACAATGTTGCAAGTTAAATGACAACAATTTGAATTTATAGACCAACTAAGCAAAGTCTGTCAATATTTTGCATACTTTGTAGAATGTCTTAAAGAAACTTGTCAGACTTGATTGATTTCTTGTTCTTAGGTTTATTCAATTTATAAATAGACATTGCATCCACATCCAATTCATAGTTCGACCTGCTGATCCCACAACTTATTATTGCCATAATTCATCTAAGCTTCATAAGCTAACTTGTTAAGTCTACCACCAGCTGTTTTTTGCCTTTATTATGCCTGCTGTGTTTACGACCTTTTCGCGTGCCTCTTATTTGAAACCCGTTTCAGTACAAATTTTTGTAAATGATTTGAGCTAAAACAATTTAACATCTCTTACTTTTGAATGGATACTCGTGTGTATTCTAAGGCTGCGTTCAAAACAAAGATGATAACGTCATTCGACTCTGACCTTATAATACATTAAAAACTCCCAACAACAAAATGTTTACTGTGAATATTCTCGCAGTCAAACCAAACAAATCAGGTTACTTAATGAAATGCTGCTTGATTCCGCAAGCCCCTCTTTTATTTTTAAAAATCGATATCAGAGCGACTATGATTATACATACTTACTATATCCGGTAATGTTTATCATTTATTTTCAGTTACAAAAAAGATGCCAATAACTTTGAGATTTAATTAAAAATATTCTTTCGATTACGCTTTCCTTTATACAGGGTATCTTAACGTTCAGCATTTACACACGCTCTTTTCTCATTCTGTTTTTAGTCGCATTCGCAGCCTTTTTTGGGTCTGCTTGGATTATCGCATCACGTAATTAAATATGCAGCTACATTCGAGTTCAAGGTAGTTCCGGTGTTTTGATGACAAGCTTTGCGAATACCCCTCATGTTTCAGATATGTATGTAATGTATACCATGTGTGGCATTATTTGTCGACCTCATCCATAGCAATTTAGAGACTAAATGATGGAGTGAAGCACGCGTAAATTGCGACTGCAAAGGGGGGACTATTTGTCAGATATGGCTGGTGGCCATTGACTGCTTGGCATTGTTGCCAATGTAACTCGGTCAGTCGTAAGCTTGAGGTGAGCAACTGTTGGCTGTAAGTTGAGTTCAATAAACCTTCGCTAACTTACAGATCACTAGTTTAAAGTCAAGCTACTAGCTGGCACTGAAATATTTGCGAAAACAACAACAACAATGTCGTTTTAATGTAGTCTATAAAGCAGAATAATATGTTGTTCTGAGAAATCGAAACCTGTAAGTGTGTCACAGTCCAAAAGAGTCTAATTGCGCTGAAAGTGGCCAAGCGACTTTATTTTTGCTGTGACTTCCCCCTTTATTAAACCAGTTTCGAACTTTTTCTTTTGGACGCTGAGAAAGCGATCGTCAAAAGAAATTCTCTGACGTGAGCGCGCGTGCGCGCTCAATTTGTTTTCAGCTTATTTACAGCCGATTGCAGCGTCAATGTAATGCAAACAATATCAGCTGTCTCCAACAGCAACAGCAACGGCAACGGCAACAGCAGCTGCAGCGCACCTGTAGTATCTTGAGACTAGAACTGTGCTACGTGCTGGAATATAAGCAGCGCATGCGCTGCCCGCTTTCAGTTGCTATGCAGACGCGTTCAGGTGCACTTCACGTACAACGTTGACGGTTCTCAATCGATATAAATAACTATATAAAGATCGATACATATACATAACCCAAATAAGCTGTTCTCGGCTCTTAAACAAAAATGGCAGCACGCAGTGTATACATCACAAACGAGGTGAGTTTCCTGCTTTGCCAAAAACCAATCAAGTACCACAAGTGTGTGTGGACCAAGAACCACTTAAATAAACCAATTGAGAGCAACGGCTAATTAGTGTGTGTGTGTTGGCCATTTATAAAGAGCGGCAGATGCTGCACGCAAACTTGGCCAGAATTTATGGATGTTACAGAGAAGAGAATAAATTAGAATTCATTTTGCAGCAATGTAAGATAAACAGCTGTAGGGCAACAGTCAAACAGACAGACAGACAGACAGACAAGACAGTTCAAATAAAATCAAATCAATTGAAAAAGCTACAAAAATAGAATGGAAAACGAAAATGGATATTTTACTTGCCAGCCTCCTTTGAAATTGAAGTGTTTGTTTGTCTGGTCTCAAGTTGAAAAAATGAAATGTAAATTGGCCTGGCCGGATCCACCCACCCAACATCAACTTGAGCAATAATGCTAGAATCTGTTGAAGTGTTGTTAAAGACATTAAATTGGAATGGTAAAGCAATTAGCTCTTGCTATTAAATTGCAAAGCTAAGTAACAATGGGATTATATCGATTTTTCTTAAACAAAATATTCCCAGAGCTTTAATTAGGTCAAAAGTGAATAAATTTTACCTTAATTCTGCAAAAAATACCTTAAAGAAAATACCAAATTATTATGAAAATAAATGTTCAATTTCAAACCCACCAAAAATTACCTTGGGGATTTTAATGTGCGCCAAATTTTAAAAATAATATTTATATTTGTGCAACTTGGTAATATTACATTAATTTTATGAGTTTACACCTTAAGAGTAAAAAAAAAACTTGTTAAAAATTATTTATAGCCCAAAGCGTATTTTGTTTACAAAGTTAATCGAATGATAATATTTTTAGCAAGTATTAAGGAAGCGTTGAATGTAAACACCAATCCTGCCTGCCATCGGCAAATGCGTAGTTTTCCCCCCGTAACGTTCCTTCCCTTCCCTTCCGTGCCTTCCTTCCGTTCGTTCGCTGTCTAAGTGCTCGCTGTGAAAACAAGATAATTAAAATTTATTGGCAATCAGCAAACAAATGAGCCAAACAAAGCGGCGTGTGGGCTGCGACCACTTCAAGAAAAACTCTCTAAATTTTGTCGCAACAATTTCGTTTAATTAAATTTATGCTGTTTGAATTTGTGACATCGACCTTAAAGTGCGTATGTGTTAGTTTGTGTGTGTGTTTTTTACTTTTTTGTGGTCTAGCTTGTTGCATTTCCTGTCACAACAGACTTTACAGACAGCCATTAAATGTGGTTAAAGCGCTCTTTGCTTTACTTCAATATTTGCCAAAGTTTCAAGAAAGAATAACAAAAGATTTTTCGGCGTACGTTACGTAAACAAAATGTCATCGGCATGGCAAAGTAAACACTAAACAAATACACTTACACAGAAAATTAACGTTAAAAGTTTCACAATAGCGGTTCAATGCTGCCTATCAGTTGCACATTATGTATACGCATGGTGTTCTACAAGTAAATGTTTTTAACACAACAATATGTTGTCTTGCGTGGGGCAACAACTGAAGCTTGTTTGATAAACACAGCTAGAGACATGAACTGTGAAAGAATAACAATTTGAGAGAAGACAAAAAGCTAGAAAAAGCCTGGCTGGAAAGTTTCTAGTTTTCTATGCAAATGAAATTTAAGTACAATTGAACTTTCACGGCACTTTCGCTTTGCCCCCAAACAAAAGATTTGCATATAAATCAAAAATATAAAGATATAAATATATGTTTGCATTTGCTTTTGAATTTGTTCACAAATTGTTTCTAATTACACGTATAAAAACTCTTTGCAAATGTTTATTGAAAAGGCAGACAACTTCTGCATTTGATGTACGACAAAGTTTGCGTTTTGTTAACGAATGAATGGTTTGTCTCTAATTGATAAAATCGTCAAGTGCTAGGTAAAAGTAAATAAATAAGCAATTTATAATTAAAATAGAAACAACATGAAATCAATTTAAAATGGCAACCAAAACTGTGCAAAGAAATGTAAATAGACAATGCCCACGTTAACCCGGTGAGCTGAAATTGGCTAAGAGCCCGCATTTTTATATCAATTGTAGGTCTGTGGTCTTTTTTCTTTGCGTTTTGTTTTGCTTTTGACTTTTTAGTATTTGTGTACTGTTAACGCTTCAGTGAATCACAGTTGTATCTTGATTTATGCATTTCCTAAACGAATGTTAATAATTTTAGCATTTTTATACATAATATTTTTTTTCCTATCTTTTAAACGGTTTTTATTATGCTTATTTTGTTAATCGCTGTTTTGTTATCAGCCGAAAAAAAAATTAGCTAACAGAATCTTTTTTTTGCACCGTCGCATCGAAGTAGCCTTCCGCTTTTGACAAGGGTCAGGGTTAGATTTAACATTTGCTTAATTATTTACTTAATTACCAACAGTCAACATGATACTTTATACTTTATTATTATTGTTGCGCTGCACCTGGCCAACGATCCATGTCAAGGCTCGGACAGAATCTTAAAGTATTATTGAAATAATAATAAAAACTCAACAGTTTCAACAGCTGAACAATTAGACTTGACTCTTAAAGGTCCACAACGTGTGGTTCAACTATGCAAAGTCAGTGACGCTTGACAAATGCCACGCCCGATCCCAGAGTTTTCGAAGTCTTGATTGTGATTGCAATCAGCAGTTGAAAGCCAAAAGGAAAACGCCAGACAACAGAATGGATAACAAAAATACAGACGAGAAGTCGCCAATTTGATGCGGGTTGAAATCTGTATAAATATACTTTGATTAGAGTTTGATTTATTGCTTTGACCTTTGAACTTGCGTTTGGGTTGCAAAATTCAAAAGTTCGGCTTAAACTGGTATTGATTCTATTGGTGTTGCTCATACGCCTCTTGGGTCGCCTTGATTGGATCATGACAGCTTTCAAACCACTCACGCACACACACACACACACACACACACACACACACACACACACACACACACACACACACACACACACATAAATAAAAGCGGACGAAAAGCGTTGCTGTGGCAGTGGAAAAACTTGATGCTT
>JARNME010000404.1:82716675-82736116 GCA_030179655.1 Scaptomyza flava | reverse complement strand
CTGTTAGTAGTAGGGAACTGGCGGTTCTAACTCAAAGGATGCCGACAATTTATGACTTTTCATTTTGACAGTTTAATTACCCCCCCCCCCCCATTAATTTTATGACCCTTTTATCGCCCCCTTGATCTTTGACCCTTTTTTTTAACACTTTTATTACCCCCTTCCATATCATAATTTATGACCCTTTTTCCCACGATCGTATCCCTCCTTTGATTAGCCTAATGTGGAGAACAAAGGATTTACATTCCTAGGCCACCACTTTACCAGCAGCATCTATGAGAATTAGTGATCAAAGGATTTGGAGTCAAGTGCGCGCCTGTTAAACCTGCGTTGCATTATACACCTGCAAACAGGTGAACAGATTTGGCTATTTACCTAACTAGTGTTAGAGTCAATTGTGCGCGTCTTTGACGTGCGTGGCATTGTAAACCTGGTTATGGTCATGAGGGGCAGTGTGCACAGGAAGAAAGGATAGATAAAAGAGAGTCGAGAGGGTGCCTGTTTGAAGTGCGTTGCATTGTTAACCTGAAAGCAAGCAATAAAGAATGAATATTTATGATCATGAGTAGTAGTGATCAAAGGATCTGGAATCGAGAGGGCGCCTCTTTGACGTGCGTGGCATTATAAACCTGCAACACACGTCAAGAAATGAATGTTTATGATCATGAGTAGCAGTGTGCAAAGGAAGAAAGGATAGATAATAGAGAAAAGCAAACGCTTGTTCGATTTACTGGGGTTCTGTGAACAAGGCATGGGAATTTTCCTACGCACCAACAGCACCAGCACCAGCAGCAGCAGCAGCAGCAGCAGCAGCGGCAGCGGCAGGATCAATACATTGCTTCTAAGCAAGAGTATTGATACTTGTTGATTAAGATTAAAATGTGTTAGAGGGGGAAAGAGTTAGGGGGAGACTGTGTGCAAGAAAGTGTTAGAGGGAGGAAGACTTAGAGACAAGTTTGTGCATGCTTGAAGTGCGCTAGTCAAAGGTCAAGTACATTAGTTGGCTAATGTGTTATAGATATCACCGTCCGTGAGGTTCAGTGAGCAAAGTACATTCCCTATGAAACTATTAAATGCTAGAGTCAAGTGTGCACAGGTTTCTTAGCTACAAGTTAGTAGATAAGAGAGAGAGAGAGAGAGTCAACTGTGAGCAGGTTTCTTAGCTACGAATAAGTAGATAAGAGAGAGTCGAGAGGGCACCTGTTTGACGTGCGTTGTCTTGCTCACCTGCAGGCAAAACATTAACAATGAATGTTTATGATTGTGAAAACCAGTGATCAAAGAATAAAAGGATTGAGAAAAGATTTTGCTGTTTTGAAGTACGCTAGTCAAAGGTCAGTACATTCGTAGGCCGCATTGTTATGATCAAAAGCAACACCATCAGCAACAACAACTACAACCTAGGTGGGGGCGTTATGTGTGCAATGATGGGAATTTTCTCTCGCAGCGGCAGCAGCAGCAAGATCAACACTCTGTTTTTAAACAAGAGTATTGATACTTGTACATTTAGATTATAAAGAGTTAGAGGGAAAAGGTGTAAGAGGGGGAGTGTTAGAGGGAGAAGGTGTAAGAGGGGAAAAGGATAGAGGGGGAAAGTGTTAGAGGGAGAAGGTGCTAGAGGAGGAAAGAGTTAGAGGGAGATAGTGTTAGAAGGATACTGTGTGCAAGAAAGTGTTAGAGGGTGAAAGACTTAGACACAAGTTTGTGCATGCTTGATTGTGCTTTTTGAAGTACGCTGGTCAAAGGGCAGTACATTCGTAGGCCACATTGTTATGATCAAAAGCAACACCAACAGCATCAACAACTACAACCTTCGTGGGGCTCTTTGAACAAGGGGTGGAACTTTTCTTACGCAGCAGCAGCAGCAGCAATGTCAATACGTTGAGCCTTATGGTTGTGATAATGACAGGATCAGTTTTTGCTATTCAACCATTTAGTGTTAGAGTCAAGTATGCTACTGTTTTAAATACATTGCTCTGCACACGTGAATTGTAATTGTCAACACCAACAACAACATCCTTCGTGGGGGGTTATGTGTGCAAGGATGGGAATTTTCTTTCGCAGCAGCAGCAGCAGCAAGATCAACACATTGATTTTAAACAAGAATATTGATACTTGTACATTTAGATTATAAAGAGTTAGAGGGAGAAGGTGTGAGAGGGGGAGTGTTAGAGGGAGAAGGTGTAAGAGGGGAAAAGGATAGAGTGGGAAAGTGTTAGAGGGAGAAGGTGTTAGATACGAATAAGTAGTTAAGAGATAGTCGAGAGGGCGGCTGTTTGACGTGCGTTGCCTTGAACACCTGCAGGCAAAACATAAACAATGAATGTTTATGAAAACCTGTGATCAAAGAATAAAAGGATTGAGACAATATTGTGCTTGTTTGAAGTACGCTAGTCAAAGGGCAGTATATTCGTAGGCCGCATTGTTATGATCAAAAGCAAAACCAACAACAACAAGAACAACAACATTCGTGAGTGTTATGTAAGCAAGGGATGGGAATTTTTTCGCAGCAGCAGCAACAAGATCAACACAAGAGTATTGAGACTTGCAGATTTAGTTTGAAATATTATAGGGGGAAGTTGTAAGAGGAGGAAAGTGTTAGAGGGAGAAAGAGAGAGTTAGTATTAGAGAGAGTAGGTGTTAGAGGGGGAAAGTGATCCTGCTTGTATTATTATATTAAAACACGCTCCCTTATGCGATTCTATACACGAGAGTCTATGAAATGCAGGTGGTATGTTTATTGATTGTCCCTCCTTCTAACGCACACCCAACTTATTCGCTACTTACGTTTCTAACCTTTATTTGCATATATCTGTTTTGATTATTGCACTGACTTCTGTTACTTTTATAGAGCTAATTAGTATAACTTTTAATAAACCAATGAACATTTTTTAAGTTGGTGTACTTTTTTAAGAAACTATCAAATTACGTATTTTTTATGGGTATGTTTAATTTTATTTCATGTATATATATATATTTTTATTTTTTTTTTTTTTATAGATTTTTGTAGTATGTTAAATTTAAGATTTATATTAAGCTTGTTCCGTTGAGGGATTTAGCAAACACAAACACCAAACATTAAGAATAATGACAAGCCGGTAAAACACACAAGTCATACTCCATGATTTTGTTTCGGCTTTATAAAAAGCTGTTTTAAGTCAATATTATAAGCCTTAGCTCTAGTACTCACTTGAAAGCTTAACGAAGTTCGTGTAGCTGGTATAATAAATCATGTTTTAACAAACTAATTTTGATCCTAATATTTATACTTAATCGTTTATTGAGATTATTGTTATTATTATTTTTTTAATCCCCATATATTGGATTTCGTTCTATCTCAGTAATAATTTATTTTGCTTATACATTCTTTAAATTCCTTAAAGTAATCTTTTAGGCTTATCAAATAATCTTTTCCTTAACTTTCCCTCTGCTCGCTTTAAGATTTTCATCAAATGACACTTTTCATATTAAGATATCCGTCAAACTATTTCTTATACTCAACTAAAATTATTTCATCAAACTCACATATCAAATCAGTTTCTAAAATAAAGGAAATGAAAACAGTAAGATGTTCTTAGCAGCTTGATTTTTTTTATAAACGGGTTTTAACAACTCTTTCTCAGTATGCTACCTACGATAAAAATGTATAAAGAATGTGTTTTGTACTCATTTACTGACTTCAAAAGTTCTTCTATTGACGTTGTATGATACCCTATCTTAATTTGTGTTATATTTAATCGTTTCTTCAACTTAGTATTCTACAGATTTTTAAACATTTTATGTTATGTAGTTAGCTATTTTGACTAGGCTTTACGCTTAAAACGAGATAGATTGTATTATTGTCCTTAACAAGTTAACTTAATTTTAACAGGGAAATCGATCGGACATTGATTTTTCACTTTATAATTGATTGCTTTAATATATTTCAACTGTCAACCTATGTACATTTCTACTTTTTTAGTGATTATGTTAGATTTTTATATTTCCAAACTCATTGCTTGAACTTACAAAATTTATTTACTAATTTCTTATAATTGATGGATGGTAATATTTTATTTCATTATTCTCCCCATTTTTCTTGCATTTAATAAGGAAGTGCATTGAACTAGCTTATCAGTTCGAGATATGAGTCTTACACTGTTTCGAAAAGTATGAATACGTTAAATGTTTTAATTTAAGGGTTAAGTATCTATTAGATGCCATGTTATTAGGGCGTATTTATTCATATAATTATTATAATTATTTCTTAAGGAGACTTATTTTCTTTAGTGCTCAAAACTTATTGTCGCTAAAGGATTTATTTTTTCATGATCTGAGTTATTTATTTAATTCGTGAAACCATTGTATTGTGTTTTATTATTCTTGAACCTTTGCATTAGTATTGAATTTGGATGGCAAAATACGGTTGTGATGTACTAAAGCTCGAGATGACTTGAGAGTCGGTATTTTGCAAAACGGGCGGTAGAGTACTTAAAATTTTTAATTGTAGTGTGTTTTTAAAATAATGTACTTTAACTATCACCGGATTGGTTTATACCCACTAAATATTGGTATTTTCGGTTTTTTCTTCCTTTGTATTAGTCGTTTTATACACCCTAGCTCTTGATCCTGTTTTTGATTTTAGATTAGGGTTTGATTTTATTGTATACTGTTTGTGGAGGAGGCTCCAAATAATAAGATTTGGTTTAATAAAAGTAAGATTATTTTTCTTTTTATGTTGATAAAGCAATAGTTGTATGTTAAACTAATAAAAAGAGCGCAAGCAAGTCATTTACAATAATTTTCACTAACTTAGGATTCATGGTCTTAAGACCGTTTAGACTTCAAGTAGTAAGTAGTAAGTAGTTTTGCTAGACTATATTCTATTATGATTCTTGTGGGTTATAATTCGTACATTGAAAGAGCGAGATAAAGCTGTTCTTGTTTAGGTCCACAATCTATTTTCTTGGTCCATTTTCCTTTACATATAATACGGCAGGGAGTAAGTAGTATGTCATTCCATTCTAATAATATTTGTATATTGTTTTAATTATTTTGCTATTTAATTTTTATTTTATTCTTTTATGTTATTTGACTTTATATATTGCCTTTAAATTTAAGGGTTTTGCCTCTCAATTTTTGAACCGAGTCATAGTATTTTTTTTTCTGTTCTGCATAAACGAAAGCATGCTTGATCCCAGATATGTTTATTCTTAATTAATATGTAGATCAACACCGTAGGCTTTCAAGTACTATATGTCTGTCTCTATATTTTATCAGCTTTTAGGTATTGAGATTAAATTTTGCTCAGAATCTTATCGCTATCTTAAACACATGAGTGTTACAACTTTCAAACTTAAGGAGCATCAGATCTTTTCGTTTCAAAGTGTTTACTATTTGACGCTTTTAAGAACAATTTGCTTGCCTGAGCTAGGTAGGTTATACAGTTAAAACAATTAGTGGAAAGACGGAACTGTCTTATAGAATTTCTTCAACATTATTAGTTGGTTCTTTCCGTTTCGCATTTTATCACGCACTTTGAGATTATTATATTAGTTAATGGAATGTGCTCTATGTTCCTGATTGTTTGCTGATTATTGTTGTTAATTATATTTTGTTTATTTATTTCTTTTGCATCTCATATAGTATTTTTCCCTTATGTTTCTTTTTTATTGCGCTCCACTTCTAAACTTACTTTAATAATTTTCGATGTTTCCTACAATTTATATTCAATCGCCCTTTATTTGACAAAAACTGGCCTGTTAAAAACGGAAGCCAATTAATCTATCAAACTGATGGAAGGGAATAGTTGTGTTTATTTTTCATTTAAAAATAAAAATATGCTGTTATACGGGTACACAAAATATTTACTTATATTAAATTAAAAGTACTGTCACTGTTTACGACAGCCTGGCATCCTAAAGAGACTCAATCGCTCACCATCATCACTTGACACCCACCCTCCCATACGACGAAGCGATCCTCACCTGGACCATCAATCGTACACACATAATTAACTTTTACCTAGATAATGTACGGTTTGCATGTAGGCGCCTTATTTGAATAGTATTTCATTGTTCTACTCTGTACCGATTTTGGATCCCCTGATTTATATTATTTCCAGCTACTTTCCAAGGCTCACACCTTTAACTTTTAACACACCAGCCCACAAAACATATAATTTGGATATAAAAACATTAGACAACGACATCAAGCACCAAGAGCTATTAAAAAAATTTATAAAGTATTCGGAGGAAATTTGATCGAACAATGTAACACCCAAATATTTATATGGTTTACATTAAATCGTGAAGTCATAGTCGAGTCTACTACGTACTTCACATTTTTCCATGAGTTGTTCCCATCTAAAACCCCTATCAATTTATCCGTTTTTTCTATTATTATTTTTTCAACCAAGTAAGTGCGTACCTGTTTTTTCAATTTTATCTCTCTAGAAAATGTCTTTAAGTTCGGAAGCCTCACAATCATTCAATATGTTTGTTATAGGGATTTTGTATTGTATTTCTATTATTGTACATTTTAAGTTTTCCGGTTTGGTGAGTAGCTCTTCTCAATTAAGTATTATGTTTGCTTATACACACATAATCATTTACTTAGATTTTTGTCTGACTAATAAAAATGTCTTCAAAATGTATGGAATTTTGGCTGTCCTATTATATCGCTGATTGTTCTAACTAAACAATTGATTGAACACTACCTCCATAAGTCTTTTAAACGTTTCTTTGATTGAGTTTTCGATAATAACTTCTTATTAATTTTTTAGATCGTACCCGAGTCACGTAAATATTGCAGGGTACGTAAAAATTAGCCCGCAAACAAGATTGAGGGCAGAGACACTCCCAAAAGGCTTTGAGCCGAAGTGTGACGTAGAAAAGATACAATAAGGTAGGAGCTAACGAACAGCGAGAGTCTTTAGATGGAAGCGAGCTGAACGAAGACATCTGATCTCAGACAAGACAAATGTTTATCGGGAGAAAGAATCCTCCTTTCACATTATAGCAGTATGCGTAGCCTTAGCAAGGAACAAATTTTATTGTCTTAGAACAACATATCAACCGTATTAAAGGCTAAGAAACCCTCAACTCATCATAAATACTTGATCTCGTACAGTTTCCATGTCCGGTGGAAGAGTCATAGAACTAGAAGGGGGCACAACAGACCTCTCAGCTACCAAATCATTCATCGACGATTAAGGTTTATACAGGCAGGAGACATATTATTCTATTATGATTCCCCTTTATGTTTATTTATTTTTTTTATTAAAAAGTTGTTACTATTCCATGACTTTTATTGATTTTTTATTAATTTTTATTATCTTGTCGGAAATTTAATTTCCGTTTGTTTTTCTTCACAAAGTAGTTTACATCTCTCAGCAATGTCAATTCGTGATTTTTTTCAAAAAAATTTTTGAGATTCGAATCTATTTTTTTAAGAGTGCTTTCATTTTTTTCACTTAAAGCCAACAAAAGTACTGACGCAATACTGCTGCGTTTTGTACTATAACTTTAATTTAACATTTAAATTAAAACGTTTCCAGACAAATATTTTCTCTTTCAACTCCAATTCTAGAACTCATACAATAACCTTGAAAATAGGTAAGCCAAAATAATTGGAACTGGTGGCAGTTTTGCTGTTAAAAACACGTTTTTTTTCGGTTTTAGAAACCGGTTGTTGTTTAACTGTTTAAAACAGGGAGCTGTTATTTTTTACGGTTTGAAAACCGGGTGCTGTTTTGCTGTTATTTTTCATTTTTTTCAGAAACAGCTTCTTGTTTTGCTGTTATTTTTGATGTTTTTAAGAAACAGGTTGTTATATAGCTGTTTAAAACAGAGAGCGGTTATTTTACCGGTAAAAAAAAACCGGCTGCAGTTTAGCTGTTAAAAACAGGTTTATTTCGGTTTAAGAAACCGGTTGTTGTTTAACTGTTTAAAATAGAGAGCTGTTATTTTTCTGGTTTTAAATACTGGGGCTGTTAAGCTGTTATTTTTGTGGTTTTCAAGAAACCGGTTGTTGTTTGACTGTTATTTTTCCAGTTTGAAAACAGTTGAGGGGAGGGGGGTTTAATTTTTGCTGTAAAAAACAGGGATTTTCCGGGTTTAAAAACAGGTTGATGTTTGACTGTTATATAAAAATAACAGCTAACAGCAAGCTGTTTTAAAACAGGTTGTTGATAGATGTTAAACTGGTGGGCTGTTATATCTGCATATTGCACATATAACAGCCCTCCGTTTAAACATATATCAACAACCTGTTTTTAAACCCGGAAAATCCCTGTTTTTTACAGCAAAAATTAAACTCCCCTCCCCTCAACTGTTTTCAAACCGGAAAAATAACAGTCAAACAACAACCTGATTCTTGAAAACCACAAAAATAACAGCTTAACAGCCCCAGTATTTAAAACCAGAAAAAATAACAGCTCTCTATTTTAAACAGTTAAACAACAACCGGTTTCTTGAAAACCACAAAAATAACAGCTTAACAGCCCCAGTATTTAAAACCAGAAAAAATAACAGCTCTCTATTTTAAACAGTTAAACAACAACCGGTTTCTTAAACCGAAATAAACCTGTTTTTAACAGCTAAACTGCAGCCGGTTTTTTTTTACCGGTAAAATAACCGCTCTCTGTTTTAAACAGCTATATAACAACCTGTTTCTTAAAAACATCAAAAATAACAGCAAAACAAGAAGCTGTTTCTGAAAAAAATGAAAAATAACAGCAAAACAGCACCTGGTTTTTCAAACCGTAAAAAATAGCAGCTCCCTGTTTTAAACAGTTAAACAACAACCGGTTTCTAAAACCGAAAAAAAACGTGTTTTTAACAGCAAAACTGCCACCAGTTCCATGTATTTTGGGCTTACCTATTTTCAAGGTTATTGTATGAGTTCTAGAATTGGAGTTGAAAGAGAAAATATTTGTCTGGAAACGTTTTAATTTAAATGTTAAATTAAAGTTATAGTACAAAACGCAGCAGTATTGCGTCAGTACTTTTGTTGGCTTTAAGTGAAAAAAATTGAAAGCACTCTTAAAAAAATAGATTCGAATCTCAAAAATTTTTTGAAAAAAATCACGAATTGACATTGCTGAGAGATGTAAACTACTTTGTGAAGAAAAACAAACGGAAATTAAATTTCCGACAAGATAATAAAAAATTAATAAAAAATCAATAAAAGTCATGGAATAGTAACAACTTTTTAATAAAAAAAAATAAATAAACATAAAGGGGAATCAATAATAGAATAATATGTCTCCTGCCTGTATAAACCTTAATCGTCGATGAATGATTTGGTAGCTGAGAGGTCTGTTGTGCCCCCTTCTAGTTCTATGACTCTTCCACCGGACATGGAAACTGTACGAGATCAAGTATTTATGATGAGTTGAGGGTTTCTTAGCCTTTAATACGGTTGATATGTTGTTCTAAGACAATAAAATTTGTTCCTTGCTAAGGCTACGCATACTGCTATAATGTGAAAGGAGGATTCTTTCTCCCGATAAACATTTGTCTTGTCTGAGATCAGATGTCTTCGTTCAGCTCGCTTCCATCTAAAGACTCTCGCTGTTCGTTAGCTCCTACCTTATTGTATCTTTTTCTACGTCACACTTCGGCTCAAAGCCTTTTGGGAGTGTCTCTGCCCTCAATCTTGTTTGCGGGCTAATTTTACGTACCCTGCAATATTTACGTGACTCGGGTACGATCTAAAAAAATTAATAAGAAGTTATTATCGAAAACTCAATCAAAGAAACGTTTAAAAGACATTATGGAGGTAGTGTTCAATCAATTGTTTAGTTAGAACAATCAGCGATATAATAGGACAGCCAAAATTCCATACATTTTGAAGACATTTTTATTAGTCAGACAAAAATCTAAGTAAATGATTATGTGTGTATAAGCAAACATAATACTTAATTGAGAAGAGCTACTCACCAAACCGGAAAACTTAAAATGTACAATAATAGAAATACAATACAAAATCCCTATAACAAACATATTGAATGATTGTGAGGCTTCCGAACTTAAAGACATTTTCTAGAGAGATAAAATTGAAAAAACAGGTACGCACTTACTTGGTTGAAAAATAATAATAAGAAAAAACGGATAAATTGATAGGGGTTTTAGATGGGAACAACTCATGGAAAAATGTGAAGTACGTAGTAGACTCGACTATGACTTCACGATTTAATGTAAACCATAATAAATATTTTGGGTGTTACATTGTTCGATCAAATTTCCTCCGAATACTTTATAAATTTTTTTAATAGCTCTTGGTGCTTGATGTCGTTGTCTAATGTTTTATATCCAAATTATATGTTTTGTGGGCTGGTGTGTTAAAAGTTAAAGGTGTGAGCCTGGAAAGTAGCTGGAAATAATATAAATCAGGGGATCCAAAATCGGTACAGAGTAGAACAATGAAATACTATTCAAATAAGGCGCCTACATGCAAACCGTACATTATCTAGGTAAAAGTTAATTATGTGTGTACGATTGATGGTCCAGGTGAGGATCGCTTCGTCGTATGGGAGGGTGGGGTGTCAAGTGATGATGGTGAGCGATTGAGTCTCTTTAGGATGCCAGGCTGTCGTAAACAGTGACAGTACTTTTAATTTAATATAAGTAAATATTTTGTGTACCCGTATAACAGCATATTTTATTTTTAAATGAAAAATAAACACAACTATTCCCTTCCATCAGTTTGATAGATTAATTGGCTTCCGTTTTTAACAGGCCAGTTTTTGTCAAATAAAGGGCGATTGAATATAAATTGTAGGAAACATCGAAAATTATTAAAGTAAGTTTAGAAGTGGAGCGCAATAAAAAAGAAACATAAGGGAAAAATACTATATGAGATGCAAAAGAAATAAATAAACAAAATAATAATTAACAACAATAATCAGCAAACAATCAGGAACATAGAGCACATTCCATTAACTAATATAATAATCTCAAAGTGCGTGATAAAATGCGAAACGGAAAGAACCAACTAATAATGTTGAAGAAATTCTATAAGACAGTTCCGTCTTTCCACTAATTGTTTTAACTGTATAACCTACCTAGCTCAGGCAAGCAAATTGTTCTTAAAAGCGTCAAATAGTAAACACTTTGAAACGAAAAGATCTGATGCTCCTTAAGTTTGAAAGTTGTAACACTCATGTGTTTAAGATAGCGATAAGATTCTGAGCAAAATTTAATCTCAATACCTAAAGCTGATAAATATAGAGACAGACATATAGTACTTGAAAGCCTACGGTGTTGATCTACATATTAATTAAGAATAAACATATCTGGGATCAAGCATGCTTTCGTTTATGCAGAACAGAAAAAAAAATACTATGACTCGGTTCAAAAATTGAGAGGCAAAACCCTTAAATTTAAAGGCAATATATAAAGTCAAATAACATAAAAGAATAAAATAAAAATTAAATAGCAAAATAATAAAAACAATATACAAATATTATTAGAATGGAATGACTACTACTTACTCCCTGCCGTATTATATGTAAAGGAAAATGGACCAAGAAAATAGATTGTGGACCTAAACAAGAACAGCTTTATCTCGCTCTTTCAATGTACGAATTATAACCCACAAGAATCATAATAGAATATAGTCTAGCAAAACTACTTACTACTTACTACTTGAAGTCTAAACGGTCTTAAGACCATGAATCCTAAGTTAGTGAAAATTATTGTAAATGACTTGCTTGCGCTCTTTTATTAGTTTAACATACAACTATTGCTTTATCAACATAAAAAAGAAAAATAAATCTTACTTTTATTAAACCAAATCTTATTATTTGGAGCCTCCTCCACAAACAGTATACAATAAAATCAAACCCTAATCTAAAATCAAAAAACAGGATCAAGAGCTAGGGTGTATAAAACGACTAATACAAAGGAAGAAAAAACCGAAAATACCAATATTTAGTGGGTATAAACCAATCCGGTGATAGTTAAAGTACATTATTTTAAAAACACACTACAATTAAAAATTTTAAGTACTCTACCGCCCGTTTTGCAAAATACCGACTCTCAAGTCATCTCGAGCTTTAGTACATCACAACCGTATTTTGCCATCCAAATTCAATACTAATGCAAAGGTTCAAGAATAATAAAACACAATACAATGGTTTCACGAATTAAATAAATAACTCAGATCATGAAAAAATAAATCCTTTAGCGACAATAAGTTTTGAGCACTAAAGAAAATAAGTCTCCTTAAGAAATAATTATAATAATTATATGAATAAATACGCCCTAATAACATGGCATCTAATAGATACTTAACCCTTAAATTAAAACATTTAACGTATTCATACTTTTCGAAACAGTGTAAGACTCATATCTCGAACTGATAAGCTAGTTCAATGCACTTCCTTATTAAATGCAAGAAAAATGGGGAGAATAATGAAATAAAATATTACCATCCATCAATTATAAGAAATTAGTAAATAAATTTTGTAAGTTCAAGCAATGAGTTTGGAAATATAAAAATCTAACATAATCACTAAAAAGTAGAAATGTACATAGGTTGACAGTTGAAATATATTAAAGCAATCAATTATAAAGTGAAAAATCAATGTCCGATCGATTTCCCTGTTAAAATTAAGTTAACTTGTTAAGGACAATAATACAATCTATCTCGTTTTAAGCGTAAAGCCTAGTCAAAATAGCTAACTACATAACATAAATGTTTAAAAATCTGTAGAATACTAAGTTGAAGAAAACGATTAAATATAACACAAATTAAGATAGGGTATCATACAACGTCAATAGAAGAACTTTTGAAGTCAGTAAATGAGTACAAAACACATTCTTTATACATTTTTATCGTAGGTAGCATACTGAGAAAGAGTTGTTAAAACCCGTTTATAAAAAAAAATCAAGCTGCTAAGAACATCTTACTGTTTTCATTTCCATTATTTAGAAACTGATTTGATATGTGAGTTTGATGAAATAATTTTAGTTGAGTATAAGAAATAGTTTGACGGATATCTTAAATATGAAAAGTGTCATTTGATGAAAATCTTAAAGCGAGCAGAGGGAAAGTTAAGGAAAAGATTATTTGATAAGCCTAAAAGATTACTTTAAGGAATTTAAAGAATGTCTAAGCAAAATAAATTATTACTGAGATAGAACGAAATCCAATATATGGGGATTAAAAAATAATAATAACAATAATCTCAATAAACGATTAAGTATAAATATTAAGATCAAAATTAGTTTGTTCAAACATGATTTATTATACCAGCTACACGAACTTCGTTAAGCTTTCAAGTGAGTACTAGAGCTAAGGCTTATAATATTGACTTAAAACAGCTTTTTATAAAGCCGAAACAAAATCATGGAGTATGACTTGTGTGTTTTACCGGCTTGTCATTATTCTTAATGTTTGGTGTTTGTGTTTGCTAAATCCCTCAACGGAACAAGCTTAATATAAATCTTAAATTTAACATACTACAAAAATCTATAAAAAAAAAAAATAAAATATATATATATATACATGAAATAAAATTAAAACATACCCATAAAAAATACGTAATTTGATAGTTTCTTAAAAAGTACACCAACTTAAAAATGTTCATTGGTTTATTAAAAAGTTATACTAATTAGCTCTATAAAAGTAACAGAAGTCAGTGCAATAATCAAAACAGATATATGCAAATAAAGGTTAGAAACGTAAGTAGCGAATAAGTTGGGTGTGCGTTAGAAGGAGGGACAATCAATAAACATACCACCTGCATTTCATAGACTCTCGTGTATAGAATCGCATAAGGGAGCGTGTTTTAATATAATAATACAAGCAGGATCACTTTCCCCCTCTAACACCTACTCTCTCTAATACTAACTCTCTCTTTCTCCCTCTAACACTTTCCTCCTCTTACAACTTCCCCTATAATATTTCAAACTAAATCTGCAAGTCTCAATACTCTTGTGTTGATCTTGTTGCTGCTGCTGCGAAAAAATTCCCATCCCTTGCTTACATAACACTCACGAATGTTGTTGTTCTTGTTGTTGTTGGTTTTGCTTTTGATCATAACAATGCGGCCTACGAATATACTGCCCTTTGACTAGCGTACTTCAAACAAGCACAATATTGTCTCAATCCTTTTATTCTTTGATCACAGGTTTTCATAACATTCATTGTTTATGTTTTGCCTGCAGGTGTTCAAGGCAACGCACGTCAAACAGCCGCCCTCTCGACTATCTCTTAACTACTTATTCGTATCTAACACCTTCTCCCTCTAACACTTTCCCACTCTATCCTTTCCCCTCTTACACCTTCTCCCTCTAACACTCCCCCTCTCACACCTTCTCCCTCTAACTCTTTATAATCTAAATGTACAAGTATCAATATTCTTGTTTAAAATCAATGTGTTGATCTTGCTGCTGCTGCTGCTGCGAAAGAAAATTCCCATCCTTGCACACATAACCCCCCACGAAGGATGTTGTTGTTGGTGTTGACAATTACAATTCACGTGTGCAGAGCAATGTATTTAAAACAGTAGCATACTTGACTCTAACACTAAATGGTTGAATAGCAAAAACTGATCCTGTCATTATCACAACCATAAGGCTCAACGTATTGACATTGCTGCTGCTGCTGCGTAAGAAAAGTTCCACCCCTTGTTCAAAGAGCCCCACGAAGGTTGTAGTTGTTGATGCTGTTGGTGTTGCTTTTGATCATAACAATGTGGCCTACGAATGTACTGCCCTTTGACCAGCGTACTTCAAAAAAGCACAATCAAGCATGCACAAACTTGTGTCTAAGTCTTTCACCCTCTAACACTTTCTTGCACACAGTATCCTTCTAACACTATCCCCCTCTAACTCTTTCCTCCTCTAGCACCTTCTCCCTCTATCCTTTCCCCCTCTTACACCTTCTCCCTCTAACACTCCCCCTCTTACACCTTTTCCCTCTAACTCTTTATAATCTAAATGTACAAGTATCAATACTCTTGTTTAAAAACAGTGTGTTGATCTTGCTGCTGCTGCCGCTGCGAGAGAAAATTCCCATCATTGCACACATAACGCCCCCACCTAGGTTGTAGTTGTTGTTGCTGATGGTGTTGCTTCTGATCATAACAATGCGGCCTACGAATGTACTGACCTTTGACTAGCGTACTTCAAAACAGCAAAATCTTTTCTCAATCCTTTTATTCTTTGATCACTGGTTTTCACAATCATAAACATTCATTGTTAATGTTTTGCCTGCAGGTGAGCAAGACAACGCACGTCAAACAGGTGCCCTCTCGACTCTCTCTTATCTACTTATTCGTAGCTAAGAAACCTGCTCACAGTTGACTCTCTCTCTCTCTCTCTTATCTACTAACTTGTAGCTAAGAAACCTGTGCACACTTGACTCTAGCATTTAATAGTTTCATAGGGAATGTACTTTGCTCACTGAACCTCACGGACGGTGATATCTATAACACATTAGCCAACTAATGTACTTGACCTTTGACTAGCGCACTTCAAGCATGCACAAACTTGTCTCTAAGTCTTCCTCCCTCTAACACTTTCTTGCACACAGTCTCCCCCTAACTCTTTCCCCCTCTAACACATTTTAATCTTAATCAACAAGTATCAATACTCTTGCTTAGAAGCAATGTATTGATCCTGCCGCTGCCGCTGCTGCTGCTGCTGCTGCTGCTGCTGGTGCTGGTGCTGTTGGTGCGTAGGAAAATTCCCATGCCTTGTTCACAGAACCCCAGTAAATCGAACAAGCGTTTGCTTTTCTCTATTATCTATCCTTTCTTCCTTTGCACACTGCTACTCATGATCATAAACATTCATTTCTTGACGTGTGTTGCAGGTTTATAATGCCACGCACGTCAAAGAGGCGCCCTCTCGATTCCAGATCCTTTGATCACTACTACTCATGATCATAAATATTCATTCTTTATTGCTTGCTTTCAGGTTAACAATGCAACGCACTTCAAACAGGCACCCTCTCGACTCTCTTTTATCTATCCTTTCTTCCTGTGCACACTGCCCCTCATGACCATAACCAGGTTTACAATGCCACGCACGTCAAAGACGCGCACAATTGACTCTAACACTAGTTAGGTAAATAGCCAAATCTGTTCACCTGTTTGCAGGTGTATAATGCAACGCAGGTTTAACAGGCGCGCACTTGACTCCAAATCCTTTGATCACTAATTCTCACAGATGCTGCTGGTAAAGTGGTGGCCTAGGAATGTAAATCCTTTGTTCTCCACATTAGGCTAATCAAAGGAGGGATACGATCGTGGGAAAAAGGGTCATAAATTATGATATGGAAGGGGGTAATAAAAGTGTTAAAAAAAAGGGTCAAAGATCAAGGGGGCGATAAAAGGGTCATAAAATTAATGGGGGGGGGGGGGGGGTAATTAAACTGTCAAAATGAAAAGTCATAAATTGTCGGCATCCTTTTGAGTTAGAACCGCCAGTTCCCTACTACTGCTGTTTAGTATACAATTTATGCAATTAAAATTGCTATTGATATCCACAACAAACAAACAGGACATACACTTAAAACACCGGCCGCAAACATTAAAAACAAATTTGTATATTTCTTTTTTTTACAATTTTGAAGCGGACAAATAAATCATAAACGTTGTTTTTCGTTAAAACCAACCTCACATATTTAATTTGACTAATTATGGCGCGGATACGTCGTGTTTCTCTTTAAGAAAACGCCATATATCCGCTTGGAGATTGTCGTCTAAAAATATCATATATCCGCCGAATAACAAGCGAAATATCACCGTTTAGATATAAGACGTTTTGAAACGAATTATGCCTTCATCAATAAAACTGCATTTAAATAACTACATTTATATAAATTTCGAGTTTTGGCCAGAATGCATGTAAAAGTTTTATGCCAAAATATCGACTTGGGCATTTGGCAAATCTTTCGACTTCCATAACTTCGTCAAAACTGAACCGATTTTCAAGAGCAATGTCTTAAAAGTCATGGTTTGGCATCTAGAATAAAACTGCATTTATATAAGTTCATTTATATATAATTCGATTTTTGGTCATTTTGCATGTTAAGGTTTTATGCCAAAATATCGACTTGGGCATTTGGCAAATCTTTCGACTTCCATAACTTCGTCAAAACTGAACCGATTTTCAAGAGCAATGTCTTAAAAGTCATGGTTTGGTATCAAGAATAAAACTGCATTTATCAATTTTCATTTACATATAATTCGATTTTTGGTCATTTTGCATGTTAAAGTTTTATGCCAAAATATCGACTTGGGCATTTGGCAAATCTTTCGACTTCCATAACTTCGTCAAAACTGAACCGATTTTCAAAAGCAATGTCTTAAAAGTCATGGTTTGGCATCTAGAATAAAACTGCATTTAAATAACTACATTTATATATAATTCGATTTTGGTCATTTTGCATGTTAAAGTTTTATGCCTAAAATCGACTTGGGCATTTCGCAAATCTTTCGACTTCCATAACTTCGTCAAAACTGAACCGATTTTCGAAAGCAATGTCTTAAAAGTCATGGTTTGGCATCTAGAATAAAACTGCATTTATATAATTTCACTTATATAAATTTCGAGTTTTGGTCATTTTGCATGTTAAGGTTTTATGCCAAAATATCGACTTGGACATTTGGCAAATCTTTCGACTTCCATAACTTCGTCAAAACTGAACCGATTGTCGAAAGCAATGTCTTAAATGTCATGGTTTGGCATCTAGAATAAAACTGCATTTATATAATTTCACTTAAATACAATTCGATTTTTGGTCATTTGCATGACAAAGTTTTATGCCAAAAAATCGACATCATTATTTAGTAAATCTTTCGACTTCCAGAACTTCGTCAAAACTGAACCGATTTTCGAAAGCAATGTCTTAAAACTCATGGTTTGGCATCAAGAATAAAACTGCATTTATTAAATTTCACTTAAATACAATTCGATTTTTGGTCATTTTGTTGTTAAAGTTTTATGCCAAAAAAATCGACATCATTATTTTGTAAATCTTTCGACTTCCATAACTTCGGCAAGACCGACCCGATTTTCGAAAGCAATGTCTTAAAAGTCATGGTTTGGCATCCAGAATAAAACTGCATTTATACAAGTTCATTTATATATAATTCGATTTTTGGTCATTTTGCATGTTAAAGTTTTATGCCAAAATATCGACTTGGGCATTTCGCAAATCTTTCGACTTCCATAACTTCGTCAAAACTGAACCGATTTTCAAAAGCAATGCCTTAAAAGTCATGGTTTGGCATCTAGAATAAAACTGCATTTATAAAATTTCATTTATATATAATTCGATTTTTGGTCATTTTGCATGTTAAAGTTTTATGCCTAAAAATCGACTTGGGCATTTGGCAAATCTTTCGACTTCCATAACTTCGTCAAAACTGAACCGATTTTCGAAAGCAATGTCTTAAAAGTCATGGTTTGGCATCTAGAATAAAACTGCATTTATATAATTTCACTTAAATACAATTCGATTTTTGGTCATTTTGCATGTTAAGGTTTTATGCCAAAAAATCGACTTGGGCATTTGGCAAATCTTTCGACTTCCATAACTTCGTCAAAACTGAACCGATTGTCGAAAGCAATGTCTTAAATGTCATGGTTTGGCATCTAGAATAAAACTGCATTTATATAAGTTCATTTATATATAATTCGATTTTTGGTCATTTTGCCTGTTAAAGTTTTATGCCAAAATATCGTCTTGGGCATTTGGCAAATCTTTCGACTTCCATAACTTCGTCAAAACTGAACCGATTTTCAAAAGCAATGCCTTAAAAGTCATGGTTTGGCATCTAGAATAAAACTGCATTTATATAATTTCACTTAAATACAATTCGATTTTGGTCATTTTGCATGTTAAAGTTTTATGCCAAAAAATCGACATCATTATTTAGTAAATCTTTCGACTTCCATAACTTCGGCAAGACTGACCCAATTTTCGAAAGCAATGTCTTAAAAGTCATGGTTTGGCATCTAGAATAAAACTGCATTTATATAAGTTCATTTATATATAATTCGATTTTTGGTCATTTTGCCTGTTAAAGTTTTATGCCAAAATATCGTCTTGGGCATTTGGCAAATCTTTCGACTTCCATAACTTCGTCAAAACTGAACCGATTTTCAAAAGCAATGTCTTAAAACTCATGGTTTGGCATCAAGAATAAAACTGCATTTATTAAATTTCACTTAAATACAATTCGATTTTGGTCATTTTGCATGTTAAAGTTTTATGCCAAAAAATCTACATCATTATTTAGTAAATCTTTCGACTTCCATAACTTCGGCAAGACTGACCCGATTTTCAAAAGCAATGTCTTAAAAGTCATGGTTTGGCATCTAGAATAAAACTGCATTTATACAAGTTCATTTATATATAATTCGATTTTTGGTCATTTTGCCTGTTAAAGTTTTATGCCAAAATATCGACATCATTATTTAGTAAATCTTTCGACTTT
>JARNME010000404.1:82690676-82706871 GCA_030179655.1 Scaptomyza flava | reverse complement strand
CATAACTTCGGCAAGACTGACCCGATTTTCGAAAGCAATGTCTTAAAAGTCATGGTTTGGCATCTAGAATAAAACTGCATTTATATAAGTTCATTTATATATAATTCGATTTTTGGTCATTTTGCATGTTAAAGTTTTATGCCAAAAAATCGACTTGGGCATTTGGCAAATCTTTCGACTTCCATAACTTCGTCAAAACTGAACCGATTTTCAAAAGCAATGTCTTAAAAGTCATGGTTTGACATCTAGAATAAAACTGCATTTATAAAATTTCACTGAAATACAATTCGATTTTTGGTCATTTTGCATGTTAAAGTTTTATGCCAAAAAATCGACATCATTATTTAGTAAATCTTTCGACTTCCATAACTTCGGCAAGACTGACCCGATTTTCAAAAGCAATGTCTTAAAAGTCATGGTTTGGCATCTAGAATAAAACTGCATTTATAAAATTTCACTTAAATATAATTCGATTTTTGGTCATTTTGCATGTTAAAGTTTTATGCCAAAAAATCGACAGCATTATTTAGTAAATCTTTCGACTTCCATAACTTCGGCAAGACTGACCCGATTTTCGAAAGCAATGTCTTAAAAGTCATGGTTTGGCATCTAGAATAAAACTGCATTTATATAAGTTCATTTATATACAATTCGATTTTTGGTCATTTTGCATGTTAAAGTTTTATGCCAAAATATCGACTTGGGCATTTCGCAAATCTTTCGACTTCCATAACTTCGTCAAAACTGAACCGATTTTCAAAAGCAATGCCTTAAAAGTCATGGTTTGGCATCTAGAATAAAACTGCATTTATAAAATTTCATTTATATATAATTCGATTTTTGGTCATTTTGCATGTTAAAGTTTTATGCCAAAATATCGACTTGGGCATTTGGCAAATCTTTCGACTTCCATAACTTCGTCAAAACTGAACCGATTTTCGAAAGCAATGTCTTAAATGTCATGGTTTGGCATCTAGAATAAAACTGCATTTATATAATTTCACTTAAATACAATTCGATTTTTGGTCATTTTGCATGTTAAGGTTTTATGCCAAAAAATCGACTTGGGCATTTGGCAAATCTTTCGACTTCCATAACTTCGTCAAAACTGAACCGATTTTCGAAAGCAATGTCTTAAATGTCATGGTTTGGCATCTTGAATAAAACTGCATTTATATAATTTCACTTAAATACAATTCGATTTTTGGTCATTTTGCATGTTAAGGTTTTATGCCAAAAAATCGACTTGGGCATTTGGCAAAACTTTCGACTTCCATAACTTCGTCAAAACTGAACCGATTTTCAAAAGCAATGTCTTAAAAGTCATGGTTTGACATCTAGAATAAAACTGCATTTATTAAATTTCATTTATATATAATTCGATTTTTGGTCATTTTGCATGTTAAAGTTTTATGCCAAAATATCGACTTGGGCATTTGGCAAATCTTTCGACTTCCATAACTTCGTCAAAACTGAACCGATTTTCGAAAGCAATGTCTTAAAAGTCATGGTTTGGCATCTAGAATAAAACTGCATTTATATAATTTCACTTAAATACAATTCGATTTTTGGTCATTTTGCATGTTAAAGTTTTATGCCAAAAAATCGACATCATTATTTAGTAAATCTTTCGACTTCCATAACTTCGGCAAGACTGACCCGATTTTCAAAAGCAATGTCTTAAAAGTCATGGTTTGGCATCTAGAATATAACTGCATTTATAAAATTTCACTTAAATATAATTCGATTTTGGTCATTTTGCATGTTAAAGTTTTATGCCAAAAAATCGACAGCATTATTTAGTAAATCTTTCGACTTCCATAACTTCGGCAAGACTGACCCGATTTTCGAAAGCAATGTCTTAAAAGTCATGGTTTGGCATCTAGAATAGAACTGCATTTATATAAGTTCATTTATATACAATTCGATTTTTGGTCATTTTGCATGTTAAAGTTTTATGCCAAAATATCGACTTGGGCATTTCGCAAATCTTTCGACTTCCATAACTTCGTCAAAACTGAACCGATTTTCAAAAGCAATGCCTTAAAAGTCATGGTTTGGCATCTAGAATAAAACTGCATTTATAAAATTTCATTTATATATAATTCGATTTTTGGTCATTTTGCATGTTAAAGTTTTATGCCAAAATATCGACTTGGGCATTTGGCAAATCTTTCGACTTCCATAACTTCGTCAAAACTGAACCGATTTTCGAAAGCAATGTCTTAAATGTCATGGTTTGGCATCTAGAATAAAACTGCATTTATATAATTTCACTTAAATACAATTCGATTTTTGGTCATTTTGCATGTTAAGGTTTTATGCCAAAAAATCGACTTGGGCATTTGGCAAATCTTTCGACTTCCATAACTTCGTCAAAACTGAACCGATTTTCGAAAGCAATGTCTTAAATGTCATGGTTTGGCATCTTGAATAAAACTGCATTTATATAATTTCACTTAAATACAATTCGATTTTTGGTCATTTTGCATGTTAAGGTTTTATGCCAAAAAATCGACTTGGGCATTTGGCAAATCTTTCGACTTCCATAACTTCGTCAAAACTGAACCGATTTTCGAAAGCAATGTCTTAAATGTCATGGTTTGGCATCTAGAATAAAACTGCATTTATATAAGTTCATTTATATATAATTCGATTTTTGGTCATTTTGCATGTTAAAGTTTTATGCCAAAAAATCGACTTGGGCATTTGGCAAATCTTTCGACTTCCATAACTTCGTCAAAACTGAACCGATTTTCAAAAGCAATGTCTTAAAAGTCATGGTTTGACATCTAGAATAAAACTGCATTTATAAAATTTCACTTAAATACAATTCGATTTTTGGTCATTTTGCATGTTAAAGTTTTATGCCAAAAAATCGACATCATTATTTAGTAAATCTTTCGACTTCCATAACTTCGGCAAGACTGACCCGATTTTCAAAAGCAATGTCTTAAAAGTCATGGTTTGGCATCTAGAATAAAACTGCATTTATAAAATTTCACTTAAATATAATTCGATTTTTGGTCATTTTGCATGTTAAAGTTTTATGCCAAAAAATCGACAGCATTATTTAGTAAATCTTTCGACTTCCATAACTTCGGCAAGACTGACCCGATTTTCGAAAGCAATGTCTTAAAAGTCATGGTTTGGCATCTAGAATAAAACTGCATTTATATAAGTTCATTTATATACAATTCGATTTTGGTCATTTTGCATGTTAAAGTTTTATGCCAAAAAATCGACTTGGGCATTTCGCAAATCTTTCGACTTCCATAACTTCGTCAAAACTGAACCGATTTTCAAAAGCAATGCCTTAAAAGTCATGGTTTGGCATCTAGAATAAAACTGCATTTATAAAATTTCATTTATATATAATTCGATTTTTGGTCATTTTGCATGTTAAAGTTTATGCCAAAATATCGACTTGGGCATTTGGCAAATCTTTCGACTTCCATAACTTCGTCAAAACTGAACCGATTTTCGAAAGCAATGTCTTAAATGTCATGGTTTGGCATCTAGAATAAAACTGCATTTATATAATTTCACTTAAATACAATTCGATTTTTGGTCATTTTGCATGTTAAAGTTTTATGCCAAAAAATCGACTTGGGCATTTGGCAAATCTTTCGACTTCCATAACTTCGTCAAAACTGAACCGATTTTCGAAAGCAATGTCTTAAATGTCATGGTTTGGCATCTTGAATAAAACTGCATTTATATAATTTCACTTAAATACAATTCGATTTTGGTCATTTTGCATGTTAAAGTTTTATGCCAAAAAATCGACTTGGGCATTTGGCAAAACTTTCGACTTCCATAACTTCGTCAAAACTGAACCGATTTTCGAAAGCAATGTCTTAAATGTCATGGTTTGGCATCTAGAATAAACTGCATTTATAAAATTTCACTTAAATACAATTCGATTTTTGGTCATTTTGCATGTTAAGGTTTTATGCCAAAAAATCGACTTGGGCATTTGGCAAATCTTTCGACTTCCATAACTTCGTCAAAACTGAACCGATTTTCGAAAGCAATGTCTTAAATGTCATGGTTTGGCATCTAGAATAAAACTGCATTTATATAATTTCACTTAAATACAATTCGATTTTTGGTCATTTTGCATGTTAAGGTTTTATGCCAAAAAATCGACTTGGGCATTTGGCAAATCTTTCGACTTCCATAACTTCGTCAAAACTGAACCGATTTTCGAAAGCAATGTCTTAAATGTCATGGTTTGGCATCTTGAATAAAACTGCATTTATATAATTTCACTTAAATACAATTCGATTTTTGGTCATTTTGCATGTTAAGGTTTTATGCCAAAAAATGGACTTGGGCATTTGTCAAAACTTTCGACTTCCATAACTTCGTCAAAACTGAACCGATTTTCGAAAGCAATGTCTTAAATGTCATGGTTTGGCATCTAGAATAAAACTGCATTTATAAAATTTCACTTAAATACAATTCGATTTTTGGTCATTTTGCATGTTAAAGTTTTATGCCAAAAAATCTACATCATTATTTAGTAAATCTTTCGACTTCCATAACTTCGGCAAGACTGACCCGATTTTCGAAAGCAATGTCTTAAAAGTCATGGTTTGGCATCCAGAATAAAACTGCATTTATACAAGTTCATTTATATATAATTCGATTTTTGGTCATTTTGCATGTTAAAGTTTTATGCCAAAATATCGACATCATTATTTAGTAAATCTTTCGACTTCCATAACTTCGGCAAGACTGACCCGATTTTCGAAAGCAATGTCTTAAAAGTCATGGTTTGGCATCTAGAATAAAACTGCATTAATATAAGTTCATTTATATATAATTCGATTTTTGGTCATTTGCATGTTAAAGTTTTATGCCAAAATATCGACTTGGGCATTTGGCAAATCTTTCGACTTCCATAACTTCGTCAAAACTGAACCGATTTTCAAGAGCAATGTCTTAAAACTCATGGTTTGGCATCAAGAATAAAACTGCATTTATTAAATTTCATTTATATATAATTAGATTTTTGGTCATTTGCATGTTAAAGTTTTATGCCAAAAAATCGACTTGGGCATTTGGCAAAACTTTCGACTTCCATAACTTCGTCAAAACTGAACCGATTTTCGAAAGCAATGTCTTAAATGTCATGGTTTGGCATCTTGAATAAAACTGCATTTATATAATTTCACTTAAATACAATTCGATTTTTGGTCATTTGCATGTTAAAGTTTTATGCCAAAAAATCGACATCATTATTTAGTAAATCTTTCGACTTCCATAACTTCGGCAAGACTGACCCGATTTTCAAGGGCAATGTCTTAAAAGTCATGGTTTGGCATCTAGAATAAAACTGCATTTATAAAATTTCATTTAAATACAATTCGATTTTTGGTCATTTTGCATGTTAAAGTCTTATGCCAAAAAATCGACATCATTATTTAGTAAATCTTTCGACTTCCATAACTTCGGCAAGACTGACCCGATTTTCAAAAGCAATGTCTTAAAAGTCATGGTTTGGCATCCAGAATAAAACTGCATTTATACAAGTTCATTTATATATAATTCGATTTTGGTCATTTTGCCTGTTAAAGTTTTATGCCAAAATATCGACATCATTATTTAGTAAATCTTTCGACTTTCATAACTTCGGCAAGACTGACCCGATTTTCGAAAGCAATGTCTTAAAAGTCATGGTTTGGCATCTAGAATAAAACTGCTTTATATAAGTTCATTTATATATAATTCGATTTTTGGTCATTTTGCATGTTAAAGTTTTATGCCAAAAAATCGACTTGGGCATTTGGCAAATCTTTCGACTTCCATAACTTCGTCAAAACTGAACCGATTTTCAAAAGCAATGTCTTAAAAGTCATGGTTTGACATCTAGAATAAAACTGCATTTATAAAATTTCACTGAAATACAATTCGATTTTGGTCATTTTGCATGTTAAAGTTTTATGCCAAAAAATCGACATCATTATTTAGTAAATCTTTCGACTTCCATAACTTCGGCAAGACTGACCCGATTTTCAAAAGCAATGTCTTAAAAGTCATGGTTTGGCATCTAGAATAAAACTGCATTTATAAAATTTCACTTAAATACAATTCGATTTTTGGTCATTTTGCATGTTAAAGTTTTATGCCAAAAAATCGACAGCATTATTTAGTAAATCTTTCGACTTCCATAACTTCGGCAAGACTGACCCGATTTTCGAAAGCAATGTCTTAAAAGTCATGGTTTGGCATCTAGAATAAAACTGCATTTATATAAGTTCATTTATATACAATTCGATTTTTGGTCATTTTGCATGTTAAAGTTTTATGCCAAAATATCGACTTGGGCATTTCGCAAATCTTTCGACTTCCATAACTTCGTCAAAACTGAACCGATTTTCAAAAGCAATGCCTTAAAAGTCATGGTTTGGCATCTAGAATAAAACTGCATTATAAAATTTCATTTATATATAATTCGATTTTTGGTCATTTTGCATGTTAAAGTTTTATGCCAAAATATCGACTTGGGCATTTGGCAAATCTTTCGACTTCCATAACTTCGTCAAAACTGAACCGATTTTCAAAAGCAATGTCTTAAAAGTCATGGTTTGGCATCTAGACAAAAACTGCATTTATATAATTTCACTTAAATACAATTCGATTTTTGGTCATTTTGCATGTTAAGGTTTTATGCCAAAAAATCGACTTGGGCATTTGGCAAAACTTTCGACTTCCATAACTTCGTCAAAACTGAACCGATTTTCGAAAGCAATGTCTTAAATGTCATGGTTTGGCATCTTGAATAAAACTGCATTTATATAATTTCACTTAAATACAATTCGATTTTTGGTCATTTTGCATGTTAAAGTTTTATGCCAAAAAATCGACATCATTATTTAGTAAATCTTTCGACTTCCATAACTTCGGCAAGACTGACCCGATTTTCGAGAGCAATGTCTTAAAAGTCATGGTTTGGCATCTAGAATAAAACTGCATTTATAAAATTTCATTTAAATACAATTCGATTTTTGGTCATTTTGCATGTTAAAGTTTTATGCCAAAAAATCGACATCATTATTTAGTAAATCTTTCGACTTCCATAACTTCGGCAAGACTGACCCGATTTTCGAAAGCAATGTCTTAAAAGTCATGGTTTGGCATCCAGAATAAAACTGCATTTATACAAGTTCATTTATATATAATTCGATTTTTGGTCATTTTGCCTGTTAAAGTTTTATGCCAAAATATCGACATCATTATTTAGTAAATCTTTCGACTTCCATAACTTCGGCAAGACTGACCGATTTTCGAAAGCAATGTCTTAAAAGTCATGGTTTGGCATCTAGAATAAAACTGCATTTATATAAGTTCATTTATATATAATTCGATTTTTGGTCATTTTGCATGTTAAAGTTTTATGCCAAAATATCGACTTGGGCATTTGGCAAATCTTTCGACTTCCATAACTTCGTCAAAACTGAACCGATTTTCAAGAGCAATGTCTTAAAACTCATGGTTTGGCATCAAGAATAAAACTGCATTTATTAAATTTCACTTAAATACAATTCGATTTTTGGTCATTTTGCATGTTAAAGTTTTATGCCAAAAAATCTACATCATTATTTAGTAAATCTTTCGACTTCCATAACTTCGGCAAGACTGACCCGATTTTCGAAAGCAATGTCTTAAAAGTCATGGTTTGGCATCCAGAATAAAACTGCATTTATACAAGTTCATTATATATAATTCGATTTTTGGTAATTTTGCCTGTTAAAGTTTTATGCCAAAATATCGACATCATTATTTAGTAAATCTTTCGACTTCCATAACTTCGGCAAGACTGACCCGATTTTCGAAAGCAATGTCTTAAAAGTCATGGTTTGGCATCTAGAATAAAACTGCATTTATATAAGTTCATTTATATATAATTCGATTTTTGGTCATTTTGCATGTTAAAGTTTTATGCCAAAATATCGACTTGGGCATTTGGCAAATCTTTCGACTTCCATAACTTCGTCAAAACTGAACCGATTTTCAAGAGCAATGTCTTAAAACTCATGGTTTGGCATCAAGAATAAAACTGCATTTATTAAATTTCATTTATATATAATTAGATTTTTGGTCATTTTGCATGTTAAAGTTTTATGCCAAAAAATCGACTTGGGCATTTGGCAAAACTTTCGACTTCCATAACTTCGTCAAAACTGAACCGATTTTCGAAAGCAATGTCTTAAATGTCATGGTTTGGCATCTTGAATAAAACTGCATTATATAATTTCACTTAAATACAATTCGATTTTGGTCATTTTGCATGTTAAAGTTTTATGCCAAAAAATCGACATCATTATTTAGTAAATCTTTCGACTTCCATAACTTCGGCAAGACTGACCCGATTTTCGAGAGCAATGTCTTAAAAGTCATGGTTTGGCATCTAGAATAAAACTGCATTTATAAAATTTCATTTAAATACAATTCGATTTTTGGTCATTTTGCATGTTAAAGTTTTATGCCAAAAAATCGACATCATTATTTAGTAAATCTTTCGACTTCCATAACTTCGGCAAGACTGACCCGATTTTCAAAAGCAATGTCTTAAAAGTCATGGTTTGGCATCTAGAATAAAACTGCATTTATACAAGTTCATTTATATATAATTCGATTTTTGGTCATTTTGCCTGTTAAAGTTTTATGCCAAAATATCGACATCATTATTTAGTAAATCTTTCGACTTCCATAACTTCGGCAAGACTGACCCGATTTTCGAAAGCAATGTCTTAAAAGTCATGGTTTGGCATCTTGAATAAAACTGCATTTATAAAATTTCACTTAAATACAATTCGATTTTTGGTCATTTTGCATGTTAAAGTTTTATGCCAAAAAATCGACTTGGGCATTTGGCAAAACTTTCGACTTCCATAACTTCGTCAAAACTGAACCGATTTTCAAAAGCAATGTCTTAAAAGTCATGGTTTGGCATCTAGAATAAAACTGCATTTATAAAATTTCACTTAAATACAATTCGATTTTGGTCATTTTGCATGTTAAGGTTTTATGCCAAAAAATCGACTTGGGCATTTGGCAAATCTTTCGACTTCCATAACTTCGTCAAAACTGAACCGATTTTCGAAAGCAATGTCTTAAATGTCATGGTTTGGCATCTTGAATAAAAACTGCATTTATATAATTTCACTTAAATACAATTCGATTTTGGTCATTTTGCATGTTAAGGTTTTATGCCAAAAAATCGACTTGGGC
Organism: Scaptomyza flava; assembly: GCA_030179655.1. Classification (NCBI taxonomy): domain Eukaryota; kingdom Metazoa; phylum Arthropoda; class Insecta; order Diptera; family Drosophilidae; genus Scaptomyza; species Scaptomyza flava. The sequence goes on along the minus strand of JARNME010000404.1, from coordinate 82,697,628 downwards.
ATTTGGCAAAACTTTCGACTTCCATAACTTCGTCAAAACTGAACCGATTTTCGAAAGCAATGTCTTAAATGTCATGGTTTGGCATCTAGAATAAAACTGCATTTATAAAATTTCACTTAAATACAATTCGATTTTTGGTCATTTTGCATGTTAAGGTTTTATGCCAAAAAATCGACTTGGGCATTTGGCAAATCTTTCGACTTCCATAACTTCGTCAAAACTGAACCGATTTTCGAAAGCAATGTCTTAAATGTCATGGTTTGGCATCTAGAATAAAACTGCATTTATATAATTTCACTTAAATACAATTCGATTTTTGGTCATTTTGCATGTTAAGGTTTTATGCCAAAAAATCGACTTGGGCATTTGGCAAATCTTTCGACTTCCATAACTTCGTCAAAACTGAACCGATTTTCGAAAGCAATGTCTTAAATGTCATGGTTTGGCATCTTGAATAAAACTGCATTTATATAATTTCACTTAAATACAATTCGATTTTTGGTCATTTTGCATGTTAAGGTTTTATGCCAAAAAATCGACTTGGGCATTTGGCAAAACTTTCGACTTCCATAACTTCGTCAAAACTGAACCGATTTTCGAAAGCAATGTCTTAAATGTCATGGTTTGGCATCTAGAATAAAACTGCATTTATAAAATTTCACTTAAATACAATTCGATTTTTGGTCATTTTGCATGTTAAAGTTTTATGCCAAAAAATCTACATCATTATTTAGTAAATCTTTCGACTTCCATAACTTCGGCAAGACTGACCCGATTTTCGAAAGCAATGTCTTAAAAGTCATGGTTTGGCATCCAGAATAAAACTGCATTTATACAAGTTCATTTATATATAATTCGATTTTTGGTCATTTTGCCTGTTAAAGTTTTATGCCAAAATATCGACATCATTATTTAGTAAATCTTTCGACTTCCATAACTTCGGCAAGACTGACCCGATTTTCGAAAGCAATGTCTTAAAAGTCATGGTTTGGCATCTAGAATAAAACTGCATTTATATAAGTTCATTTATATATAATTCGATTTTTGGTCATTTTGCATGTTAAAGTTTTATGCCAAAATATCGACTTGGGCATTGGCAAATCTTTCGACTTCCATAACTTCGTCAAAACTGAACCGATTTTCAAGAGCAATGTCTTAAAACTCATGGTTTGGCATCAAGAATAAAACTGCATTTATTAAATTCATTTATATATAATTCGATTTTTGGTCATTTGCATGTTAAAGTTTTATGCCAAAAAATCGACTTGGGCATTTGGCAAAACTTTCGACTTCCATAACTTCGTCAAAACTGAACCGATTTTCGAAAGCAATGTCTTAAATGTCATGGTTTGGCATCTTGAATAAAACTGCATTTATATAATTTCACTTAAATACAATTCGATTTTTGGTCATTTTGCATGTTAAAGTTTTATGCCAAAAAATCGACATCATTATTTAGTAAATCTTTCGACTTCCATAACTTCGGCAAGACTGACCCGATTTTCGAGAGCAATGTCTTAAAAGTCATGGTTTGGCATCTAGAATAAAACTGCATTTATAAAATTTCATTTAAATACAATTCGATTTTTGGTCATTTTGCATGTTAAAGTTTTATGCCAAAAAATCGACATCATTATTTAGTAAATCTTTCGACTTCCATAACTTCGGCAAGACTGACCCGATTTTCAAAAGCAATGTCTTAAAAGTCATGGTTTGGCATCTAGAATAAAACTGCATTTATACAAGTTCATTTATATATAATTCGATTTTGGTCATTTTGCCTGTTAAAGTTTTATGCCAAAATATCGACATCATTATTTAGTAAATCTTTCGACTTTCATAACTTCGGCAAGACTGACCCGATTTTCGAAAGCAATGTCTTAAAAGTCATGGTTTGGCATCTAGAATAAAACTGCTTTATATAAGTTCATTTATATATAATTCGATTTTTGGTCAATTTGCATGTTAAAGTTTTATGCCAAAAAATCGACTTGGGCATTTGGCAAATCTTTCGACTTCCATAACTTCGTCAAAACTGAACCGATTTTCAAAAGCAATGTCTTAAAAGTCATGGTTTGACATCTAGAATAAAACTGCATTTATAAAATTTCACTGAAATACAATTCGATTTTTGGTCATTTTGCATGTTAAAGTTTTATGCCAAAAAATCGACATCATTATTTAGTAAATCTTTCGACTTCCATAACTTCGGCAAGACTGACCCGATTTTCAAAAGCAATGTCTTAAAAGTCATGGTTTGGCATCTAGAATAAAACTGCATTTATAAAATTTCACTTAAATATAATTCGATTTTTGGTCATTTTGCCTGTTAAAGTTTTATGCCAAAATATCGACATCATTATTTAGTAAATCTTTCGACTTCCATAACTTCGGCAAGACTGACCCGATTTTCGAAAGCAATGTCTTAAAAGTCATGGTTTGGCATCTAGAATAAAACTGCATTTATATAAGTTCATTTATATATAATTCGATTTTTGGTCATTTTGCATGTTAAAGTTTTATGCCAAAATATCGACTTGGGCATTTGGCAAATCTTTCGACTTCCATAACTTCGTCAAAACTGAACCGATTTTCAAGAGCAATGTCTAAAACTCATGGTTTGGCATCAAGAATAAAACTGCATTTATTAAATTTCACTTAAATACAATTCGATTTTTTGTCATTTTGCATGTTAAAGTTTTATGCCAAAAAATCGACATCATTATTTAGTAAATCTTTCGACTTCCATAACTTCGGCAAGACTGACCCGATTTTCAAAAGCAATGTCTTAAAAGTCATGGTTTGGCATCTAGAATAAAACTGCATTTATATAAGTTCATTTATATATAATTCGATTTTTGGTCATTTTGCATGTTAAAGTTTTATGCCAAAATATCGACTTGGGCATTTGGCAAATCTTTCGACTTCCATAACTTCGTCAAAACTGAACCGATTTTCAAGAGCAATGTCTTAAAACTCATGGTTTGGCATCAAGAATAAAACTGCATTTATTAAATTTCACTTAAATACAATTCGATTTTTGGTCATTTTGCATGTTAAAGTTTTATGCCAAAAAAATCGACATCATTATTTTGTAAATCTTTCGACTTCCATAACTTCGGCAAGACCGACCCGATTTTCGAAAGCAATGTCTTAAAAGTCATGGTTTGGCATCCAGAATAAAACTGCATTTATACAAGTTCATTTATATATAATTCGATTTTTGGTCATTTGCCTGTTAAAGTTTTATGCCAAAATATCGACATCATTATTAGTAAATCTTTCGACTTCCATAACTTCGGCAAGACTGACCCGATTTTCGAAAGCAATGTCTTAAAAGTCATGGTTTGGCATCTAGAATAAAACTGCATTTATATAAGTTCATTATATATAATTCGATTTTTGGTCATTTTGCATGTTAAAGTTTTATGCCAAAATATCGACTTGGGCATTTGGCAAATCTTTCGACTTCCATAACTTCGTCAAAACTGAACCGATTTTCAAGAGCAATGTCTTAAAACTCATGGTTTGGCATCAAGAATAAAACTGCATTTATTAAATTTCACTTAAATACAATTCGATTTTTGGTCATTTTGCATGTTAAAGTTTTATGCCAAAAAAATCGACATCATTATTTTGTAAATCTTTCGACTTCCATAACTTCGGCAAGACCCACCCGATTTTCGAAAGCAATGTCTTAAAAGTCATGGTTTGGCATCCAGAATAAAACTGCATTTATACAAGTTCATTATATATAATTCGATTTTTGGTCATTTTGCCTGTTAAAGTTTTATGCCAAAATATCGACATCATTATTTAGTAATCTTTCGACTTCCATAACTTCGGCAAGACTGACCCGATTTTCGAAAGCAATGTCTTAAAAGTCATGGTTTGGCATCTAGAATAAAACTGCATTTATTAAATTTCACTTAAATACAATTCGATTTTTGGTCATTTTGCATGTTAAAGTTTTATGCCAAAAATCGACATCATTATTTAGTAAATCTTTCGACTTCCATAACTTCGGCAAGACTGACCCGATTTTCAAAAGCAATGTCTTAAAAGTCATGGTTTGGCATCTAGAATAAAACTGCATTTATATAAGTTCATTTACATATAATTCGATTTTGGTCATTTTGCATGTTAAAGTTTTATGCCAAAATATCGACTTGGGCATTTGGCAAATCTTTCGACTTCCATAACTTCGGCAAAACTGAACCGATTTTCAAGAGCAATGTCTTAAAACTCATGGTTTGGCATCAAGAATAAAACTGCATTTATTAAATTTCACTTAAATACAATTCGATTTTTGGTCATTTTGCCTGTTAAAGTTTTATGCCAAAATATCGACATCATTATTTAGTAAATCTTTCGACTTCCATAACTTCGGCAAGACTGACCCGATTTTCGAAAGCAATGTCTTAAAAGTCATGGTTTGGCATCTAGAATAAAACTGCATTTATATAAGTTCATTTATATATAATTCGATTTTTGGTCATTTTGCATGTTAAAGTTTTATGCCAAAATATCGACTTGGGCATTGGCAAATCTTTCGACTTCCATAACTTCGTCAAAACTGAACCGATTTTCAAGAGCAATGTCTTAAAACTCATGGTTTGGCATCAAGAATAAAACTGCATTTATTAAATTTCACTTAAATACAATTCGAATTTTGGTCATTTTGCATGTTAAAGTTTTATGCCAAAAAATCGACATCATTATTTAGTAAATCTTTCGACTTCCATAACTTCGGCAAAACTGACCCGATTTTCAAAAGCAATGTCTTAAAAGTCATGGTTTGGCATCTAGAATATAACTGCATTTATATAAGTTCATTTATATATAATTCGATTTTTGGTCATTTTGCATGTTAAAGTTTTATGCCAAAATATCGACTTGGGCATTTGGCAAATCTTTCGACTTCCATAACTTCGTCAAAACTGAACCGATTTTCAAGAGCAATGTCTTAAAACTCATGGTTTGGCATCAAGAATAAAACTGCATTTATAAAATTTCACTTAAATACAATTCGATTTTTGGTCATTTTGCATGTTAAAGTTTTATGCCAAAAAAATCGACATCATTATTTTGTAAATCTTTCGACTTTCATAACTTCGGCAAGACTGACCCGATTTTCGAAAGCAATGTCTTAAAAGTCATGGTTTGGCATCCAGAATAAAACTGCATTTATATAAGTTCATTTATATATAATTCGATTTTTGGTCATTTTGCATGTTAAAGTTTTATGCCAAAATATCGACTTGGGCATTTGGCAAATCTTTCGACTTCCATAACTTCGTCAAAACTGAACCGATTTTCAAGAGCAATGTCTTAAAACTCATGGTTTGGCATCAAGAATAAAACTGCATTTATTAAATTTCACTTAATACAATTCGATTTTTGGTCATTTTGCATGTTAAAGTTTTATGCCAAAAAAATCGACATCATTATTTTGTAAATCTTTCGACTTCCATAACTTCGGCAAGACCCACCCGATTTTCGAAAGCAATGTCTTAAAACTCATGGTTTGGCATCAAGAATAAAACTGCATTTATTAAATTTCATTTATATATAATTCGATTTTGGTCATTTTGCATGTTAAAGTTTTATGCCAAAATATCGACTTGGGCATTTGGCAAATCTTTCGACTTCCATAACTTCGTCAAAACTGAACCGATTTTCAAGAGCAATGTCTTAAAACTCATGGTTTGGCATCAAGAATAAAACTGCATTTATTAAATTTCACTTAAATACAATTCGATTTTTGGTCATTTTGCATGTTAAAGTTTTATGCCAAAAAAATCGACATCATTATTTTGTAAATCTTTCGACTTCCATAACTTCGGCAAGACCGACCCGATTTTCGAAAGCAATGTCTTAAAAGTCATGGTTTGGCATCCAGAATAAAACTGCATTTATATAAGTTCATTTATATATAATTCGATTTTGGTCATTTTGCATGTTAAAGTTTTATGCCAAAATATCGACTTGGGCATTTGGCAAATCTTTCGACTTCCATAACTTCGTCAAAACTGAACCGATTTTCAAGAGCAATGTCTTAAAACTCATGGTTTGGCATCAAGAATAAAACTGCATTTATTAAATTTCACTTAAATACAATTCGATTTTTGGTCATTTTGCATGTTAAAGTTTTATGCCAAAAAAATCGACATCATTATTTTGTAAATCTTTCGACTTCCATAACTTCGGCAAGACCGACCCGATTTTCGAAAGCAATGTCTTAAAAGTCATGGTTTGGCATCCAGAATAAAACTGCATTTATACAAGTTCATTTATATATAATTCGATTTTGGTCATTTTGCCTGTTAAAGTTTTATGCCAAAATATCGACATCATTATTTAGTAAATCTTTCGACTTCCATAACTTCGGCAAGACTGACCCGATTTTCGAAAGCAATGTCTTAAAAGTCATGGTTTGGCATCTAGAATAAAACTGCATTTATATAAGTTCATTTATATATAATTCGATTTTTGGTCATTTTGCATGTTAAAGTTTTATGCCAAAATATCGACTTGGGCATTTGGCAAATCTTTCGACTTCCATAACTTCGTCAAAACTGAACCGATTTTCAAGAGCAATGTCTTAAAACTCATGGTTTGGCATCAAGAATAAAACTGCATTTATTAAATTTCACTTAAATACAATTCGATTTTTGGTCATTTTGCATGTTAAAGTTTTATGCCAAAAAAATCGACATCATTATTTTGTAAATCTTTCGACTTCCATAACTTCGGCAAGACCCACCCGATTTTCGAAAGCAATGTCTTAAAACTCATGGTTTGGCATCAAGAATAAAACTGCATTTATTAAATTTCATTTATATATAATTCGATTTTGGTCATTTTGCATGTTAAAGTTTTATGCCAAAAAATCGACTTGGGCATTTGGCAAAACTTTCGACTTCCATAACTTCGTCAAAACTGAGCCGAT